>JAKJMR010017669.1:182305-246602 GCA_024449315.1 Daboia siamensis | reverse complement strand
AGGAAGGAAGGAAGGAAGGAAGGAAGGAAGGAAGGAAGGAAGGAAGGGGAAGGAAGGAAGGAAGGAAGGAAGGAAGGAAGGAAGGAAGGAAGGAAGGAAGGAAGGAAGGAAGGAAGGAAGGAAGGGTCTGAGGGAAGTCCTGCCTTAGTCCTGCCCTGCTGCACTTTCACCATCCCCTTGCCCCCTCCTCCTGGCCTATCCTGGGCGGTCTCCCATCCTATTGCTAAGGAAGCTTTGGATACAAAGTCAGGTCTCCTCACATGGAGAGGAAGTGGGCCTCCCTCTTGATTTTGCCCTCCTACCCATCATGAGCAACCTGGTTAAGGAGCACAAGAACAGCAGCAGCAACCTTGAGGAGGAGGTAAATGCAGCTGAGCAACCCCTTGGGGAAGTGGGGCTGGGCTTAGTGCCGCGGGTGCTTGAGGGCTAGGCTGGGCATTTGACCTCCGTGCCAATCTCCAGCCCCCTCCCCATATGGCCTGAGAGGAACAGTGAGGCTCCTCCAAGGGACCATGCCTTGGCACTTCCCCGGTCTCATCTCCTTCTGCCAGAGACCCTCAGATCTGTCCCACTCCTGCCCAGGACCCCATAGGCACCCTTGACACAAATGATGTAGAGCTGGCCATGCCCACCAAGTAGGCCATACGCATTCCAGCCATGCCCACCCAGTAGGCCACACCCACCGGGGCCCCCGAGGGCAACCGCAATGCTGATGCAGCCCTCAATGAAATTGAGTTTGACACCCCTGATCTAAGGGCCATAGATAAAAATACTCTGCACATCTGGGCTTCAGGTTCCGGACTTTCGGTGCTCCCAGACACGCGAGGGAATCGCTCCTCGTGTCACCTGGATTTCTTCATCGGGGGGGGTGGGCTGTAAAGGGGCGATGAACGGGGGAGAGCTCTCTCCAGTTGGCAGTAGAAGGGCGGTGGCCCTCCTGTCAGCTTGGAGCTACTCTCCAAACCGAAGAAGAAAGGATCAGCCATGGCCCATCATTGAGCCGTTTCCTGCTGAAGCCAAAAGCACAACAAAGCACTTGAAAACATTTGAAAACTGGGTGAGAATTGCTTTCTTGTTTTCCTAATTGTCTACTTTTCCTGCCAAAAGCTTCTTGAATTTGCTTCCCCCTGCAAGGAGAGAGGGAAGGGACTTCTTCTCCCCAACCCCCTTAAAAGCGGCCTTTGTCTACATAGGAAGAGAAAAGAAAAAGCCTTGTATTAAATATTATACTGATTTATTGGACTTACTGCCTTTCCACTTTTGGCCCAAAGTTCCTATATTTACAGAAATGGACTATTCTACTTATTAGTCTAAAAAAGGGGACAAAATAAATAAATAAATAAAAAGATACTGTCTGAAAAGGTTTTGAAGTACTCTGGGGATATAATAATAATAATAATAATAATAATAATAAAGTTGGAAGGGACCTTGGAGGTCATCTAGTCCAACCCCCTGCTCAGGCAGGAAACCTTATACCATTTCAGACAAATGGCTGTCCAGTCTCTTCTTAAAAGCTTCCAGTGTTGGAGCATTCACCACCTCTGGAGGCAGGTTGTTCCACTGGTTAATTGTTCTAACTGTCAGGAAGTTTCTCCTTAGTTCTAGGTTGCTTCTCTCCTTGACTAGTTTCCATCCGTTGCTTCTTGTCCTGCTTTCAGGTGCTTTGGAGAATAGCTTGACTCCCTCTTCTTTGTGGCAGCCCCTGAGATATTGGAACACTGCTATCATGTCACCCCTCACTCTTCTCTTCGTTAAACTACACATACCCAATTCCAGCAACCGTTCCCTATATGTTTTGGCCTCCAGCCCCCTAATCATCTTTGTTGCTCTTCTCTGTACCCTTTCTAGAGTCTCAACATCTTTTTTACATCGTGGTGACCAAAACTGGATGCAGTATTCCAGATGTGGCCTTACCAAAGTATTGTAAAGTGGTATTAGTACTTCACGTGATCTTGATTCTATCCCTCTGTTAATGCAGCCTAGCACTGTGTTGGCTTTTTTGGCAGCTGCAGCACACTGCTGGCTCATATTGAAGTGATTGTCTACTAAGACTCCGAGATCCCTCTCACAGTTACTGCTATTGAGCAAGGTACCACCTATACTATACCTGTGCATTTGATTTTTCCTCCCTAAATGTAGAACCTTACTTTTTTCACCATTGAATTTCATTTTGTTAGATAGTGCCCAGTTTTCGAGTCTGTCCAGATCCTTCTGTATCTTAAGCCTATCTTCTGGAGTATTGGCTATTCCTGCCAGCTTGGTGTCATCTGCAAATTTGATGAGTTCCCCATCTATCTCCTCATCCAAATCATTAATGAAGATATTGAAGAGCACTGGGCCCAGAACAGAGCCCTGGGGCACCCCACTACACACTTCCTTCCATGTAGATGCGGTTCCATTGAGGACCACACGCTGAGTACGGCCTGTCAGCCAGCTACGAATCCATCTGGTGGTAATGCTATCTAACCCACATTTTTCTATCTTGTCAAGTAGTAGGTTGTGATCTACCTTATCAAATGCCTTACTGAAGTCCAAGTAAATTATATCTACAGCATTCCTCTGGTCCACTAGTTTTGTCACTTGGTCAAAGAATGTAATAAGATTCGTCTGGCACGATCTGTTTTTGACAAACCCGTGTTGACTTTTAGTGATGACTTTGTTTGCATCAAGATGTTCGCTGATTTGTTGTTTGATTATCTTTTCCAGAATCTTCCCAGGTATTGAGGTCAGGCTGATAGGTCTGTAGTTTCCTGGATCTACTTTTTTCCCTTTTTTGAAGATGGGAACTACATCAGCTCTCTTCCAGTCCTCTGGTAGTTCCCCAGTGCTCCAGGATCTTTGAAAAATATAGTTCAGTGGTTCTGAGATCACGTCTGCCAGTTCCTTGAGAACCTTGGGGTGTAATCCATCTGGTCCTGGTGATTTGAACTCGTCTAGGCTGGACAGGTGCTCACTTACCATTTTCTTGCCTATCTTAACTTGCGTTTCTATTCTGTTTTTTATGGCAGTGGTTTGGGTAGGTTGGACTGTTTTTTCCCTTTGTGTAAAGACAGATGCAAAAAATGAATTAAATAGTTCTGCTTTCTCCCTATTGCTTGTCACCTTCTTGCCACTTTCCCCCACTAATGGACCAATCATTTCCTTAACTTTTTTCTTGTTTTTTATATGTTGAAAGAAGCATTTTTTGTTATTTTTGACTTTGGTTGCAAGCCTTAGTTCATTTTGAGCCTTAGCTTTCCTTACTTCATCTTTGCAGGCACGGGCTATTTGCTGATATTCTGACTTAGTTATGTGCCCCTCTTTCCAATTCTTATACTTGTCCTTTTTATCTTTCAATTTATCAGAGAGTTCTTTATGCAGCCATGCTGGTTTCTTTTGAGAGCTGTTATTTTTCTTCTTTGTTGGTATTGTACTAGACTGGGCCTTTATTATCTCACTTTTCAAAATTTCCCAAGCTTCTTGAGTTGTTTTCCCCTTTAGGATTCTAGTGAATACTATTGGCAGACAAGCTTGCTTACATTTTGGACTGACCTTGGCATTAAGATAAAAACCTGAAACAGCTGGAGATGAATTTGGCTTAGACTTGTAGAGGTGGACTCTTACTGATTTTTGTTTGAAAAATAGCCTCCATCAAGGACTATTTATAATTATTACAAAATGGAGAAGGATCAGCCACAAACCTCATTTAACTATAACCTCATACTTGAAATAATCTACAGAGTCACTGAGATGTCTATCTCCAGATTTAATAATTTATATGCCAACCTTAAGTCACAAATTAAAATCCAGACTGCAACTAAAGAATTTACACTTCAGAATATAACAAAATTGGAAGATATTACTATTGAGACAAAGGAATATAAGCAACAACTATCCAAAGAACCAACAACTTTAAAAGTACAAGGAACTATCACTATGACAAATAACCTTAAGGACCAACAACATACTATGGGAAAACTTAATGTGCAAGATACTGACGCTAACATAGAGGACGTGGAAGATCAACAAAGACAGTTTCCTGAAAGCCTGGATAGCCAAGCATTAATTACAAAATTGGATAAGACTCTCTATTTAAAGCAGATGAACCCAGACAGAAGAGGAATAAAGACCAGGACCAGCCGCTTGAGAAATAGTTTTTATCCAAAAGCGGGTTTGGCTTTGAATGCAGCAGAATGCAGTTTCTGAGAGAACTTCTGTATTTAGTTTTAAGAGTGTTAGTGTTTCTAGGGGTTAAATGTGTATATGTGGGGTGGGTGGTATGTTGATATGTATTATGTTGTTTTTGTTGGGTTTTGTGGGGTTGATATGGATTTTTCAATCTCGTTGTTCTGTATGGGACAATGACAATAAAGATTATCATACTGTATCGAATCCAGACCGAACTGAAGATAAAGTTTTTAGAGCAAATACAGAGACTAGAATGAACAGGGCAACAACATAATTATTACAAATGGTTTGGTTTTTGTGGACCACTGATGGCTAGATGGCCTCCTTCGATTCAAATAATATGTATTGGAGCAAAAGGAGACCTATCTGGCAATTCAAAGGCCTTGGTCTGGAAACCTGATTGGCAAAAAAAGAAAGCCAGAGTTAGATTTAAAAACTGAGTTCCTGGAGAACCATTAAAGGTTATCATTTTAGTAATCAGTGACCTATCAGGATTTAAAACAGAAAATGTTTATGAGATAGAACTAGAATGTGTTTATGTATCTATTAGGCTTATTTTAGACATTATAATTTGTGCACTGACATAATGGAAATTTGGTTTATAGATACCACGTTTGATGTTAAAAGATATTTGATTATTCTATTTAAGAATTAAGAATTAGCTAAAATTTAAAACAGAATCTGGTTGTGTATAAATAGTTGTAGATTGATAAACTACTGTCCTGTCAGTAACGTGTGATGTATTAGGATGTGAAACAGATGTGTTTATTAGGTAGAACATAGCTACTCAGCCACTGTGTACATGTTAGATGCTATAGTTTTTGCTGTAATGAAATAAGAGAAATTTGGGTTGTGAATATTGTTTGGGATGTTAAAGGCTAAATTTGAATAACATAATTAAAATTAAAATTAGGTAAACTTTAATAACAGGTCATAGATATATCTCAATGAATTTGAATTGACAAATTTTTCAACTGACCATGCTATTTCTAGAAATTTATTAGTTTAAATTGGTTGTATGAAATGTTAAGGGAAATTGAGAAGGATGTTTTGATAATGTAACTTGAATTATGTACTGAAAACTCTTGAATCTCTGATTACCCAGTCATCATGATGCTTTCTAAATATGTAGATGAAAACTGAAAAACCAATAAAACTTAATTTTTTTAAAAAAATACTCTGCACATCTGGATATAAGATCGTTCAGATTCCTTCTCAGTTGGATATCAAGCATGGTGCAAGTCCTACGGAGGATGGAATGATTGATTCTGTTGGATCTGAGAAAATGGACAGGATCCTATAAAACGTAAATGCCATCACCTGTTCATTAGATTCATTAGTTAAGGTTGCCTGGTTTTGGTGGGTGGATCCAAGTGATGGTGAATTCATCATTGTTGGAGGGGCTGTCTCTGGCTCCTCTTAATGAGACTTTGGTGTGCCCCCTACTCAAGAAGCCATTGCTAGACTCTATCACTATAGACAACTTTCAGTCGCCCACCTCTCCTTTTTAAGGACAGTGGTAATGTTGCAACTCCAGAGGACCTGGAAGAAATGGATTAACTGGACCCCTTTCAGTCAGGTTTCACATCCAGATATGGGACCAAAACAGCATTGGTTGCATTCATGGACCAATTGTGGAAGCGGGATGGAGGTGTTGCATTAATCCTTCTTTTTCTTGACCTCTCAGTGGCTTTCGATATCATCGACCACAGTATCCTTTTGGAGCAACTTAGAAAGCTAGGGGTGGATGACACACTTTTGTACAGTTCACCTTCCAAGGCAGGTCCCAATCAATGTTGATAGAGAGAAGTCTAGCTTGCAGCCTGTGCTTTGCAGGGTGTTGCAGGACTCAGGGCTCTCTCTACTCCTTTTTAAAAACATCTACATGGGGTAAGATCATGAATGATCACTGGCACCACCAATACGCTGATGATACCCAGTTATATATCTCCATCCCGTGAAGTGAATGGTGCTGTGGACATTCTTTCGCGGTGCCTGGAGGCTGTGGGGTTCTTGATGGGGAACAACAGACTTCAGTTGAACGCTGGTAAGATGGCAGTAGCTATGGGTGGACCCATCTGTATTCGAGAATTTATCAGTTTTGATCTTGGATGGGGTTGCACTTCCCCAGACAGACCTTGTACATAACCTGGGACTCCTCTTGGACTCCTCTTGGACTCCTCTTTTCCTGCTTCTGCTCAAAGAGCATGTGGTAGCTATGGCTGGAAGGGACTTCATGCAACTTTGTGTTTTATCCCAATTATCTTTTCCTCGATAATGAGGCTCACTGTTCGATCACTGATGTTCTGATCATCTCCTGACTAGACTGTTGTAACATGGTCTACATGGAGCTACCCTTTATATCCAAAAATTTCAGCTGGTGCACCCATGCAGGGTGCCCAAAGAAGGGTCTGTGTAACACCTTTGCTCTGCAAACTGCATTGGGTGCCAGTTTGCTTCTGAGTACAATTAAGGTGTTTGGCTACAACCTATAAATCCCTATAGAGAAGGTTACCTAAGAAATTGTCTTCATGCCATTCTATTGGCCCGTCCCACCTGGTCAGGCAAGGAAGGTTTGTTGCAGACCCTGTCAATTATTTTGACTGGCAGGGTCTAGGGGTTTCATTGCCCCCACTCTTCTGGCCTTCGGCAAAGGAATTAAAACATAAAATAAATAAATAAATAAATAAATAAATAAATAAATAAATAAATAAATAATAAAATAATAAATAAATAAATAAATAAATAAATAAATAAATAAATAAATAATAAAATAAATAAATAAAACATGGGGATACATTTATTTATTTGCATGGGGAGCTCAAAGAAGCAATCAGCCGTGGGACTGGTTGGTTCCTGAGAGCCCTTTCTTCAGCTTTTTAATTAATTTATAACAGATTTTAACCATCCTTACCTACTTTTAAGTTCTATATTTTCTAATTTTTTAATTTTATATGCAATTTTTATATTTTAACATTTTACTATTTATTTTATTTAAATTTATATTTATTTATTTATTTTTGATTGATTGATTGAATGAATGAATGAATGAATGAATGAATGAATGAATGAATGAATTTGTATACCGCCCTATTCCCGTAGGACTCAGGGCGGTTTACAGGGCAGTTAAAACCATGAAATACAAAAAATTAAAATCAATTAAAACAATTAAATTAAATTCAAGCCCCAAAAGTAAATCTAAAACCCAATTAAATTAAAAACCCCACAGTCTGGGCCAAACAGCTCAAAGAGCCAAGTTTTCAGGTCCCGGCAAAATGAGTTAAGGTCGGGGGCAGTCCTAAGTTCCGTGGGTAGTTGGTTCCATAGGGCAGGTGCACCCACAGAGAACGCCCTTCCCCTGGGAATAACCCGCTGGCATTCATTAACCGGCGGTACCCTGAGAAGGCCCTCCCTGTGGGAGCGCACAGGACGATGGGAAGATGATGTCAGCAGCAGGTGTTCCCTTAGATAGTCCGGACCCAAGCCATTTAGGGCTTTATAGGTCATTACCAGCACCTTGAATCTCACCCGGAGGGCAACCGGAAGCCAATGCAGCTCGCGGAGAAGAGGTGTTACACGGGAGTATCGGGAAGCTCCCATCACAACTCGCGCGGCTGAATTCTGCACCAACTGAAGCCTCCGAGTGGTCCTCAAGGGCAGCCCTACGAAGAGGGCACTGCAGTAGTCTAACCGGGAGGTCATGAATGCATGAGTGACTGTGCGTAGGGCATCTCAGTCCAGATAGGGCCGCAACTGGAGCACCAGGTGAATCTGGGCAAAAGCCCCCCTGGTCACGGCTCCTATATGATCTTCAAAACTGAGCCGTGAATCTAGGAGGATGCCCAAGTACCTTCCCAAAGGCGATCAGCAGTTCAGAAACGTCAAAAATGAATAAATGAGGTTCTGTTTTTGACCTTTAAGGCACTGCATAGAATAGGACTAGGCTAGGTGAAGTACTACCTCTCTTCAGTTACATCAGACTACCCCATTAGATCTGGCAGAGAAGGCATGTTGCAGATACTGTCAACTACAGACCTGCATTTGTTGGGGCCCAGGAGCCGTGCTTTCTCTGCTGTAGTGCCTGCTTTATGGAACATTCTTCCCCACAAAAATAGATTAGTTCCATCCCTTCTGATATTCTGGAAGTCCCTCAAGACCTGGTTATGGAATTTGGTCTGGAATTCTCAGGGAACCAGAAACATGCTCAGATGACTCAACTCCTAAGTGCCCATTCTTATCCTATTTTCATATTTTTTTTATTTAAGGATTAGAATAATTATGTTTCTGATTGAGAAATAACATCATATGGCTTTCAAAGTGTGCGTGTGTGTGTAATATATTACATACATATACATATACACATATACACATACACACATACACATATACACACACACACACACACACATATATATATATATATAAAAATTATTATTACATACATATATATATGTTCCACAGACATACACCCAAACGCTGTCCTTTAGGAGCTTGTAATTTCTTTTTCTTTTTAATGTTGTTACTCTTATTAACTTCTGTCTCCCTAGTGTGGTACCAAGCCCACTTCTCCTTGGATGGTTTTTTGTTTTTGTTTTTGTTATGCGTCCTTGATGTCCTCTAGTGTTTTGTGAGACTCAGAATTGTTTCTTTGGCATGACAACAAATTGAGTTATCCTGGACATTATGAAAATCTTTTCCCAAACAAATATATATGAACAAGCCGGCCTGGTCTAATGGGTTTAGGGTATTTTATTTAGTAAATTTTTAATTATTTATTGTAATGGGCTAGTTCTATTTAATTTTATTTTTAACTTTTGTATATTGTATTTTTATTGTATTTTTATTGCCCTGTACACCGCCCTGAATCCTCCGGGAGAAGGACGGTATAGAAATTAAATTAATAAATAAATAATTAATAATTTGTTCTTACTCAATGGTTGTACACTACCCAGAGTCACATTTTGTGAGACAGGCAGCTATATAATTTTAATTAATAAATAAGTAATGAATTCCTTTCAGAAAAAAAATGCACATTCTGTATGTTAAAGGGGGGGAAATCCCCTCCTAACAGTATCCTCTGCTAAAATCAAGGTATAATGTTTATACTTTTCCATAAACTATTTTTAAAAGTTACCTGAAATAAGAGATTGATGTTGGAATTTGCCAAATTGCTTCTTCATGGCTGATTCTAATTGCCTATCCATGAAAGTTCTTTGGTTTACTAAAACCAGAAGGAGACTATTGCTACTTTTTCAAATTAATAAATTTTATTAAAATACATATTCTTTTCTCGGCTACAGCTCACTTCATTGTGTTTAAACTAGGATGAGATGAAGGGAGGCAAAGACAACATTATTATGGAACAATGTTTTATGAACAGATGAGACAGAATGAGAAACATTGTTGTTCGGGGACTTCCGGGACTGAGGTCACAGCAGACAAGCGGGTCCTGGAATATCTCTTCGGATCGCAGCTTGTTTTCCCGATACTGTGCGGCTCTGTGCGGATCAGCAGGCGAAGAAGAGAGGATGCTCGGCAATTCCAGGGAACTTGCAAAATCCCTGCTTAGCAGTGAAAAATTCTCCCGTGGTGCCGGTATTGAGAGAAGGCACCTGAAGAATGGCTGCCCTGGAGCTGTGATTCAGCAATTTAGAAGGAAGCTACTGACGTTCCAGGCAGAGTTAAGAGTGAATATCAAAAGAGAATGAGAATCCCCCCCTTCCTTTGTTGATCGTTTGAGAGGTGAGCAGCGTGAAGTATTATCCAGCCTTAATTGATTAAAGCGGCAGACAACAATTCAGGCTTTTAACAATAGCCGCCTTAGAGAGACTCACAGGCTGATTTGAGGATTCCAGTTACTTCTTTGGTGTTCTTCTTCGATGGACAGACTCTTTCTTTAAATTTTGATAAGTGGTTTTTTTTTCTCCTTTTGAAATATTTGGGATCTTGATGGTGATTTGATAATTCGTTAATGCATAACAGCCTGGAGACCCCCCTTTTCTATTTGATCTGGCATCGGGTTTTTTGTTTTTTTTCCTGCTTCTTTCTTGGAGGTTTAACATCGACATTTGTCAGCAGAGAAGAGAAGAGGAACTAAACTGAACTGAATTGGACTGCCACGCTTCCTTGAAAAATAAGGAATTTAAATATACTGAACTGGGTTACATCCCCTTTTTTTGAATATTGGCTTATTCATATTATTACTTATTTTCTTTCTTTTTTGCCATTGATAGAGCCTATTTACTATATTCTCTCTATATTTTTCTTTTTACGCCTTATATAATAACAACATATTTAACCCCTACTTTAATAAACTTAGAGAAGAAATTGGGTGATTAGGATAATATTGAGAGTACGAGGTGCTTGGGGAGGAGTCTTGGAGATTGAGTAAGTGTAGGCTATTTTGGAAGAGCACCAAAGAATAACAGAAATGGCGACCATAACAACTTTTGCCAAGAAGAAGACCATAGTGCCTGTGCCCACACAATCCCCGTCAACTATACCCGTCGCTGTCGCTCGCAAATTTCCGGATGAGACAGTGACAGGGAATAAAGACGCTTTATCTATACAGGGAGTTCAGGATATGTTTAAGACTTAATGTTGAAAAATCAGGAGACTACAGCTATAGGATTTGAGGAGTTAAAGAAGGAAATGAAGGCTGAGATGGGTAACCAGATGGAAAGTTTAAAGGGACAAATAAGGAGTATACATACGAAGCTCCAGGAAATGCAGACAATGGCAGTGAGTCAAGAGGAACGGATCCAGGTGATAGAAACTAGAATGGATAAGACAGATGTAAAAGTGGAAAGTATGGAACACCGGCTGGTGATAGCTAATAAATGCCTGGAGGATGAAATAATTTTTTTAATTTTTTTTTTATTTTAATTCCATTTATATCCCGCCCTTCTCCGAAGACTCAGGGCGGCTTACAAGCTTAGCAGTTGCCCTCGAATTAGATAAATCTGCCTTCTTCCTACGTTTACAAAATATTGAAGAGGACCGAGAGGAACAGTTGGAAACCATTGTGACAGAGATTTTGGCTGGAGTGCTTGAGGTGAACCCACAAGAGATGTTGAGGGATATAGATGACGTATTTCTGGTTTACACTAGTTACGCACGTCGAAACAAACTCCCAAGAGAGATACATGTCCGACTGAATAAAACATCAGTGCGGGAGCAGGTCCTAAGGAAAGCAAGAGAGAAGACTATATCCTTTAAAGGAAGACCAGTAATTATTCATAAGCAGCTACCAAGAAGAGTGAGAGATCAGAGGAAAAAATATGATTTCCTAACAACTCAGTTTAGGAAATTTGACATTCGCTACCAATGGCTGATTCCAGAGGGATTGGCTTTTATGTGGCAGGACAAGAGATATCGTATTAATAACTTACAGGATGCCCATGTATTTTTTGAATCTCAGTTCAATCAGGAGAGTGAGGAGGAGTTAGAAGGCAAAAGCCAGGAAGAAATTAAATTGGATTCCAAGGGGAGAAGTGGAGGATTAAAAGAAAAGAAGAGTATAGATAAGGAAGATGCTGGGGAATTGGGAGGCTCGGGCCCTCAAATGGAGACACGGTTAGCAAAAAAAATAAAGAATACAGCGAAGCAGTGACATTCAGGAAGAGGTTCGCCTTTATTCTGTCAATATTAACGGTCTTAATGCTCCTATTAAGAGGAAAAAAACTTGGTCCAAACTTTGTAAATTAAAATATGATATAATTTGTATCCAGGGAGTCCATATTATTAAAAGCCAACAGAATGTACTAGTGTGTCCAAAATTGGGGGAAGTTTTTGTGTCCCTGGCAGAACAAAAGAAAAGAGGAGTAGTGATTTATGTCCGGCGAAATATTGAGGCCCACTGGGTGTATTCAGATACAGAAGGTAGAGTAGTGATGGTAGAACTTCGATTGGCTCAGAAGAAGATCTTATTGGTAAATGTGTATGCACCAAATTGTAATCAGTATGCCTTTTTTCAAGGTTTATATAAAGTAATAGCAGGGTTAGAATACGAGCATATATGCATCGTAGGAGACTTCAATGCAATAGTAGATGTTGATAAAGACTATACCCCGGGGCAACGTTTACTTAAAGGGGTAAAAAGAACATTGCCTAAGGTGTGGGATCAAGTGAGGGAGGAATTAGGTATATGTGATATATGGTGAGATTTTCACAGGGAAGAGAGGCAATATACTTATTTCTCTCCCAGGCATCAAATATGGACCCGAATTGATATGATCTGGACATCCCATGAATTGAAAGAGATGGTTAGGGAAATAGAGATTACGACTAATGACTGGGCAGATCACAGTCCGTTAGTTTTGGTTTGGAAAGGAGAAAAGAAGAGGTATAGATGGACAATGAGAACAGCTCTTTTAAAAGAAGAACAATTCAAAAACTTGTTGAACCAGGAAATGGGATACTTTTCCGGGGAGAACAGAAGGGAAGATACACCAATTCTAATTATATGGGACACTGCGAAAGCAGTGGTTCGAGGGATAGCAATTAAGTATTCGGCATATAAGTGGAAGAAAGAGAGGGTTAAGAGATTGGAGTTGATGGGAATGTTGACAGAAGCCGAGGAGGCTCTTCAGAAAGACCCATCCTCAGTAATAGCGAGGGAGAGAAAAGATATTACGCGACACAAGATTTCCGTCCTGGACCAACAAGAATTAGCAGAGAAAATTCAAAGGAATAAACAATTTTTTTTGAACATGCCAACAAGGCTGGAAAATGGTTGTCCTATAGGCTTAGGAAGTGAGTAATCGTGAGAAAAATAGAATGGTTACAGGATAGGATGGGAAATATGGTGGGATCAAATGATCAAAAGAAAAAGGTGATTCAGGAATTTTTTACTGCATTGTATAAGAAAGACCCAATTTTAGAAGAAAGGATTGGAAGTTACTTAGAAAGGGTGGATTTACAGGAGGTTCCTGAGAATGTAAAACAAATTTTGAATTCAGAGATCTCAGAAGGGGAAATAAAGGAGGCAATTAAGAAACAATCAAATGGGAAAACCCCGGGAACGGATGGACTCCCGGCGGAATTATATAAAGAGATGTTGGAAATGTTTAGTGGCCATTTAAAAGATTTATTTAATGAGATTTTGAGTGAAGGGAAAATACCCCAGTCATGGACAGAGGCTTATATATCTTTTATCCCAAAGGAAGATTCAGATCGTACCTTGGTTAAAAAATATAGACCCATTTCGCTATTGAATGCAGATTATAAAATTTTCTCCTCAATTCTGGCAGGCAGGCTTAAAGTTTTCTTAAGAGAATTTATACATCCAGATCAGATTGGGTTTCTTCCAGATCGGCAAATAAGAAATAATTTGAGAATAGTGATGAATACGTTGGAATATTATGAGATGCACCCTAGCAAACAGTTGGCAATGATGTTTCTTGATGCTCAGAAAGCATTCGATATGGTTAGTTGGGAATTTTTAATATGTCAGATGATTAAAATGGGATTTGGACCAAATTTTGTAAGAGCCATACAAACAATTTACACTACACAATCTGCCCAAGTATTATTCAATGGTGAAATGACTGGGAAAATTGATATACAAAAAGGTACGAAACAGGGATGCCCCCTTTCACCTCTACTGTTTATTCTGACTTTAGAATCACTATTGATTATAATTAGGCAAAATAATAATATTAAAGGATTAAAAATAAATGATCAGCAATATAAGCTTCAAGCTTTTGCTGATGACTTAGTTTTTATTTTGGAAGACCCATTGGAATCAGGCCCTAAATCATTGGAGGAAATTAGTGCCTTTGGAGAAGTAAATTTTTGGTAAAGAATATTGGAACTGAATCCAAGGTACAATTACAAGAGGTGATGGGGATCCAAATAGTTTAAAAAGTTACATATTTAGGTATTTGGCTATCTTCAAGGTGTCCATCTATAAAGGAATTAAATTATGAAAAATTGATGACTGAGATGGAGAAGAAATTAGACAGCTGGAAAAACATTCAACTCTCAATCCTAGGATGAATCGCAGTGATTAAGACTCATATTTTGCCAAAGTGGTTATACCTATTCCAAACTGCTCCTGCAAAACTAGATAGGAATTTTTTAAAAAAACTAGAACAGATAGTTGGTAGATTCATATGGAATAATCGAAAGCCCCGTATTAAAAGAAGAACGCTGCAGGAGCACAAAACAAGGGGAGGACTGGGCCTCCCACATTGGGAGCTGTATTACCATGCCTATGCCTTGGCTTGGATTAGGAACTGGGTTGTGTTATCTAGAAGGAGGGTGTTAACTATTGAAGGATATAACTTAACGCAGGGATGGCATGCCTATCTCTGGCCAAGGAAGGATAGTCAATATAAAGTTTTCTCTAATCATTATATTAGGGATGTATTGATAAACTCTTGGCGTATGGTGAGAGGGTGGATCTATAGAAAGATACCTGGCTGGTTTACTCCTTTGGAAGCTGTAACTTATTCAACGTTACACAATCCAGATAGAAACTATAGGTATAAAGATCTCATAGATCTGAGAGGCAATCTTAAATCCAGGGAGGAGTTACATTCTGGGGGTACAGAGTTGGATTGGTGGTCGTATTCTCAAGTGAGCTCAAGGTTTAATAGGGATAAGCAGGAATTTGGAATCAATATAATCCCACAAGAATTAGACAAGATTTTATGGGGAAGTGATGCTAAATTTTTATCTAAGACTTATCATCTACTTTTGTTCCATGGGATGGAAGGGGGAACAATAAATGACGTAATGATTGCCTGGGGGAGAAATATTGGTCGCACTATAGAATTAGAAGAGTGGGAACAAATTTGGAAGAAAAATATAAAATTAATATTAGCAACGTCATTTAAAGAAAATATGTATAAAATGTTGTATAGATGGTACTTAGCTCCCGCACGAATTTCAAAAATGTTTCCCAACGCAAATGACAAATGTTGGAAATGTGGTTCTGCCAGGGGCACTTTTTACCATCAATGGTGGACTTGTCCAAAGGTTAGGCGTTACTGGACCAATATAAAAAATTGGTTATTTCAAATAACAGGATATGATCTTCAATTGGACCCAGCTATTTTCCTCTTGGGGATGAAGTCACAAGAAGTACCAAAAAATGTTTGGTATCTAGTAATACATATTACAACAGCGGCGCGTATAATTTATGCGCAATATTGGAAGATGAAGGAAATCCCAACGGACTAACAAGTAATAGAGAAAGTATTACTATGCGTAGAGTCAGATCGAATGACATATATTCTCAAAGGGAAAAGTGAATCACTTTTCAATAAAAGTTGGGACTCCTGGTATTCATGGTTACAAAATAGAATATTTAATCTCAACGGGGGAAATACCAGATGATTGTGTATTATTATTTGAGGTATAGAATCTGGAGATATATACAATTATAGATTTCTAATATTTGGTAATTAAAGGTTACTTAGCCTGGGATGTACGAGAAAAAGAAATTAGGGATAGTATTACACTCCCTGGTCTTGTCTAATGTTGTTGTTTTTGTTTTTTTTGGTGTCTAGGATGTTTTGGTGTTTTTCTATTTGATACACTTTTCTGTACTTTGTAATAATATTCTTGTTTTTTTATTTAAAATTTGTTTAATAAAATTTATATATATATAAAAAGAGAGAAACATTGTTGTTCGAGAAAACAAAACACTTTGTTTCAACAAAAGATTATTGATGAACCCTATTGTACACCACTATTATTAAATCATAGTTTTCTTATACTAAATATTAATATTGACCTGCTTTCGTTCATATTCTAAGAACTAACATCTTGACCTTGCTCACTAAGCAATATTGTGCAACCGACTAGAATTTTTGAAAATTCAATAAATCCACTGTTGCCAAACACTGTCACTGTCAATGAGAAAAAAAACATGCTGAATGACTCCAGTCTCTCCAGGTCTTACTGACTACCAGCTCCCTTCCTATTGCCAAATAGCTGACCAGGCCATCAGCGATTTCTTTGTGACCTGTGATTATTTTTAATGTATCAATGCAGGGCTTTTCAACTTTTTCACCCATTGTACCACTTTTAGGATATGGCAACATCCAAGTACCACCAGTCGCCTAGCAAGGTGTCAAAAACTTGATGATCCCCCCCCAAAAAAGGAAAAAAGTACATTGCAACTGGGAAGACCATAGCCTTGACTATACACACTTTTGTTGACGGGGTGATGTCTCTACTTTTTAGTGTGTTGTCTAGATTTGCCATGGCTTTCCTCCCGAGGAGCAAGTGTCTTTTAATTTCTTGGCTACAGTCCCCATCTGCAGTGATCTTGGAGCCCAGGAAAATAAAATCTGTCACTACCTCCATTTCTTCCCCATCTATTTGCCAGGAATTGAGAGGGCCGGATGCCATGATCTTGGTTTTCTTAATGTTTAGTTTCAACCCAACTTTTGCACTCTCCTTCTTCACTCGCAACAAGAGACTCTTCAGTTCCTCTTCACTTTCTGCCATTAGAGTGGTATCATCTGCATATCTTAGGTTGTTGATATTTCTTCCAGCAATCTTAATTCCAACTTTTGATTCATCTAGCCTTGCCTTTCTCATGATGTGCTCTGCATATAAGTTAAAGAGGCAAGGCGACAGTATACAGCCTTGCCGGACTCCTTTCCCAATTTTGAACCAATCAGTGGTTCCGTGTCCAGTTCTCACTGTTGCTTCTTGCCCGCATATAGGTTTCTCAAGAGACAAATAAGATGGTCTGGTATGCCCATCTCTTTAAGGACTTGCCACAGTTTGTTATGATCCACACACTCAAAGGCTTTAGCATAGTCAATGAAGCAAAAGTAGATGTTTTTCTGGAACTCCCTAGCTTTCTCCATGATACAGCATATGTTGGCAATTTGATTTCTAGTTCCTCTTCGAAATCCTGCCTGTACTTCTGGTAGTTCTCGATCCACATACTGCTGGAGTCTAGCTTGTAGAATTTTAAGCATAACTTTACTAGCATGAGAAATGAGTGCAATGGTGCGATAGTTTGAACATTCTTTGGCACTGCCTTTCTTTGGAATTGGAATGTAAACTGATCTTTTCCAATCCTGTGGCCACTGTTGAGTTTTCCAAATTTGCTGGCAAATTGAGTGTAGCACTTTTACTGCATCGTCTTTTAAGATTTTGAATAGCTCAGCTGGAATACTGACACCTCCACTAGCTTTGTTGTTGCTCAGCTTTTCTAAGGTCCACTTCACTTCACATTCTAGAATGTCTGGCTCGAGGTCAGTGACCACCTCATTGTGATTATCAGGGACGTTAAGCTCATTCTTGTATAGTTCTTCTGTGTAATTTTGCCACCTCTTCTTAATCTCTTCTGCCTCTGTTAGGTCCCTGCCATTTTAGCCCTTTATCATGCCCATTTTTGCATGAAACGTTCCTTTCATCTCTCCAATTTTCTTGAAAAGATCTCTGGTCCTCCCTATTCTATTGTTTTCTTCTATTTCTTTGCATTGTTCATTTAAGAAGGCATTCTTATCTCTTCTAGCTATTCTCTGGAATTCTGCATTCAGTTGGGCATATCTTTCTTTTTCTTTCTTGCCTTTCGCTTCCCTCCTTTCCTCAGCTATTTGCAAAGCTTCCTCAGACAGCCATTTTGCTTTCTTGAATTTCTTTTTCTTTAGGGTGGTTTTGGTTGCTACCTCTTGTACAATGTTGCAAACCTCTATCCATAGTTCGTCAGGCACCCTGTCTATCAGATCTAATTCCTTAAATCTATTTGTCACCTCTACTGTATATTCAACAGGGATATGATTTAATTCATACCTGACTGGCCTAGCGCTTTTCCCTACTTTCTTCAGTTTAAGCCTAAACTTTGCAACGAGAAGCTCATGGTCTGAGCCACAGTCAGCTCCTGGTCTTGTTTTTACTGACTGTATAGGGCTTCTCCATCTTTGGCTGCAGAGCATATAGTCAATCTGATTTCTGTGTTGACCGTCTGGTGATGTCAATGTGTAGAGCCGTCTCTTGGGTTGTTGGAAAAGAGTGTGCTATGACCATCGTATTCTCTTGACAAAATTCTATCAGCCTGTGCCCTGCTTCATTTTGTACTCCAAGGCCAAACTTGCCTGTTATTCCGGTTATCTTTTGGCTTCCTACTTTAGCATTCCAATCCCCCATGATGATAAGGACATCATTTTTGGGTGTTAGTTCTATAAGGTGCTGTAGGGCTTTATAGAACCAGTCAATTTCATCCTCTTCAGCACCGGTGGTTGGGGCATAGGCTTGGACTACTATGATATTGAATGGTTTGCCTTGGATTCGAACTGAGATCATTCTGTCATTTTGAGGATTGTATCCCAGTATTGCTTTTCCTACTTTTTTATTGATTATGAAGGCTACTCCATTTCTTCTGAGGGATTCTTGCCTGATGGTCATCTGAATTAAATTCACCCATTCCTGTCCATTTTAGTTCGCTGATACCTAAGATGTCGATGTTTAGTCTTGTCATCTCTTATTTGACCATGTCCAGCTTCCCTTGATTCATGGATCTTTCATTCCAGGTTATTATGGAGAAAAAATCTTTACAGCATCGGACTTTCCTTTCACCACCAGATATATCCACAGCTGAGCGTCCTTTCGGCTTTGGCCCAGTCGCTTCATTCTTTCTGGCGCTACTAGTACTAGCCCTCTGCTCTACCCCAGTAGCATATTGGACGCCTTCCGACCTGAGGGGCTCATCTTCCAGTGTCATATCGTTTTGCCTTTTGGTACTGTCCATAGGGTTTTCATGGCAAAGATACTGGAGTGGTTTGCCATTTCCTTCTCCAGTGGATCACGTTTTGTCAGAACTCTCGGCTATGACCTTTCCGTCTTGGGTGGCCCTGCACGGCACAGCTCATAGCTTCATTGAATTACGCAAGCCCCTTCGCCACGACAAGGCAGTAATCCATGAAGGGGATCACTGCCATACACCATATAAAAAGATTTTTTCCCACTCTGTATGCTAAAGCAGAGCTTTTCACTTTTAGGATATGGCACTATTCGAGTACCACCAGTCACCTGGCAAAGTATCAAAAACTTGATGATCCAAAAAAAAAGTACAGGTAGTCCTCAACTTGCAACAGTTCACTTTGTGACTGTTCGAAGTTCTCAAATCCTCACAATCTAGCACCAATTTACATGAAAGAATGTTTCTTGTTTCTTGGAAACAAGAAAGAGGGAGCTCTTTCTCAGTGATTACCCAGAATTAAGAGTACATACATTTTAGTAAATAAAAGATATATTTGTCATACCTGTGCCATTGGCAGCTGACTGTTCTATTCCTTGAGATACCTTCGTTACATGGCAAGAATTTCTTGGTGATCGTTTCTGCTTCTTCCATTTTGATGAATCACTCATCCCTCCTGCTCTCATTTTCAACTGTGAATAATAATAAACACAGGTCTCCTGTAGCCAGAAGAATTGCAACAATATTCTATTAGCTCAAAATAATATTCCTGCCAGTTTTATTTGATCCAGGAATTCATACTCCAATAGTACAGTGTGTGTGTGTGTGTGTGTGTGTGTGTGTGTGTGTGTGTGTGTGTGTCTGTGTATTTAACTCAGCTTTCGGATATGTGATGTATATTGAAATATACTAATCAGTTCCCAAATACAGAAAAGGAAGTATTGTTTAACATGTTGGGAAATTGATTTCCAGAATCCCATTTCTCAGTTAAAAGGTTGCATTTATTTTATTTTATTTTATTTTATTTTGAAACTGTATTCTAAAAACCTATAAGCTAGAGATTCAATTTGATGTAGTGTGTCATGGTTCCAACAAATGATACTCTTCAAAGAACTTCAAGGCATGTTTACCTTAAAGAATCTTTAACAGAAAAGCATAGCTTCCGCACATACATGGTTGAAACCGAAATCTGAATTCCCCTCCCCTAAACACATAGTATCAAGCATAATTCATTCCCCTAATTTACAGTCATAAATCACATTCTCTAATTATTTTATTTATTTTATTTAATTAGATTTATATACCGCCCTTTCCCGAAGAACTCAGGGCGGTTTACAGTGTATTTAAAACAACCAGTACAAAAGTTAAAACAAATTTAATAAGATTAAATCATCCCTAAAATTAAAAACCCCAGTTAAAAAATGCAAGCTTTCCCTCCTGTTTCCAACCCATTTCTTATCATCTCTTATTTCAAAAGCTCCAGAATTGTTATGTCTAATTAACTCCCATCACATTCTAAGAGGAAAGCATAGAAAGAAAAAGACTGCATCTCCCTGTCAAAGCAAGAACATCCAATGTTAGCAACATTGACATAGTGGTTAAGACAACAGGCTAGAAAATGGTTCTTGTTCCATCTAGAGCACAAAGCGACCTGGGGCCAGTCAATCTCTTTAAACTTTAGGAAGAAAGGAATGGGCAACTATTTTTGAACATCTTGCAATAGGCATGAAATTGTTAGACCTTTATGCAAATTCAAAGGCACCAAACCATTATTTTTTTTTAAAAAAAAATACTTTGCAAGCTAAGTATTGTGCAGGTAGTCTTCGATTTACAACCATCTGTCCAGTTTGAAGTTAATGATGGTGCTGAGACAAGGGACTTACAACTTGTACCTGGAAGTTATAGTCACTGTATAATGCACCCAGCAATCATGTAATCAAAATTCAGATGCTTGGCAGCCTGCCTGTACCAAAAAGGCACTTCAACTCCTTTCACCTGCCCTTCTCTCCCCATCTATTCACTTTGGGGGTCCTGCTGCCCTATGCTCCACTGTCCCATCTGTGTATGGTAATGTTTCTAAGCTTAATCCATACTTTGCTCTGGGGAATAGATAAAATGTGGATCTAAAATTAATACATACAGTATATAAAATTGAATAAGCTCATAGTGAATTAAATATAAAACCAAACTAATGACAGCACAACAATCAGTCTCAGAACTGATAATGAACATATCAAATTGGCAGACAGCTTTTAGGATCAACCATCAACTGTAATGGAATAAACAGTCAAGAAATACATTGCAGACTACTACTATAAAAGTTTTAGAAAGAAATTCAGATGCCTTGATACCTACAAAGATGAAAACAGTGTAAGCAATGGTATTCTCCATGACATTCTATGGTACTGAAAGTTGAAGAAGCAGAATAGAAAGAATATTAACTATTTTGAACTTTAGTGTTGGAGAAAACTCCAGAGAATACTGTGGACAGTAAAAACAAACAAATAAATCATCAAACAAATTAACCCAGAGTTCTCGCTCAAGGCACTTATGACCAGTCTCAAATTATCCTAGTTCAGACACATTATGCAAAGACCTAGCTTTCTGAAGAAGTATTTAATAGAAAGGTGAAAGAGGATAACCAGCAGCAAGGTGGATGAACTCAGTTACAGCAGTGATGATGGGTGGAGTGTTGCAACACCTGAAAGCTCAAGTTAGGGACAGATCATCATGGAGAAAATGTATGTGTCTGCTAAGAATCAATAGCAGGGCACCCAATCAATCAATCCATCAGTCAGAGACACTGTAGATGTCAAATGGTACATACAGTGAAATAAATAGCCCCTGCAACAAACATGACAAGGAGGAGGAAGAGGAAAGTGCAGGTGCATTTAAAAGTAAAGCAATATTCACCATTTTGGATCTTACCTTTCTTATGTTGGTCCCTACGTAGCTCTTAGGCTCCTCTTTAAACTGAGATGATCTGGAATAATATAAACAGACAGTTATTAAAAACAGGGAATACAAGAAAGTTCTCTGCTTTTTTTAATGCTGATTTTCTTAAGTTTATATTTTCCAATAAATGCTGATACAAACTAAACAGAATAAAAATAGAAGGTGCAAAGAAGAAAAAAATAGAAAAATAGAAAAAAAAATATGGTAAAAAATATTTAAGGAAATAACTTCTTCATTCATCAAAAGTACTTTATAAAAAGTACTGTGCCAGTACTTTTTTAATCCAGGAGTGAAGTAGCTACAGAGACCTGCTCTGTAGCTAACAAACCAGCCATTGTCTAACAAAACAATGATATGTGCTGCTAGTTCAGAGCACCATACTGGATAGAGTCTGAACCTCATCCTTCTTTTCCTGGAAAAAAAACGGGGCTGCCACTCACGGCCTCAATGGTTAAAAAAATCCACATTTTAGGTTTTTATGAAAGCACGAAGCTCCTCTAATTTGCGCAGAGTCATCAAATAAAGTTTAGGTTTGGAGAGTTTAGCCCCAGAAAGGATTTCAACAGTCAGTAGGTCGATGGGGTGGGAGCACATCAGTGCCAGTAATCTTTGGGGATTCTGGGCTTGCCTTTCAGGTGTTCCTGCGCACTGCCCACAACTCCCTTTGTTCCTTGGCTTTCCTCCTCCTGGACTTCAGAATTTTTTCCTCTTTCCTGGCTACTCCATGCTGGATTTTTAAAAGCCCTATCTTTTAATTCACATAAGGGTTCCATTTCACTAACAGAATATTAGCTCACTCCAAAAAGCCGGTTTTAAAGAATCAAAAATCGTTTGATAGGGATTGCATGCAACTAATATATATATATATATATAGCAAGAAGTACAGAAAAAGTAAAAATGTGCCTTCTGAGGATCACACTCACTACTTAAAGCAGTTGAAGGCACAATATAAGAAGCTTCTAAAAGAAAAAGAAAAGTGCGGTTCTGAAGGAAGGCACAGATTAATCGCATCAGTCAGGACAAAAAATACATCCCTTTTTTGGCACATCACCAGACGACTGGGGAAATCCCTCCTACCTCCAACTAACCAGGTACCAATACATGCCTGGGAAGAATATTTTAGAGAGATTTATGCCGACCCCGATTATGTAACTAAGGAGAGCCAAATTAATTTGGACCAAGTTCCTTACTGGCCCCCTGTTACACCAGAAGAGATATCCCGGTTGATTGGAGCCCTCAAGGCTAATAAGGCACGTAGTGCTGACAATGTCCTGCCAGAAATAATAAAAAATGCCAGTTGGTGAGCTCCACTGTGGCACATGTGCCATAGGTTCGCCACCATGGCCCTATACCATTTCAGTCAAATGGCTGTCCAGTCTCTTCTTAAAAACTTCCAGTGTTGCAGCATTCACAGCTTCTGGAGGTTCCATTAATTGGTCTAACTGTCAGGAAGTTTCTCCTTTGTTCTAAGTTGCTTCTCTCTTTGGTTAGTTTCCATCCGTTGCTTCTTGTCCTGCCTTCAGATGCTTTGGAGAATAGCTTGACTCCCTCTTCTTTGTGGCAGCCCCTGAGATATTGGAACACTGCTATCATGTCACCCCTCACTCTTCTCTTCATTAAACTAGACATACTCAATTCCAGCAACCATTCCTTATAAGTTTTAGCCTCCAGTCCCCTGATCATCTTTGTTACTATTCTCTGTACAGTTTCTAGGGTCTCAACATCATTTTTACACCGTGGTGATCAAAACTGGATGCAGTATTCCAAGTGGCTTTACCAAGGCATTGTAAAGTGGTAAAAGAATGGGATATATTCAACCTAAAGAAAGAAGGCTAAAGGAAAAAAAATAATAAATACCTGAAGTGCTGTCACAAGAGAGTATGGATATATTCTCTTTAGTACCTAAAGGTAGGACAAGCCCAAATGGGTGCAGGTTCTACAGAGGGATATCCAAATTTGAAATAAGGAAGATATTTGGTCCATGAGGACTATTCAGTGGTGGATTAATTTACCTGGAATCATGAATGCCTTGTTACTGGAGATTTTCAAACAAAAATTGGACAGGGGAATCTGTGGCTGAAATAAAGCTGACGTTGCTGAATTATGGTTGCAGACAGATGGCTGCAATGGCCTGAGGATTTCTGCTCTGAGCAGGAAATTTGACTAGACCTCCAAGGCTGCTTCAATCTGATGTTTCTAACTGAATTTTATGTGTGTGGGGTGGGGGGAGAAAACTGGTAACATAAAATTTTGACAGCAGAAAATAGGGCTCCCTTTCATTGGTTTTGTTCATCCAGATATAAAAACAGAGAATTTATGAGCCTGAGGATTTCACTGAGCTACAACTCATTGATGGGACATGATTGATGATGATTGATTCTGCCTGTAACCATAATTCAGCAACATCAGCAGCTTTATTTCAAGCCACAGATTCCCCTTCTGCACTTTACTGCCTTGTCTGCAATGCAGATATTTTTTAAGAGATTCTAGCCTCATTGCTTCAGAAGTTTACACTGGGTAGGCTATCTATAACTGCTTCTTGAACTATAGTGCTCAGAAGTGGGGCACTTATCACTACAGCAGAAATGGGTGGCAAGCTAAATGTTATTAAAGTTTTCTAGCTATGCAGGCTGCTTGGATTTCCAGTGGTAGTACCAGTTTTTTTTTAGTTTTTAGATCACTGCTGCATTCTCGGTTAACAAGAATTTATTTTATAATACATTTAGAAGACTAACATTTATCAAATAAACAAGTTATGAAGTGTTATGGAAAATAACGACAGTATTTGCTTTCCAAGTGCCTTTAAAAATACAGATGATTTATTGAGATTTAGTCAGACTAAAGGCTGTTGAATCTCAGTCTGGTGAAACATAGAGTTCACTAGGAGGCCTGCACAATAAGAACACGTCTCTTTCATGTTCTTTGATGAGTTTCTCATTTTCCTGGAGATAGTAAGACTCAAAATTTAGGGCAGTTTTAATTACTGAAGCCATAATTTTTCACTGATTTGTGTTATTCCTATTATCTGATAACATTGCTCACTTTCATATATTTTATCCTTACTTATTGTCAACTGGAGGCATAAATCTTTCAGTGAAGAAGATACAAATTGGTGAAAGGACAAGCTTTGCAAGGACCTGGTAATACTTGGGAGTAGAGTTTGTTATGTATATACATAAACACTAACATATTTGGAAGTGTGCAATCTTCCCACCCTTGAAGGGCCATCTGAGCAGTACTGAGACAAACACAAGAAAGTTTACCTTGTGAAGAGCAGCTGTACCATGTCGACCAAAGTATGCTCTGCAGATTTTCTCAATAACTCTGAAGACAAAAACAAATAACACAGGTATCATTATCCCATGTGATATTATCTAGAGGCTTTTTCATGTAGACTTCCCTCCAAGTGTTGTTTACAAAGGATTACTAGAAATTTATTAAAACCAATCCAGGCTCAGCTGTACAGAAAGAAAAGGAAAGATATACCAAGTAGCACTACACAGCTAGAGGAATGTAGAGATAAGAAAGGAAAAGACACACAGGAGCAGGAAATGATTAGCTAAGTCTATTACTTTTCTTAAAAAAAAAAAGTATCAATTTTACATTAGGCATATTTTATGTTTTATTTTCCAGCATTCAGACTTATTAAATACAGTAATAATATGTGCAAAAATAATAGGAATGTTTATGATTGGTTTGTTTACACTGCAGACCTACCACTAAGCCTCATCTCAAAACATATACGGAAGCAAGACTGCATGATTTCACACACAGATTCATTTGTGAGGTGAGCTCCAACCGGAGCGAGGAGGAGCGTCCTCAAGACCTGAAAGAAGAAAAAATCAATATGAAATGTTATATTCTAATCAGATTTTAATACCACAGACATTCATATGATATAACAAAGAAACGTTTTAAATATCAACTAAACAGTGGAAGAATACTTCTTTTAAGTATCATTTATTTTATTTATTTTTTATTTTTATTACATTTATATCCCGCCTTTCTCTGAAGACTCAGGGCGGCTTACAAGCTTAGCAGTAGCCTTCATTCTATGTATATGCCTGCTTGTTAGGGCTTTCAGGCCCCCCCCCCAGTGGCATTACAAAGTCAGCTTATTGCCCCCAACAATCTGGGTCCTCATTTTACCTACCTCGGAAGGATGGAAGGCTGAGTCAACCTTGAGCCTGGTGGGACTCGAACCTGCACTAATTGCAGGCAGCTGGTGTTACTTAAGGAGGCATTAGCCCTCTGCTCCACCAATTTAGACCAAAGTTCCCCAACATTTCCAGCTTTGAGGACCGGTGGCGGGGGGAGGGTGGTTCTGTGTGAGCAGCTGGCAAGCACACATGTACGCGCACAGCTCCATTTGCACAAGTGGCGTGCACACATACCTACAGCTCACATGAATGGAGCACATGTGCATGTGCTTCCCTACTGCTCACACAAGTGAGGATGCATGTCCATGTGCTGGCTGTTTCAATGGCCCAGTTACAACCCCCACACAGCCCACTAGTGGGCCATGGCCCACAGGTTGGAGACCCCTCATTTAGACAACTGGTCCCATATAACTGAGAGCAAAAATATTCTTTCCTTGCCACAGATTGCTTGGATACAGCATGAAGTCTGAACAAAACATTTGCCAAACCAATCTCTATGAACAGAGATTGAGATATAGTTTGTGAATCTTTTAAAATTACTCATAATCTTTAAGAACTCTGACTAACATTGTAGTCTGAGTTTTAGGTAGGTCAATGAATAAAGTTTGGTAAGTAAACAATATACAAAATAACACGTTATTGTCTTATTTAACTCATTGAGTCAATGAAGCCTTTGCTGGAAAAAGTGTATGAATTGTAGTATGTATTAACACCTCTTTCAACACAGTGATTCAAATGTTGATGAACCACACATATCAGACTGAGGTTTTGGCTATACCTCTTTTATAACTTTCAACTTGTCGATATTTTGTAGCTGTCTGGTGTAAAATACATAAAATTTAATTGTATTAAAGTCAAAGCATTCCATTTTCATGTACCAAAATCCAAAATCTGAGATTTCTTCGGTTTTGGTCATTCTGTTATACTCCATGACTTTCATTTAATTTTCAGCTCACAGACATATATTCTATAGCTTTCCTGTACATTTGCTGGTATAATTCAGAAATCATTTTTCCTTCAGTGACTGCAAATTAGCCCCAAACTATGATAATCCCATTATCATGATAATTCATAGTCGTTCAAAAGACTGTGGAATCTTTCAAGCAGGATGAGATAGACAACAATGGGCTTTCTGGAGACCAGTGGATTCCTTATTGTATCTTTCCATGCATACTACTCTTGTTCAGTGTTTTCCTTATAAAAGACTGAAGAATCCTAATATGAAACAATGAAAATGCCTGCAGTTCCTTTGTCAATATTCTGGAATTCTTTGCAGCCTACCAGAGTAAAGCATACTTTGCACCTAGGATATTCCTGGATGGATGGGTAACTATGGTATTACATTTTTTTTACAAATTTTATTGATTTTCTAATATTACATTCACATATTTGAAAAGCAACGTGGTGGCTGGGTAGTAGTAATTCAATTACATACAGATATCATTAGTACAGATTTCAAATTGCTACCATAAACATTTCCTCTTTTTCCCTTCATATATACTGTCTATTTGTAGATTTAAAGACAAGTTTTATCCTATCAATCACATAGAAAATAACTTTCTTACATATATCCATAGTTTTTAGTTTATACATATTCTAATTGTTTTAAGATACAATCTTTTAGACAATGACCTAATCGATTTTTCAATTTTAATCTCCAAACATTTAGATTTAATATTTACCATTCCCAAGATTTTTAATGTACTCCCAATTCAACTATCACCATTCCTCACAAAATCTAATATTCAAAATACATATCCCATTTACTTAACTTCTCACCCTCTATGTCAACAAATTAAGGATACAATATGATATCCTTCCTTTTTGCTAGTTTTCAATTTTTTTTTTAAGTAGTAATCAAAATTTCTTTTTATTTCAATATTTAATACTTCCTCTCTTCCTCTTTTTATCTACTATTTCTTGCTTAAACTGATAATTTTCATTTCTAACATTCCATATAGACCTATGTATTACTTTCAACAATAGGTTTTTAGCTTGTCTACATTACTCACCTTTACATGACCTTTATGCACAAATCAATATTCAAATTGGTTATTATTTATACTGCTAAATTTTAATGACCAAATTTTTTTCTTTATCTCAGTTCATAACAATGTCTTTTGTTCAACCTACACATCTTATCTATTTAAGTACATTCTGTTTCAGATTTCAATAAGATGGTCGAAACTCCATTCTTCTTGAGTCTTATTCTGGCTTTTTTTCTTTGCCAAATCATCTTTCATGTCCTTGTTTTTGGGTCATTGAACCAATCTCTTTGTAATATCATGTATATTAATTGATATTGGCAAAATCATCCATCACTATTTTTTTGAGAGGACTTGTAGATCTAGTGGGTCGTCTCTTTATCGACGTAGTTGTTCTGAATTGTTTGTCTTCTCATCCAACTGTTCTTTTTCTAGATCCTCTAGTTTCTTCTGAATTGTATAAGAAACTTTTTCCATTTTCCAAGTTGTCAATGTCTTTTCTGGATTTTCAAATATCAATATTTTTTTAATAGTAGATTCTTCTGTCATCATACTTGAATGTTTCATTTTTTCTATTGTATTTTAGATGATTCTTTAGTTGTGGTCAAAATTTGGGTTTTCATATCTGGGCTGCCTTCTTGTTCCTTCAGATAGCCTCTTAGTATTGCATTGGTTGTGGTAACAATTTGGATTAGTGTTTTCAACATAAGGGAGAGTTTGTTGATCTTCCTCCATAAATAAAGTTTGTTCCTGGTCTTCTTCCATAATGTTATTTTAAGCTAAAGGCTTTACACTTGGAAAATCCAAGAGAGAATTTTTTTTTCTAGGTAGGGAACACAAAGCCTTTCACAGCTGTTGTTTCAAAGTTCTCAAGATTATGTATCTTATCTATTTCCCTGGACAGTCAGGCAGGCCCCTTTTAAAGTTTCCCTTTGAGTCCCAAAGTTGTCTTAATCTTTTCAGTTTTTTTTTCTTTTTCAAAAGAAAGAATCCAGATTTCCAACAGAAGTAGACAATGAAAAATAGGAAATAAAAAAATCTTCCAATCCACATGCTTTGAGAAATAAAGTTCCAATTGGGATTCAGTTACTTTTTCAACAAACGCCTCTGTGTATTTAGTCGCCGCTCTTTCTGGAGGGAGAGCAATAGTCCCCCTTCCCTCACTGCAGGGAGAATGCTTACAAGCTTAAGGAGTTACAGAAAGTAATTACGGTATAAAAGAGGTAAATCTCACCCAGTCTCTTCCACGCTGCTTTAAGAGTTGCCTGGTGGAAAATGTGACTTCAGCTGTTCACAGCCTAGGGCAAGGGTGTCAAACTCAATTTCATTGAGGGCCGCATCAGCATTGCGGTTGCCCTCAGGGGGCCGGGTGGGTATGGCCATGGTGGGCGTGGCCTACTGGGTGGGCGTGGCCAGGGTGGGTGTGGCCTACTGGGTGGGCATGGCTAGAGTGCCTATGGCCTACTGGATGGGCATGGCCAGCTCTACATCGTTCGCCTCAAGGTGCCTATGGGGGCCTGGGCAGGAGTGGGACAGATCTGAGGGTCTCTGGCAGAAGGAGGGTCTCTGGGCCAGGGCCAAGGCAGTGGGGGCCGTTCCCTCACTGTTTCCAGGATGGCTTCGCGGGCCGCATGAAACCACTTCGCGGGCCGGATCCGGCCCCCGGGCCTTGTGTTTGACATGTCTGGCCTAGGGATTAGCCATAATGGCCGGTCCTTTTGTCCGCCGGTTTGGAGGGATCGCCAGGTTTAACAGAAGAGTTGCGGCTCTCCCATGATCCAATGAGCGCCCCTCCTTGTTGGTCGCCTCTTCAGGGCGACTTTCGGCCCTTCTCGGGGCCCCTCAGTGATGCGAAACTGAACGGGGGAGAGAGAGCAAGTCTCCCAGCCGTCCATAGCGACTGCGTGACAAACCGGAAGCCCCCATGGTATTGCATTTTATTTTCAGTCTGTACATTATTTATTTCACAGTGGACTGGCAATGAATTATGTTATTTGGCAATAGTTTTGTAACCTATTGTCCACTTCATGAGTATTAATGATCTAAGATCTGCAGGGATCTCTTTTGATCAGGGCATGATTCATTTCCATAAAATATACTGTGAAGACTCCCAAGGAGATAAGCAATGTTCAGTTTTTATAGAGAAAGCCATATTAAATTCGTATCTTATTGTCTAGAACAGTGCTTTTCAACCTTTTCACAGATTGTACCACTTTAGGACATGGCAATATTCGAGTACCACAGTGGCTTAGCAAGGTGTCAAAAACCTGATTACCAAAAAAAAAAAGGAAAAAGGTGGTAAAGTACACCTACTTACCACACTTTTAATGGGAAACTTGTGCCTGTTTCTCTGACATTAACCTTTGCACTCATGGCTAGAGAGTGCTTACTGATAAAATTAAGTCAGATTCCAGCTGAAGACAATTCCTTTCCTTAGTTTTTATACATGTCAATGAAGAAAACACGTACTAGCATAAGTTTGTGGAACCAAATGGCAGTAATGCTACAATAGCTTTTTCCCCCACTTCCGGGTACAGTTTTGCAACTTGGCTCCAGAACTCGGTCAGTGTTTTTTCATTAAAAAGTTCCTTCAAATTGCAGTCTGATGTCAGTTCCAGAATGCTTCTTGCTCTTGAGAGGAAAGGTTAGAATTCATAGCATTGTCCATTATGAAGGGTGATGCAACTCAACAAATTCCAATATCACATGCTTTTGACACGAAGGGAAAATACAACCAAACTCGGTTCAATAAAGTTTGACACCTTGGGAAATGATACAGTATACCGTCTGAATCAGGAATATGCACAAAGACAATTAATTGCGCTTCACCAGCAATGTCAGTGTTTTCTTCCAATTGAAATGAAAATTTTTCTGCTGCTGTGATTTTTTTCCACTACTTATTGAGTAACATCCATGGCCATATCTTATATTCATCTTTGGACAGTCAGAACATGGAATATTACAAATAGCATCAGTCATTTTTCATCAGAGAATTGAAGTAACTGCAATGGCATAGGGAACCACAACTTCTTCAACGATTGTGTGAGGCTTATTTCATTTAGCTGTTATCAAGGACAATTTATAGGATGCTTCCATTTTTTTGAGATGGTTGTGGACTTCACGAAAGTAGCACAATGTTTTATAAGTTCGTCTCTCTTCTTTACGAAAAATGCCACTGGCTTTTTGGCATGCTATGTTTTGTTGTTAAATGTCTCTGGAGCAAAGGCTTGATGGAATGCTTGAATAGTACTTCACTGCAGATAACACAAATAGGAAGCTGCTGATTGTTTTCTTCCCACAAAATAAAATTCAAACTTCAAATAATCTTCACTGTATTTTTGATTAGTTGCCAATTTTTATTTCTTCAGTGGTGGTTCCTTTGATGAATCACTTTCCCTTTGCACTGACAAAAGTATGATGAATTTATCCATATTTATTAATGTACATCACTACTTTGGTCTCACACTGCCACACAGAGCGGTAGCAAAACTCAATAACTGGAAAGGAGAAAAATGACAAGCCAGATGGTGAGGAGTAATCCAGTGACCTGTCATGACTGGTAAACATAGGCGCATATGAGTGGAGCCGAAGTATCAGACATTTGATGTTGAAGTTCCTTGCCTTTTCTTATATGTTCTCCAGCTATTTTCAGGGCAACAAGGAATGATGAGTCATCAGTTGAAAGCCTTCAACTCCTCCATAGAAAATGCGGAAACAAATCCATGGCAAGTCTTTCCAATCCAATGAATAATACATGACTCATGGATTTGACTGCATTTCATATGCAAAACGCTGAGAAAAGTCTAATGGTTTTATCTTGTCTAAGACGATGTCATGTACCACCTGCCATGTGCCAAAGTAACACCAGTGATATGCATACTGATTGAAAAACACTGGTCTAGAACATCTGAATCAACTTACTTCCCAAAAAATAACCATTCTAGTTTCACATTTTTTTCATAACAAAATTAGAAAATGTTTACTAAAGATGTTCAATTTTTGTGTGTCATACGTTTAGTCAGAATCTCTTAACAGGATCCCATGAATTCAGATGAAGTTCTGATCACAATGTACATCACAGTTTTGCAGGATACATATAATCCAAAAGATTTCCACGATGTCCAGTATACCTGCAAGATCTTCATCAAGACAACCTCATCACTTGCAGGATCTGTGCCCACAAATCGGGCATGTGTTACAGCATCTGCCACGTTTTCCATTCCCTCAGCTGTGCCCTCATGATTTGAATCTATGAACACAAAATAATAAACAAAGTTCAGAGAAAACAGACTTTTTAGTAAAATATGCCACATTTATATTCATGGGGGGATGTTAAGTGACGACTACCTTCATTATCAATATTTTTATTTTTAGCCATATAAAATACAAAACAATCCTATTTATTATAAAAACCAATCAGAATTTCAGTTCTTCTGGGATCATAAATATATAATTCTCAGGCAAAGAATGGTTCTCTAAGTCATCAGTTTTAGTTGATAATAAAATTGAAAATATTCTCAATCCATACCTATTAGTCCATATGAAAGGAATTTGTTTACTGATGTCAAAGCCAGTCCAGTAATCGGGCCTGTAGTATCTTCTGATCGAATAACTTCCAGAAAAGGTCGAAGAAAAACAATAGCTTCAATGGCTGAAAGTTCTAAATCAGAAGACAAAATTAAACATCATAAAAATTACTTCTGCAACTGAGAAAAGATTCCTCCAGTGAAGGAAGAATCATGCTGAGATTCAAGTCTGGCAGCCCCAAGATGAGTTGGCTGGTTTATTTATTCACACTTATATTCAAATAAACTACACAAAGAAATCTAAAAAGTTCTTTGCCTTACAGTGAGGGAAAGAATTATTTGATCTCCTGCTGATATTGTACATTTACCCACTGACAAAGAAATGATCAGTCTATAATTTTAATGACAGGTTTATTTTAACAGTGAGAGACAGAATAACAACAAAAATCCAGAAAAACACATTTCAAAAAAGATATAAATTGATTTGCATTTTAATGAGTGAAATAAGTATTGGATCCCCTTTCAAATCAGCAAGATTTCTGGCTCCCAGGTGTCTTTTATATAGGTAACGAGCTGAGATTAGAAGCACTCTCTTAAAGGGAGTTCTCCTAATCTCATCTTGTTACCTGTATAAAAGACACCTGCTGTCAGGACCCACCTCAATCCATATCTTAGGAAATAAGAACTCTTGGATGCAAGTTTGTCCAAAAGGAAAATGTTTACTAGGATGGAATCGATTGTGGCAATACAAGACGGAATCTAACAAAGTTACATTTCAATCCTATATAAAGCATTCCCATTTCAGCCCCTCCCCTCATCCATTTGGTCAGGCTCCCATCATTTGCTTAGGTGTCAGGCCCTTCCGTGGGAAAGGGAACTCTCCTTGGTTTTATTGTTATTGCTTCTTCCTTTTTCAGTTGTAAATGAAGATGTGATCCAGATCTGTGTCTCCCCCTCCCTCCCCCAGTTCAACCGTTTCCCTGTTGTTTGAAGATCGCCGTAAGTAACCATCCTCTCCCCCCCCCCCCTCGGAGAGATGGCAGAATCCCCAGAATAAGCACAATGTTCTACCTATACATTTATGAAATGTGATATAAATGGATTCTGACATTCGGCTCTCCTTTCAGAAAAAAGATGAGTCCATCTGTGGGGAAAGAAAACATATAAATGTTAGCCTAGTTTGTATGAAACCTCTTAAGCAACTTAGGTGCTTTAACATGGAGTTTGTTAAGCCACTCATTTTCTGAGGAGGGGAGATATTTCCATGCCACTAAATATTGTATCGTTCCATGGTGTTTTCTGGAATCTAAGATTTCTTTCACTTCAAAATGTTGTTCTCCTTCCACCATGATGGGGGGTGGTGGTGGTGGGATTTTTGCTCATAGTGGTGATTGTTGTTCTCTCTTTAATAAGACTGCAGTGAAAGGTTGGGTGTATTCGTCTAAGATTTTTGGGTAGTTCTAATTCAACTGTTATTGGGTTTATGATTCTTTTAATTGGAAAGGGTCCAATATATTTTGGTCCTAGTTTTTTACAGGGTTGGAGTGATTTCAGGTATTTTGTGGATAAATATACCATCTCTCCTACCCTAAATGGTGTGGGATCGGTTCTTTTTTTGTCTGCCTGTGTCTTGTATGCTTTTCTGGCATCTTCCAACGCTTTCCTAACGATTGGCCATGTATTTTGTAATTGGGCAATCCATTCCTTCAGATCAGGGATGACCGGTTCTTTTGGGGTTAGTTCTGGTATTGGGTTGAAACTCTGGCCTGTAGCTACTTGAAAAGGGGTGTAACCTGTGCTTGAGTGGACTGCATTATTATATGCTATTTCTGCGAAAGACAGTAGGTCCGTCCAGTCGGACTGCTGAAAATTAATAAAGCATCTCAGATATTGTTCAAGTATATTATTAAGTCTTTCAGAAGCTCTGTCTGTCTGAGGATGGTGACTAGATGACAGTCCTTGGGTGGTTCCTAAGAGGGATAAAAATTCTTTCCAAAATGCCGACGTAAATTGCACCCCTCTGTCAGATATGATGCGTTGTGGTACCCCGTGCAATCTGTAAATATGCTGTACAAAAAGTTTTGCTAATGCTTTTGCGGTCGGGATTTTTTGGCAAGGTACAAAATGTACTTGCTTAGAGAACAGATCTGTGACAGTCCAGACTATGGTGTTTCCATTACTTTCTGGCAGTTCTATGATAAAATCCATGGCTATTTCTTTCCATGGGGCTGAGGGGTTTGCCACCGGTTGTAACAGACCTGGCGGTTTCCCTTGCAGTCTTTTGGCAACCGCGCAAATTTGACAGTTACCCACATAGCTTTCTATGTCCTTTTTCATAGATGGCCACCAAAATTGCCTTTTAGTTAAGTGTAAGGTTTTTACAAAGCCAAAGTGTCCTGCTGATTTTGTATCATGGCACAGTTGCATGAAATTGATTCTCTGTGTGGCAGGTATATATAGCTTCTCCCCCACCCATGGCAGTCCATCTTTAATTGTGCACACATGTTTATTTTTCTGGAACCATTCATCACTTTCCAAAGATTTCCTGAATTCTATTCCAGTTTGGCTATCTACCTTCGGCTTCAGTTTTTCTTGTGCCCTGGTGGTGACTGGTGCTGCCAGTTGTTGTTCCGGTACAAGTGGTTTAAAGTCAGTAACTCTTGTGCTGTTATATTGGGTCATGCATCTGCCAGGAAGTTCTTTCCCTCTGGTAAGTGTTTGAGAGTGAAATTGAATCGGTGAAAATGTTGGGACCAGCGGGCTTGCTTAGGAGTGAGCTTCCTGGGCGTTTTTAGTGCTTCCAAATTCTTGTGGTCTGTCCAGACCTGGAAAGGTATTTTATTTCCTTCTAAAAATTGGCGCCATGTTAGTAATGCCCACCTCAACGAGAATGCCTCTTTTTCCCATATTGGCTAGCGTTGTTCTGTTTCTGTGAGTTTTCTGGATGTGTATGTGCATGGTTGCAACGTCCCCCCATCATTTTCTTGTAATAGTACAGCTCCTACCGCTACATCACTCGCATCTGCCTGTATTACAAAAGGTTTGTCGGGATCTGGGTGTTTTAGGACAGGTTCAGCAGAAAAAAGTCTCTTTAGCCTCTCAAATGCTGCTTGACATTCCATTGATCATTTTAGAGGCTGGCTGGGTTTCACGGGTGACCCCCTCCTTCGTTTTCAACAAATTTGTGAGGGGCATGGCTATTTGGCCAAATGCGGGGATGAATTGGCGGTAGAAATTTGCAAACCCCAGGAAACTTTGCAATTACTTCCGTGTGCGGGGGGGGGGGGGGCCCACTCTAGTACTGCCCTGACCTTCTCAGGGTCCATTTCGATGCCCTGTGGAGATATGCAATATCCCAGGTATTCGATTTTTTCCTGATGGAATTCACACTTCGATAATTTAGCATATAAATGGGCAGCTCGCAACTTTTTCAGGACTGCTCTGACTAGTTTGATATGTTCTCTTTGGTTTCTGTGAAGATAAGGATGTCATCGAGGTAAACCAGGACCCCCTTCTATAGGTGCTCTCTCAGAACATCATTAATTAATTGCCTAAAGACTGCGGGGGCCCCTTGCAGTCCGAATGGCAATACTTTGAATTGATAGCACCCCATTGGGCAGTTGAATGCAGTCTTCCATTCGTCTCCTTCCTTAATCCTAATACGGTAGTATGCTTCCCTCAGGTCTAGTTTGGTAAAAATCTTTCCTTTCGATAGGTGGGATAGCATATCCTTCATTAGGGGAAGTGGGTACAGATTACATTCACTAATTGTATTCAGATTCCGGTAATCCACGCACAAGCGGAAAGAACCATCTTTCTTCTCCCTGAACAGAACCGGGGCGGCCACTTTGGGTTTGGCAGGCTCAATAAATCCTCTTTCTAAGTTTTTCTTTATGAATCTTTCCACTTCTGCCATTTCCCTTGGGCTCATGGCATACATCCTGGGTTTTGGGAGTTTTGCCCCAGGTTTGAATTCTATGGTGCAGTCTGTGGGGCGGTGAGGGGGAAGCTCATCTGCTCTTTCCTCACTGAAAACCTCAGCCAGGCCCCTGTATTCCTCCGGTATCTCTGGTAACCCCTTCTCTTTCCCCACTGCTGCTGTCTCCTCCCTCTGGGTTGGAGGGATAAGGGTTAGGGTTAGGGTTAGGTTAGAACACCATCCTCACCGTCAAACATGGAGGTGGAAACATTATGCTTTGGGGGTATTTTTCTGCTAAGGGGGCATCAAAGGGACAAAGGACGGGGGCACGTACTGTCCAATCTTGGGCGAGAATCTCCTTCCCTCAGCCAGAGCATTGAAAATGGGTCATGGATGGGTATTCCAACATGGCAATGACCCAAAACACATGGCTAAGGCAACAAAGGAGTGTCTCAAGAAGCAGCACACTGGGGCTTCCGGGTGGCAAGGCGTCGCCGCAGGCAGCCATTCTTTGGCTGTCAGCCCCGCCGGTTCCGTGAGCCGCCGAAAACAGCGCCGATCAACTGTTTTGGCGGCTCGGAAGCCCCCTCCTCGGGAGAAGAGGAGGGGGTGAGCGCCCAGGTAGGGATAGAGCTCTCCGGGGCCACCAGAGCTAAAAGTTTTGGTGGCTGAAGGATTGAGCCCCCCCGAAGCCTGGGTTTGCTCCGGACTGCGAGGCGCCTCTGCTCCGGGCTTTTTGGAGCACAGCAGGGCATCTGCAACCATTCCTGCCAGCAAGAGAGAACCTTTGAGAACTTGGATGCAGGCAGAGTGGTACAGGAAATCCAGGTGAAAGTGAATTTAGGATCTTTAACTCAATGGACTTTGTGGAGTTTGAAAGTGAAAGTGCGTAGCAGGCAATAGTGGGTGAAAATGGCTGCCAAATCCTCTAAAGTTCTTAGAAGTGCGGGGGCTTCTCTGGTGCAGCAGTCTTCGTTACAAGCTTTATTGCCCCCTCCCCCTGCACCTGCACTTCCACCTGTACCAACTTTTACAGTTAAAGATTTGCAGAATGTGATGAAAGAGGCTATGGAAAAGCAATCGCAACAATTAGCTGAGTTTATGGATGAAAAGCTCACGGAGCTTCTTGATGAGAAGTTAACAGAAATAAGGGCAGACATTTTACTTGCATTTCAAGGCATGGCTGTGTGTATTGAGCGCTTGGATGAAAGAGTGGAAGATCTCAGCCAAAGTAATATTAGATTAGATGCAAAAATGACAGAGACTGAAAATGTGGTGGAGAAAATTGACAGTGATTTGACTTTGGTACAGTATCATGAGATGGAGTTTGCTGTGAAAATTCGAGGCTTAAAAGAGGATTCTAAAGAAAATTTGAAGAAAATTGTTTCTGAGGCTTTGGAAGGGGTGCTGGAGCGACCTGCAGATGCAATTATGGAAGATATAGACAAAATTTTCCGTGTTAATTTGTGGATTGCAAGACAAAGGAAATTACCCAGAGATGTGGTGGTTTATTTTACAAAAAGAGCAATTAGAAATGAGGTTATCCAAGCCTTTTATAATACTAAATTTGCAATTGCTGAGCAAGAAGTCTTGATTTTAAAAGAGATCCCTCCAAGAATTCTAAGGAGAAGGAAGGAGTTTGCCTTTTTGGCACAAGAATTAAGACGATGTGATATCAAGTTCAGATGGGAGATACCAGTGGGTATGGTGGTGATGCATGAGGGTATGAGATATCGTCTTATTACAGTGTTGCAGGCACGTGATTTTTATAGTAATGTTTTAAAAGCAGTCCCCATACCACTTTTGGAATCTACAAAGAAGAATGGCGAGGGAGAGCCTCAACTACGCAGTGAGAATTTACAAGGTGCTGAAGGAACAACGCAGACAGATGAGAAAGCTACAGGAGTGGATCAAATTTCAGTATCATTGGAGGAGCCAGAGACCAGAGGATGATGCGTGCTGCTTCGAGACGAATGAGACAAGAGCAAGAACAAGATCAGCAGAAAGTTATGATGGCACCTCCAAAACTTATTTATAGTGAAGCTGTGGGAGGAGCGCGACCTAAGAAAGTGCAGGTGATCTTGGGAGAAGCGCTCCAAAAGCTTTGGGTCGCGAAGGATGGTGACAAAGTTTCTAACTTGGAATGTTAATGGCTTAAATTCACCACAGAAGAGAAAGAAAGTTTTTCAATATTTAAAACAATTTAAGAATGATGTTATTTGTTTACAAGAAACACATATTAGAGTTATGGATCAAAAGTACTTATTAAATTCAAGACTGGGTACACAATTTATTGCTTCTGCAATGGATAAGAAAAATGGAGTGGTTGTTTATGTTAAGAATACTTTGAAGCGGAGTTAATTGAAGCAGATAAACAAGGAAGATATGTTATAATTGAACTGTTAATAGAAGGCAAGAAAACACTTCTGGTTGGATTATATGATCCTAATCAACAACAAGCAGATTTTTATAGTTTATTACACAGCAAGATTACTCAGTGGGATTATAAATCTTTTATTTTTATGGGAGACTGGAACGGTGTTTTGGATGTACAAATGGATAAGAGTGGTTTTTTTAAAAAGTGTTCCAAGTCATGCTAATGAGAAGGAAGGACTCACTGGAGAAGAGCCTAATCCTTGGGAAGATTGAGGGCAAGAGAAGAAAGGGATGACAGAGAATGAGGTGGCTGGATGGAGTCACTGAAGAAGTAGGTGTGAGCTTAAATGGACTCCAGAAGATGGTAGAGGACAGGAAGGCCTGGAGGAACGTTGTCCATAGGGTCGCGATGGGTCGGACACAACTTCGCAGCTAACAACAACAAATTCTATCTTTCTTTAAAATTTAATAAAGTTGATTTTTAAAAAATTAGCTATGAGCCAGAGATGTTTACAGTCATGATTGTTATTTGCAACCTTCTGCCAGCTTCCTCACTAACTTTGCTTATCAGAAACAGGCAGGGAAGGACAGTGTAACCATCTTAATTGAGACAGTTACAACCATGTGTTTGCACAGATGCTGCAACAGCTACAACTATAAACCCCCTTGTCCAGCGCTGTTGTAACTTCAATCACTAAATGAGTAGTCTCTCAATGAGGACTAGTTCTATTTCTCTCTGGGGTATGGTTCAGGACCTGGATATATGTGGGACTGATTTCTCCCAATAAGATTTAGTCAGGGACTAGATGCACTCAGGGACTGCCATCTTGAAAAATATCATAAAGCCAAAGCTTATCAATTGTTAAATTCACCCTGTAACAAATTTCTTCAGATAGCCACATAGACTTATCTTTGTATTATTTTTATAAAGTCCGCCATCAAAGCATGGTTATGGAATGGTAGGATCTGTTCTGTTTAGCAGTAGAAGATGTTTTTTTATTTGATGGCTCTTGACTGGATTAGATTCTTGGGCTGTATGTTTTCTATATGTTTTCTAAATAGTAGTAGTTGTGATGTATGTAATGTATGTTGTATGTTTTTAGTCCAATTAACAATGACTGGGATGTACACCATTCTGAGATGGTTTTAATCAGAGTGAGTTAGAAAGACAAAAAAAAGAAATCAATCAATCAAAACTTCTGGGTATTTCAATAGCATAAGGGATACTATATATGTCAATATAGAGAGTCAAGGATGCACGCAGTCAGGCTACAGACTCTTTGCCTATTAATGTCATACTGCACTGAATGAGGCTTACTCTGTGAAGTAATTAAACATAAATTAGACCACAAGTCCCCAACCTTTCGGGCACCATGGATCAGTTCTGTGGAGAGAGGCTTTTTTGCAGACCGGAGGGTGTGTGGTTTTGCATGCTGCCTGCATCCTGTGGATGGGGCTTCACTTGTTTCACGGATCGGTTTTTGGCATGCTGTGGATCGGTGCTGGGCCACGGACTGGGGATTGGGAATCCCTGAATTAGACTACACCTTCTGTTCATTCAAAACTATCTTCCACACCATCTTAGATTACCATTTCAAAAAGAACCTTAAATAAGTGTTTATATCTTACATGAACTGACTCATTGCCAACAACAAAAGGCAGCCCATGTAATAGAAACTTGTGTTATCCTGGGATTGGGTGGGAGCACAGCCTTGTAACTACAGTGAGGGGAAAAATTATTGATCCCCTGCTGATTTTGTATGTTTGCCCACTGACAAAGAAATGATCACCTTTTAATTTTAATGGTAGTTTTATTTTAACAATGAGAGGCAGAACAACAAAAAAATTCAAAAAAGCGCATTTCAAAAATAATATAAATTGATTTGCATTGTAATGAGTGAAATAAGTATTTGATCCCCTATCAGTCAGCAAGATTTCTGGTTCCCAGGTGTGTTTTATAAGGTAACAAGCTGAGATTAAGAGCATTCTGTCTCTCTCTTTTTTAAAAAAAATATATTTTACTTTTTTATAGTTACAAATCTTTGGTGCTTAGCACACAACATGTTGTCTGGGTCCACAAATTTAACTTAATAACAATATATCTTCCATTCCTACTCTGTTCAATAGTATCTGGTCAAACACTATCTGGTCTTTACAGAATCCATATGTTTTGGCATCTTTCTCATATCTCGTTTGCATTTGCAGGTACGACCACCATGATAGCTCAATGCCCTGTTCTTCCAGCTCGTTTAGTTTGTAATTTACCTTCAGTATTCAAAATGTCTCTCATAATTAATTAAATTGGCTGAACAAACGCTTCCATCATTGAGATCCATCCTAATATTTTCATATAAATTTTCACTTTTATCTTTTCCCATATTAGAAGCAAAGTGTTTCTTACATAGTGATTTTGAAAGTACTTATGGATTTTCTTCTTCCCATACCATAGAAAGGCATGCCATCCAAGTTGCAAGTCGTGTCCTTCTAAGTATAGTAATCTTTTGTGTCTAAAGAGTTATCCATTCTTTTAGCCATGTTAATGCAGCTGCTTGATAATATAAAATCCAGTCTGGTAACCCAAATCCTCCATTTTCTTTTGCTTCTTGTAACATTTTCAGTCTGATTCTGGCTTTTTTCCCCCTTGACAGATAAATTTCAAAATCGATCCATTTAATTCATCCAAAAAAATATATATTTTTATAGGTATTGTTTGGAATAAAAAAAGTAGTTTTGGTAAAATGTTCATTTTCACTGTGATTAATCTTCCCAATATTGATAGTTGTAAATTTTTCCAAGTCTAGTTTTATTTAATAGTTTTATAGTTGTCTTCTTTTGTTGCATACCTTGCTATTAAAATATATCCCCAGGTATTTAACTTTCTTAACTAGCTGGAGGTCTGTTTTTTCTGACATGATTTTTTTTTTTGTTTATCTGTAAGGTTTTTGACTATCACTTTACTCTTTTCTCTGTTTATTTTCAATCCTGCTACTTCTCCAAATTCTTCAATCTCTGTCAATAATTTAGGGTTTGTCTCCAACGGGTCTTCTAGTATAAATACAAAATCATACGCAAATGCTTGTAGTTTATGTTTTTCATCTTTTATCTCCATTCCTTTAATTTCTGGGTTTTGTCTAACATTTCTATTCAGCACTTCCAAAGTTAAAATAAATAATAATGGAGATAGTGGGCACCCTTGTCTTGTGCCTTTTTTGATAATGAAGTTATCTGTGAAATCTCCATTTACAATTACTCTAGCTGTTTGTCTATAATAAATTGTTTTAATTATATTTATGAAATTTTCTCCAAACTCCATACAGTTTAGTTGTTGTACCATAAATTGCCAGTTTACGTTATCAAAGGCTTTCTGTGTGTCTAAGAATTAGAGCCATTTGCTTCCCTAGATGCATTTTACAGTATTCCAGTGTATCTGGAATTATTCTTAAATTGTTCTTTATTTGTCTCTTTGGTAAGAATCCATTTTGATCTACACATGATGAATGAACCTTTATTGTCAAAGTACAACCATGTATACATTGAGACTGGCTGAGCCTCACTTCGTGCCCCCCACCCCCAACTTCCAATGACACAAACCCTCCATCTTATTACACCATGTGAGCTAATTGCACAACACACCGGCTTCGCAAGTCAATCATGCATAAAGTTTACAAAATTATTTCCCGTTCAAAAGCCTAACAGCCCATGGATAAAAGCTGTTCTTCAGCCTGTTGGTGTGGCTGGCTAAACTCCTATATCTCCTACCCAATGGTAGGAGAGTAAAGAGATACCGTCCAGGGTATGAGTCATCTCTGAGAATTTTCCTCACTTCCAAGGCAGCGAGCCCTGGCAATGTCATCCCGTGGTGTCAGGGGACAGCCCACAATGTCTTGTGCTGTGCTCACCACCCTCTCTAGTGCTTTCCTATCCGTGGCTGTCAGACCAGCATACCAAACCACAATACAGTACAAGAGGACACTCTCTATAGTAGACCGGTTCTACCCTATTCTTCCGCAAGACCCTGAGAAAGTGAAGTCTCTGTTGGGCCTTTCTGGCTACCTAGGTTGTATTAACTTTCCAGGTAAGATCTTCACAGAGGTGTTGTTGTTAGCTGCGAAGTCGTGTCCGACCCATCACGACCCTATGAACAACATTCCTCCAGGTCTTCCTATCCTCTACCATCTTCTGGAGTCCATTTAAGCTCATGCCTACTGTTTCAGTGACTCCATCCAGCCACCTCATTCTCTGTCATCCCCTTCTTCTATTGCCCTCAATCTTTCCCAGCATTAGGCTCTTCTACAGTGGCCAAAGTATTTGAGTTTTAGCTTCAAGATCTGGCCTTCTAAAGAGCAGTCAGGGTTGATCTCCTTTAGGATTGACCGGTTTGATCACCTTGCAGTCCAAGGGATTCGCAGGAGTCTTCTCCAACACCATAGTTTAAAGGCCTCAATTCTTTGACGCTCAGCCTCTTATGCTCCAACTTTCACTGCCATACATTGCAACTGGAAAGACCATAGCCTTGACTATACGCACATTTGTTGGCAGGGTGATGTCTCTGCTTTTTAGTGTGCTGTCTAGATTTGCCATGGTTTTCCTCCCGAGGAGCAAATGTCTTTTAATTTCTTGGCTACAGTCCCCATCTGCAGTGATCTTGCAGCCCAGGAAAATAAAATCTGTCACTACCTCCATTTCTTCCACATCTATTTGCCAGGAATTGAGAGGGCCAGATGCCATGATCTTGGTTTTCTTAATGTTAAGTTTCAACCCAAATTTTGTACTCTTCTTCTTCACCCGCAACAAGAGGCTCTTTAGGACTTCCGGGTAGCAAGGCTCTGTCGATCGCGGTCATTTTTGACCGTCAGCCCTGCTGTTCCGTTTAAACCGTGAAAACAGCAACGATCAGCTGTTTTGCGGTTTGGGAATCCCCCCTTCGGGAGAAGAGAGGGGGTGAGTATTCAGGTAAGAGGTAGAACTCCCCTAGACCCCCAGAACTTACTCTGGGGGTTGAAGGGTGAGAGCTCCCTCGGAGCCTGAATTAACTCCGGACTCGGGACTCTTCTGTTTCAAGGCTTTGAAACAGAAGAGGACGCTGCAACCATCTCTGCTTTCAACATTGTACTTTGGATTACTTGGATGCAGGCAGAGCTGAGTGGGAGAATACAGAAACAGCAAGTATATGATCTTTGACTCTGGTTTAACTTAAAAGGGGAGGAACATGGCACCAAATAACTTCTGAGAGAAAGTGTGAAGTACAAAAGAATAAGGAAAATAAAATAAAAGCAAGGGGGAAGACAGAAAGTGGATTTTTAAAAGTTGTAAAAGACTTTGTTTAAAATATTTGAAGTTGGCTTAAAGGTGATTTAAGAGACTTGGCTATTTGTGAAGCAACAAAGTTGCAATTAGTGCAGAAAAGTGAAAGTGAGAAACGAAAGTTAATTGGGTGTTAAAATGGCTTCCAAACCACCTACATTTTCCCTCTCTAAAAGTACAGAAGCATCACCAGTTCAACAATCTGGACTTCAATCACTGATGCCAGCCCCTGCAGCATCTGCACCCACATTAACATTGAAAGATTTACAATACGCTCTAAAACTTCAATCTGAGCAAATATCTGAGCAAGTGGCAGAGCTGAGCTGCCGGTGGAGTTGAGGACTGCCCCCGACCTCCGTTCATTTCGTCGGGACCTGAAGACCTGGCTCTTCGAGCTCTCTGCCCCAGGCTGAGAATTTTTAATTTTAATTTAGTCCAATTGGGTTTTTTAATTAATACAGGGATTATTATAATTTATTTTAATTTGTTTTTAACTTTTATATCTGTGTTTTTAATTACCCTGTAAACCGCCCTGAGTCCTTCGGGAAAGGGCGGTATATAAATGTAATAAAATAAATAAATAAAATAAATAATGAGAAAAATAAAGAAATACGAGAGGATATTTTGCTGGCATTTCAGGGACTGACAGTCTGTATTGAGAATCTGGATGATCATGTGGAAGAAGTTAATCAAAATAATTTGATATTGGAAGCTAAAGTCAGTGAAGCTGAGAATAAAATGGAAAAAATCGATGATGAGATGGTGATGATACAATATAGAGACATGGAGTTTGCTTTGAGGATTAGAGGTCTGAAAGAAAATACACAAGAAAATTTGGAAGAAATAGTGGCAAAAGCTGTGGCGCCTATTTTGGGTTGGCGAGTTGAAGATGTTATATTGGAAATAGATAAAATATTTCGCGTCAACTCTTGGATTGCTAGGCAAAGAAAATTACCAAGGGATGTGGTTGTTTATTTTACAAAGAGAACAATCAGAAATGTGATTATTCAAGCTTTTTATAACAACAGATTTAAAGTGGCTGATCAAGAGGTTTTAATTCTGAAAGAAATTCCACCAAAAATTTTAAGAAGGAAAGAATTTGTTTTTCTGGCAGATGAATTAAAAAAACGACATTCAGTTTAGATGGGAGATACCAACCGGGATAGTGGTGAATTATGTTGGTACAAGGTATCGTCTTAATGCAAGGCACGAGATTTTTATTGTAATATACTGAAGGCAGGCTCACCGCCATCCCCAGAATTTAAAAGAAGAGAGGAAAAAGAAGTGCAACAGACACAATTGTAAGGTACACAGTGAAATGAAGAAATTAGCTTGCTGATTTCAAAAGAAGTACAGCAAACTTTGGAAATTGCGCAGTCCTTGGTCCCATTAGAAGATCCAAGGGTTCAAAGAGTGACACGAGCTACGACTAGACACAAGGAACAACAACAACAGAAACAATATTCTACAATTACAACTCAAGAATCTACTAATACCAAAGCAGTGGGAGGAGCGAGACCAAAGAAGCAGATTTTTGTGAATCTGCAAGATACACTCTGAAAGCTTCAAGTCGCAAAAGATGGCGACAAAGTTTCTGATATGGAATGTTAATGGTTTAAATTCACCGCAAAAGAGAAAGAAAATATTTCAGTACCTGAAACAATTTAAAAATGATATTATATGCTTGCAGGAAATGCATATTCATGTAGCTGATCAAAAATATTTGATAAACTGGTGGGAGGCGGAGCCAAGATGGTGGAGAGTCAGCAAAAGCTGTAAAGAGTTCCTCCAAAAGTAAAAGTTTTATTTAACTGGTTTAACTGGTTTCCTCTCGCTTGTGGAGTTCCTCAGGGGTCGGTCCTCTCGCCTTTCCTGTTCAACATCTATATGAAGCTGCTGGGTGAGATCATTCGTGGTTTTGGAGTTGAGTATCATCAGTATGCTGATGATACCCAGCTTTTCATTTCGACCCCAAACCACCTCAATGATGCCCTCGATGTGATGTCTCGTTGCCTGGAAGCAGTTCGGGTCTGGATGGGGAGGAACAGGCTTCAACTCAACCCTGACAAGACTGAGTGGCTGTACGTACCGGCATCTCGGGATATTCAGAACATTCCATCTCTTTCTATGGGGGGTGAGTTATTACCCTCCGTAGATAGGGCTCACAACTTGGGAGTCCTCCTAGATTCACAGCTTTCCTTGGAAGACCACATAATAGCTGTGACTAGGGAGCCTTTGCCCAGGTTCGCCTGGTACACCAATTACGGCCCTATCTAGACCGGGACGCCCTGCGTACGGTCACTCATGCACTCGTGACCTCTCGTTTAGACTACTGCAACGCTCTCTACATGGGGCTGCCCTTGAGGACCACTCGGAGGCTCCAACTGGTACAGAATGCAGCCGCGAGAGTTGTGTTGGGAGTCTCCCGATACTCCCATGTTACACCTCTACTCTGTGAGCTGCATTGGCTCCCAGTTGTCCTCCGGGTGAGATTCAAGGTGCTGGTAATGGTTTTCAAAGCCCTACATGGCATGGGTCTGGAGTACCTTAGGAATCAACTGCTGCCAGCGTCAACTTCCCTCCGCCCAGTGCGCTCCTACAGAAAGGGCCTCCTAAGGGTGCCGCCGTTTGGAGAATGCCGTCTGATGGCTCCCAGGGGGAGGGCATTCTCTGTGGGCACACCTAACCTATGGAACCGTTTACCGGTTGAGCTCCGGATGGCTCCCGACCTTTGCTCCTTCCGACGCGACCTAAAAACCTATCTGTTTGAGCAATCCGGTCTGGTCTGACGGGTTCTGTTGTAATTATTGTTTTAATGTAACTTATCTTCTGCATTTGGGCATTAGGGTTTAATTTGTTTTCAATTTCTGTATTTGTACATTTTGATATTTAAGCCACTGTTCACTGCCCTGAGTCCTTAGGGAGAAGGGCGGTATACAAATCAATCAAATAAATAAATAAATAAATAAAATGGAGGATTATATTGCAAACAGACAGCCTGCTCCAGTATGTAACTCATTCTCAGGCACCTTATCAGATAAATTTAATTTATGTGACTCATTGGAATGGGACTTACAAACCGAACTGGAGAGCAGACAGCGTGTGGAATTGTCTTCCTCCCTCTCAGAGAATGGCTCCCCTCCTTGGAATCCGGCAACAGCCTTTTTTACACAGGAGGGAGATGTAGCAAATTTGAAAGGGGAAAATGTGAGAGACTTCCTCTCTAGACAATGTTTGCTTACAGCCCAAACTGTAAACTCAATATATGACCTCTTGCCAATTATCATAAATAAGGTCGACTGCCTGAAAGAATCTTTTGCAAAGTTTGTTAGGAGCCACCCAAATACTGTAGAAGGACTTGGGAGGATAACCATGGACAGACATGGGATGGCTAACTCAGAAAATGAAAGTAGAGAAGGACCTTGTTCTCCTCCCAAAAATTTGAACACCCACAGAGAAAACACTCAATCAGGCAAAGGTCTAAGAGATGACCAATATAACTACAGTCTGCAAACTAACCAGGTTACTTTGCAAATTTATGACAAGAGAGTAAGACAAGAGGGCGTTGGAGCAATAGAAAAGCTATTAGGCTGTCCCTGAGCCAGCTGCTCCGCTGTGAATTCACTCTGATATATCTACTACATGCAGAGTGGTTGCCAGCAAGAACACAATGTATGAGAATTCTCCTATCGTTCAAGCAGCCCACAAGTCCCTCCATGCTCTTCAGAATGAAGGCCTTTCAGAGCTCAATATTTCCAATAAGGGTCTTTTGTTCAGAAAAAGTGTGCCCACTCCTGAAACAGCGTCACCAAGAGAAAACTGTCGCTTTAAATCTAGGCTGCAACAGCCCTCACACTACTAAGCCTGAGGCTGCTGCAACTGAACTGACCCTGAGAAAGCAAAGAAGCAATATACGAACTGTGTTACCCACAGCTGCAGGAACTGCTGAGGATGTTCCACAGGAAATGTTGATTGACCTATTCAGTGCATTGCCAGAACCTGAGCAAGTTAACATCATTCAAAGATTGGATGACCTAAAAGAGGCACTGACAACAACTCAATCTACAGCAAAGCCTCTATTTAATTTGGCTCCACTAACCACGCAACCTTGTGACAAGATATTTAATCAACAATCTGCCTTTACTTCAACAGTAAAAAAAGGTGTTGTCACACAGGCTGAGAGTGGAGTAACTGCACTGACTGACCCAGCCTCTGAGAAACAACTGAAAGACAAAGGGCTTCATCCCACAGTGCCCTCTAAGCTGACAAACACTAAGGACATAATCCAGCTTACATCCTCATTTGATTTAGAAGTTCCCACAACATCTTCCCACAAGATGAACCCTCAGCCATGCCCCTCCAAAAATGGACATAAATCTACATTTATAGACTTAAGCCAGAGTACCTGCCCATTGGAAAAAAAATCATTCTTGGAGCAAGAGCAGAGGCACACTGGCAACCGAGATATAGAGGAGCAACAACAAGTTCTGCAACCCATGAGGAGAAATATTGAACCTCACAACAACTGTGTTTATATGGGAAGCTTAAATGATATTGACCCAGCTCCAATGTCAAGTTGACATCTGGCATTTCTACCATCTATCCAATCAACCAAGTCAGACCACCTTGCCTCTGAGAAACCCATACAGTTGATGATCTGGAACATAGCTGGCTGGAAAGGGATGGTTGATAGTGGACTAATGAGCTTTCTCTCTAGATTTGACGTAATAGCCTTTCAAGAAACCTGGCTAACCAAAGTGGATGAACCAGTATAATTGCCAGGCTTTCAGGGATGGGCCTCCACAGCCCTAAAAACAAAGAACAAAGGGAGACCCTCTGGTGGGCTATGCATTCTTATAAAGCTAGAGTTGCAATGGCAGGGAGAGAAATTATATAACGAAGATAAGTATCCGTACTTTCTAGCTGTCAAATTTGAATATGACCAGTTTGAGTTAATATTGGTAAATGTGTATATTCCTCCAAGCACATCCCAGCACTATAATTTGGAATATTGGATGGGCTTGGAAGTTATCTTAGAAGATATATCTACACTGTACCCTCAGTCCATAGTGGTATTATTAGGAGATCTGAACGCTAGACTGGGTCCTCTCTGTATGAGCTTGCCCAGAAGAAGGGAATTCCAGGGGAGTTCTTTGATAACCATCCTCAGTGGCTCTAGAGAGACTGTAAAAGTAATGCCGCTGGCCTGCTCCTAGTCTCCTTAATTTTTAAGGGTAATCTCCAAATTTTGGGAGGTAAGGACAAGAATTATACATTCCCTTATACATACCACTCTGTTCTGTACCAGCCTGCTACCGGCCCTGCAGAAAAGGCAGGGACAACCCCTTTACAAACGGCAAGAGGCTGGAATAAAGCCTGCCAAATTTATTGACATAAAACAGAGCAAAAAAAGACATCAACCATGAAATAGGAGCTATGAAACAGGAACTATTCAAGCGGTTGCCTTCAGCAAACCAGCCCTCCCACACATTCCCCTTTTAAACAGTTCAGGGCGTGGCTTCTCTCTGCCTCCTTCCGAGGTGCCCCATTGCCTTCCTCTGTTTACTCCTGATTGACTGCCTCCTGCGTCGGGCGTCCTTGAACAGGGCCAGCTGTGGGTCACCTTCATCCACGCTGTCAGGCTCACGCTGGGAGGGGCCTAGCTGAGGGCTCTGTGCAGCCTCAAGGCCATCATCAGCAAGTTCTTCAACACCCCCATCCTCCTCCTCCTCTGAGTCGTCCGACCCAACTGCCGAACCCACAGGCTGACCCTGAATCACAACACACTCAGCCAATTCAAGTAGTTTACTGGATCTCTTTTGTGTGTCTAGAGATAAGGCTGACCTCTTCTGAGAGGTCACAGTACACCTTAGCGACAATAGCGACCATCAGCCTGTAAGTGTGACATTGCGAGGCCGCTCAGATTTAAGACCATATAACATGGCTGACAGATGGCTCACCAAAAATGTAGAGGTGACCCAAAATAAAAGGTTAATTTGGGCCAAAGTTGATACTAAGGCAATATTAGAATGCCTTAAAACAGAGAATGCTACTAAGTGGGCTAGAACAATACAGTCATCTACTACTGACTGGATGTCAGCCTTCAATACATTCTCCAATCTTTGTAACATACTGAAGAAACACCTAACAGCTAAACCTACTACAAAAAGAGCCCAAGTGGGTAGACCTCGCTGGTTTGATCCTGACTGTCAGTGACAGAAAAAGAAATTGAAGGCAGCCATGAGGCTTGCCCAGAGGAATCCTACTGTCCATATACAAGCTAAGATGCTGCACACAAGAAGGGAATATAAAAAAACTATAGCATTAAAGAAAAAACGTTTTGCCATTTCAATCTGGTCAGAACTTGAGTTGGCTGCCAGAAGTCATAATTCAGTATTATTTTGGCACTCTGTAGCAGGTATCCTGAAGGAACGGAAATTTGCATTTGACATACCAATCTCTGCTGCAGACTGGGAGAATTATTATCAGTGCTTGTTTGCCCCTACCGAACCGGTAAAGAAATTATTTTTAAACAGTGATTTGGTAAATCCTAGAACTCTCCCCCCCTTGGCCACCAGTCTCAGAAAAGGAGATACAGTCCATCATTAAAAGCTTAAAGACCAATAAAGCCCCAGGCGAGGATTTTTTACCAGCAGAATTATTTAAGAAATTTCCCAACTGGTGGGGCCCTGTATTAGCAGGTCTTTTTACACACATAAATAACACCTGCCATATACCAGATGGGTGGAAGATGGCAATAGTTGTCCCCATATATAAAAAAGGGAATAAAAAGGATCCTAGTAATTATAGGCCCATCAGCCTGATTGACATTGTAGCAAAAATATATGCTAGGTACCTTTTGAACAGAATTGAAATCTGGGTAGAGGAAAACAATATCCTCACAGAAGAACAAGCAGGTTTTAGACAAAACAGATCTACTATTGATAATTGCTTTGTCTTGAACCATCTAATTGCCAAATATGCCCATAAGAGACCCCTGTTTGCTGCTTTTATAGACCTTACAGCAGCATTTGATATGGTAAATACAGACATACTATGGAGTAAATTGACATCTCTTAAAATAGAACCCAGACTCCTGGCCTTGATTAAAGCCCTTTACACAAGTACCTCTTTGAGGGTGCGGTATGGGGTTAATGGGGCCCCGACTAACAGGATTCACAAATAAAGGGATAAGGCAAGGGTGTATCCTGGCCCCATTATTATTTAATTTATACATCAATGACTTGCCAGGGTTAATGAAGGATACCATGATACACATGCCTATGATCCTAAATACTTACTGTAACAGCTTGCTTTATGCTGATGATATGATTTTATTATCATACTCACAAGTAGGATTACATAGGCTATTACAGGGGTGTCAAACTCAATTTCATTGAGGGCCACATCAGCATTATGGTTGCCCTTGGGGGGCCGGGTGGGTGTGACCAAGTGGGCGTGGCCGGGTGGGCATGGCCAGCTCAATGCTGCTCACTCAGCACAGCTTACTCAAAATGCCTGGGTCAGGAGAGAACAAGTTGCACCAGCTAATTTCATGTGGGGAAATCTCATTGCCCCACAAGCTCTTCACCTCCCCAAACATCTGCAGCCAAGCATGTGCAGAGGATGGAAAGGGCCTTCTTCCCAAGCCTAGGCATGATTGGTAGTTTGTTAGCTCAGATGTAGATAGCCTCCTAGTCTCCAAGCTGAGAGAGAGAGGGGGGGGGGAGGGAGAGAGAGAACCTTCTTCTGCCTTGACAATCTCTGGAGAGCAAGAGGAGGCAGGGAGCAGCACTTCCCAGTCCTGCATGAGGGAGGCTGGCCCTTCTTGAAAGGGAATCCCCATTTCCACTCATCCATGGATGGAGGAAAAAATCAGCAATCCACCATCACTCAGAAGCTGGTCTAGCAGCCACAAGGACTACTCAGCCTCCATTTCTGATCAGATTCTGATATTTTCAGAGCTGCCTTCCAGTCTCTCATTGCAAGGAGGGGGGGAGAAATCAAGCTTTCCCAAATAGGAAACAAGGAACCACTTGCTCCATTTTTTCCCAACAACTCTCCTATGTCCATGAAGCCCAGAAATAGAGTTCAAAATCCCTGAAATATCCATCCAAAATTTAGCTTTTGCAAGCAATGCTGGTTAGTTCTTTCAAGGTCTGTCAGTCTGTCCTTTGGGGGAGACCCAAAACATCCCTCCATTGATTTCAACATATTTTCCACCAAGAATCAGACTGAGCATAATGTGGTTTGGGGACCTAGGGGGCAAGGGGATGGGGCTCATGGGGGCACTGGCAGGGATGGCCCGTGGAAAAGGAGGCCAGCGGCATGTGATCCAGGCTGGGAACATGTGGGGGGGAGCAACTCCAGGACAGAGGGATGGAGCCAGTCTGGGCACTGCCCAAAATTGCAGGAGCGTGGCTGCTGCCTCACTCTTGTGGCTCCAAAGGGCTGCCCAGCATTCTGCCTCACCCTCCCAACTCTCCGCAGCCCCAGGTCTGCTTGCACTGAAGGGCACAAGGAGACTTTGAAACTGACAGCACATTTTGTCCTCCACACAAATCTGGAGACATTCCCAGGCCACCAAGGCCCAGGGCTGTGGTGTTCACAGAGCCAAGGGTGGCACCTACTCTGGAACAGTTGAGGCGCAAAGGAGCATCTGGGTATGCCCCAGCATGACTCCTGCTGAAAGAAACTTGGCAGTAGTGTCCCTGAGGGGCAGGCAGGGTGGCAAAAACAGTTTTTAGTGCTCAGCTCTACTATACCACCCAGACCCAGCCTGTAAAATATCCGGCTGCAGCTTCTCCTCCAATTGGTCCCGCTTTCCCTGCACAGATCAAATGGGAGATCCGCTCCAGGTTTTCCAGCCCGCCCAGTTCCTGAGTCCAAGGCATCCTTAGAGCTAAGGAGCTGCCCTGGCTACTGCGTTCCTACCTGCCTTTCAAGTTGGGATAGACTGCAGCTGTTCTTCAACTTTAGAAGGAAAGACACCCAGACCCCAGCCTGTAAAAAATCATACTCTGCCTCCGGCTGGAGCTTCTCCAGTCCTTTCGCTGCGGCCTTAAAACATTCCTTTTCCATCAGGCTGACCTGGACTGACAGGGATTTTTAAAATGTTTTTAACTTATTGGGGCTGCTAGTTTAATTCTTTTTTTTTTTTTAAACTTTTGTATTATTGTATTTTTATTGTTGTTAGCCGCCCTGAGTACTTCGGGAGATAGGGCGGCATATAAGTCCCAAAAATAAATAAATAAATAATAAATTGGTCCCGCTTTCCCTGCGCAGACCAAATGGGAGATCCGCTCCAGGTTTTCCAGCCAGCCTGACCATTTCCCGAGTCAAATGCATCCTTAGAGCTAAGGAGCTGCTCTGGCTACTGCGTTCCCCGCCTGCCTTTCAAGTTGGGATAGACTGCTCTTCAACTTTAGAAGGAAAGACACCCAGACCCCAGCCTGTAAAAAATCACACTCTACCTCCGGCTGGAGCTTCTCCTCCAGTTGGTCCTGCTTTCCCTGTGCAGACCAAATGGGAGATCCGTTCCAGCTTTTCCAGCCAGCCCGGCAGAGGAGCCATCTGCGGCTCTTTCTAAGTCTGTCTTCCTGCCTGGGCACTTCTCCCCCTCACCGGCTGGGTGTTGCTCCCTTCCCCCCTATCTTACCTCACTCCCTCCTACCTACCTGGAGACTAACAGCTGCAAATGGTGCTGGGCTCCACCAGCCCACGTGCACTTGCCTCCTACTGAGCAAGTGCTCAGCCGGGCCGGCACCAAGGTGGTGGGGGCCGGACCTTTGTAATTTCCAGGAGAGTTGTGCGGGCCGGATTCAATCATGTGGCGGGCCGTTTGTGGCCCGCGGGCCTTGTGTTTGACATGTCTGGGCTATTAAGAAGATTCAGCTCTTATTGCCAGGATAACTCCCTAATCATTACCAAATCCAAATCGAAAATAATGGTGTTTGGAAGAAACCATCAGAGACATAAGTGGTAATTAGATGGTGAACCAATTGAGCAGGTTAATATCTTTGTATATTTGGGAGTAACTTTTTCCAAGATTGGATCTTGGGCCTGCCATCATCAATGGAGTACATTTAGAGCAAAAGCCCGTTTGAATTTATTGTTCAAACTAAAGAACCATAGTTACCCAGGGTCCCTAATTCCATTACTCAAGGTTTATAAGGCTAAGGTTACGACAATGCTCTTGTATGGAGCAGAAATTGGGGTCTTTATTCAACCACAGTTTTAAAACATAGTCCCAGCATCTGAGATGTATTTTGGGTGTAGATCCAAGAACATCTGCTGCAACAGTTAGAGCTGAATTGGGAATTCATACAATTCAGGCATTATCTAAAATTAGAGCTTATAACTACTGGTGCAAAGTTAATGAAATGGAGACTGATAGACTCCCCAAATTATGCCTACTAGAGCAAATAAAACTACAAATCACAAATCTCCTGGATCACCAAACTAACAAATTTTGTAAGAAGCTGTGGCCTTCCTGTTTCTTGCATAACAGGAGAACAATCCAAAAAAAGAGTTGCCCAAACAATTAAGGATATAGAAGCACAAACTGATATAGCTATCCTTAGTAAGGTGGCTAACTTGAAATGGCTGAGTAAATACAAATGTACTTTTCAAGTGGACAGCTATTTGAAGTTACAACTCCCAAAACATCTTAGGGAGATATTTACGAGAGCCAGTTTCGAACAGCTTGATACAATGGTCAGATATGGGAGATTTCATGCTATACCGTACAATGAGCGTCTCTGTATTTGTGGAGCGGCAGAGGTAGAGGACCTGGCTCACATCCTACTTGACTGTTGTCTGTATAAGAGGGTGAGAGACAGGTATCTTGGTCTATATACCAAACGAATGACCCATTGGGATCCCCATATCAAAATAACTTATCTTATGTCCAGTCAGAACTTGAAAATAACATTTAACGTAGCACAGTATTTAAACAAAATGATCCGGTTAAGATTTGCATATGTGGGACTGATTGGGGTAGATTGCAAGGGCGACTCCGAAATATAATGTTATCATATTTTATCTATATCTTAAATTTGTATTTTATTACTATTTCATCTTAAATTGTATTTTATTTTAATTCCATTTTAAATTGTATTTTATCAAATTCCATTTTGGATTGCTTTTATAAAGTTTTGGTGATGGTTTGTTGCTGGAACTTTGCACTTTGATATGGCCCAAGGGCTAATCAATAAAGTTGTTGTTGTTGATAAACTCTAGATTGGGTATAAAGTTTATTGCATCTGCTCCAGAAAAGAAAAATGGTGTAGTCATTTATGTGAAGAAGAATCTGACAGCCAATCTAATTGAAGCAGATAAACAAGGAAGATATGTTACATCTGAACTCTTAATAAAAAAGGTAAAGTTTCCCCCGCACAGGCGTGCTAGTCGTTTCCGACTAGGGGCCGGTACTCATCTCCGTTTCAAAGCCGAAGAGCCAGCGCTTGTCCAAGGATGTCTCCGTGGTCATGTGGCCAGCATGACTAGACGCCAAAGGCGCACGGAACGCTGTTACCTTCCCACCGAAGTGGTCCCTATTTTTCTACTTGCATTTTTACGTGCTTTCGAACTGCTAGGTTGGCAGAAGCTGGGACGAGTAACAGGCGCTCACTCTGTTACACGGCACTCGGGATTCGACCTGCCAAACTGCCGACCTTCTGATCGACAGGCTCAGCGAAAGAAAACACTTTTAATTGGACTATATGCACCTAACCAACAGCAAGGAGAATTTCATAAATTTCTACATAACAAAATAATTCAATGGGATTATAAATCGTGTATTTTAATGGAGATTGGAATGGAGTGCTGGATACACAAAAAGATAAAAAAGGACCTTTTAAAAGTACTCCAAATCACGCTAGATTGCCTAAATCCTTTTTTGACATGACAGACAATTTGGAACTGAGAGATGTTTGGAGAGAATGAAACATGGATGAAAGAGATTTTACTTTTTTTTCTGATAGACATCAATCCTTTTCCAGGATTGATTTTGTATTAATTACTAATGATTGTTTTCTAGGGTTAAGAAGATCAAGATATGTCCAAGAACCTTATCAGACCACAGTCCAGTATGGATGGAATTGGACCAGGGGAAGGGAGATAGGAGATCTTAGAACAGATGTATCAAACACAAGGCCCGGGGGCCGGATCCGGCCCGCGAAGTGGTTTCATGTGGCCCACGAAGCCATCCTGGAAACAGTGAGGGAATGGCCCCCACTGCCTTGGCCCTCGCCCAGAGACCCTCCTTCTGCCAGAGACCCTCAGATCTCTCCCACTCCTGACCAGGCCCCCATAGGCACCCTTGATGCAAACGATGTAGAAGTGGCCAAGCCCACCCAGTAGGCCATATGCACTCTAGCCACGCCCACCCAGTAGGCCACTCCCAGCCTGGCCATACCCACCTGGCTCCCTGAGGGCAACTGCAATGCTGATGCAGCCCTCAATGAAATTGAGTTTGACACCCCTGTCTTAGAGGTTAAATGAAAATTTGTTTAGATATGAAGAAAATTTGGAAGAATGTAAAAAACAAATGAATTTTTTGTTATAAATATGCATAAGGGTACATCCATTGAAATGGTTTGGGATGCAAGTAAAGCTTATATGAGAGGAGTGTTAATATATTTGAATAATAAATATACACGTAGATTGGAATATAAGTAAAGAATTAGAGGAGGAAATAAAGATGAAAGAGAAAGCTTTTATTTTGGATTCATCTAATAAAAGGCTGAAAGAAGCAATTAATTTGCTAAGAGGGCAGTTTGATATGCTGATGGCAGATGAGGTGGCAACCAATTTACGATATGTCAAACATAATACTTTTTATAATGCTAATAAACCAGGTAGATGGTTAGCTTATTTGTTAAGGAAAAAACAAAAATCACATAACATAGATAAGATAGAATGTAAGGGTAAAGAGGTGTTTCAGCAAAATCTTATTAAAAAGGCTTTTAGTGAATTTTATTCTAAATTATATGCAAGGGATATAACTCAAGGTTTAGATATAGACAGGTATTTACAAGAAGTGAATATCCCTATACTTACACAGGAGCAAAGGGAAGGGATGAACCAACCGATAAGTGCTGAAGAAATTATTTTAGCAATTAAAGAATTACAAGTGGGTAAATCACCTGGAACAGACAGTTTGACAGCAATTTATTATAAAAATTTACAATTAGAGTTGGTGGAACCTTTAAAAGAATTATTTAGGACAATTCAATCTGGAGGGGAAGTGCCTCCATCATGGAGAATGGCATTCATATTGTTGATTCCAAAGGAATATCAAGATCTTACCCAACCAAAAAATTATTTACCTATATCGCTTTTAAATATAGATTATATTTGCAAAGATTTTAGCAAATAGATTAATGAAGGTCATGCAGCAAATGATTTATAGTGATCAAACAGGATTTATAAGTGGTAGACAAATGAAGAGTAATGTGAGACATATTCTAAACCTATTAGAATATTTGGAAAGAAATAATCAAGTCCCTGCAGCGCTTATTTCTTTGGATGCTGAAAAGGCGTTTGATCAATTGAATTGGCAATTTTTATTTAAAGTTTTAGAGAAGATGGAGTATGGCGATAAGTTTTTACAACCTATCAGGGCAATATATCAGAAACAAACAGCTCAAATAATAATTAATGGTAGTTTAACAGAAGCTTGCAAAATTGAAAAGGGTACAAGACAGGGATATCCGTTGTCACCATTGCTGTTTGTTTTAACATTGGAAATATTATTGATTAAGATACGTGACTCAAATAAAATAAAGGGAATTAAAATTAAATATCAAGATTATAGATTGAGAGCGTTTGCAAATAACTGGGTTATTACATTAGCTCAACCGACTCATTCGGTTATAGATTTAATGGAAATAATTTCGCAATATGGGCAAGTTTCTGGATTTAAGGTTAATAGACAAAAAACTAAAATTCTAAAAATATGACTATGGAACAAAAGGTAGTTTTAGAAAAATTAACAGGATTTGAAATAGCTAAAAAGATTAAATATTTGGGGGTATATCTTACAGACTCAAATGTGAAATTATATAAAAATAATTATGAATTGTTATGGTTAAAAATACAAAAAGAATTAGATAGTAGGAGGAAACTACAACTGTCTTTATTGGGAAGAATTGCAGCAGTTACAATGAATGTTTTACCAAAATTTTTTATTTTTGTTTCAAATACCTATACTATAAAAAAGATTCAAATTTGGAAGAATGGCAGAAAGGCATTAATAAATTTATTTGGGCAGGGAAAAGAAAGAGAGTAAAACTTGAAGATAATGCAAGATATACATGAAAGAGGTGCTCTTAAATTGCCCAACTTTAAATTATATTATGAAGCTGCGGTTTTATCATCAATTAGTAATTGGTTTAATTTAACAGAAGAAAGATTATTGAGTATTGAGGGACATGATTTATTATAGGGTTGGCATGCATATTTATTGTATGATAAAAAGGTGGATAATATCTTTAAGACACATATATTAAGGTATGCCCTGTTGCGAGTTTGGAAAAAATATCGATATAAGTTAAATTATAAAATACCAATTTGGGCAATTCCTAAGCATGCAATAGAAAATGTAAGTGTGGGATTTAAACATGATGTGACTACATATAAATATATTCTTAGACTGGAGAGGAATGTATGGCAATTAAAGTTATTTAATATTTTAAAAGAAGGGAAAATAGTACAAACTTGGTTTCAGTATGGTCAGATACAAGCTAGTTGGAAAGAAGATCAGAAAATTGGTATTACAACAACAGATGAAAATTTGGTAAAACAAATTAGAGATCAAAGTCAAGCGCATATAAGGATATATAATGCTTTGATAGAAATAGATTCAGAAACGGAACTTGTCAAAGATTGTATGATAAAATTGGCCCAGAATATTCAAGAGCCATTAACGATGGAAGTTTGGGGAAAAATTTTGGTCAGAAATATAAAATTTACTCATGCTCAAAATTTAAGAGAGAATTTTTATAAAATGTTTTATAGGTGGCACTTAGATCCTAAAAAATTAGCATGTATGTACCCAAATTTTCAGCCTAAATACTGGAGGTGTGGTTGTGAGGATCGCAACAGAGATATATTTCAGAATGGAGAAGATGGATTGAATATATTCAGAATAAATATGGGACTAAAAAATTTCATCTAGCATATGAATGAATAATAGAATTATAAGATGTATATTATTTACTTATGTATAAGGGGAGTTAAAGTCCGATAGGATTTAAAGTGTATTCACAGTTGGTTAGGATATTTTAGTTTAAGCTTGTTAGAAGCAATACCCTACTTTCAGCTCTGGGAAGTCGGGGGGGGGAGGGGGGAGGAGGGGGATGTGGGGGGAGGGGGAGGGATGGAGTATACTTAAAATGTACTGTAAAACTTTTCAATAAAAAAAACCAAGAGGCTCTTTAGTTCTTCTTCACTTTCTGCCATTACAGTGATATCATCTGCATATCTTAGGTTGTTGATATTTCTTCCAGCAATCTTAATTCCAATTTTTGATTCATCTAGCCCTGCCTTTCTCATGATGTGCTCTGCATATAAGTTAAATAGGCAGGGTGACAGTATACAGCCTTGCCAGACTCCTTTCCCAATTGCTTCTTGGCCCACATATAGTTTTCTCAAGAGAGAAATAAGATGGTCTGGTACTCCCATCTCTTTAACAATTTACCATAGCTTGTTGTGATCCACAAAATCAAAAGCTTTAGCATAGTCAATGAAGCAGAAGTAGATGTTTTTCTGGAACTCTCTAGCTTTCTCCATGATCCAGCGTATGTTGGCAATTTGATCTCTAGTTCCTCTGCCTCTTCCAAATCCTGCCTGTGCTTCTAATAGTTCTCGATCCACATACTACTGGGGTCTAGCTTGTAGGATTTTAAGCATAACTTTACTAGCATGAGAAATGAGTGCAATGGTGCAATAGTTTGAACATTCTTTGGCACTGCCTTTCTTTGGAATTGGAATGTAAACTGATCTTTTCCAATCCTGTGGCCACTGTTGAGTTTTCCAAATTTGCTGGCAAATTGAGTGTAGCACTTTTACTGCATCGTCTTTTAAGATTTTGAATAGCTCAGCTGGAATACTGTCACCTCCACTAGCTTTGTTGTTGCTCAGCTTTTCTAAGGCCCATTTCACTTCACATTCTAGGATGTCTGGCTCAATGTCAGTGACCACCTCACTGTAATTATCAGGGACGTTAAGCTCATTCTTGTATAGTTCTTCTGTGTAATTTTGCCACCTCTTCTTAATCTCTTCTGCCTCTGTTAGGTCCCTGCCATTTTGGTCCTTTATCATGCCCATTTTTGCATTAAACCTTCCCTTCATCTCTCCAATTTCCTTGAAAAGATCTCTGGTCCTCCCTTTTCTAATGTTTTCTTCTATTTCTTTGCACTGTTCATTTAAGAAAGCATTCTTATCTCTTCTAGCTATTCTCTGGAATTCTGCATTCAATTGGACGTATCTTTCTTTTTCTCCCTTGCCTTTTGCTTCCCTCCTTTCCTCAGCTATTTGCAAAGCTTCCTCAGACAGCCATTTTGCTTTCTTGCATTTCTTTTTCTTTGGGATGGTTTTAGTTGCTACTTGTTGTACAATGTTGCGAACCTCTGTCCATAGTTCTTCAGGCACTCTGTCTATCAGATCTAATTCCTTAAATCTATTTGTCACCTCTACTGTATATTCAACAGGGATATGATTTAATTCATACCTGACTAGCCTAGTGCTTTTCCCTACTTTCTTCAGTTTAAGCCTAAACTTTGCAAGGAGAAGCTCATGGTCTGAGCCACATTCAGCTCCTGGTCTTGTTTTTACTGACTGTATAGAGCTTCTCCATCTTTGGCTGCAGAGCATATAGTCAATCTGATTTCTGTGTTGACCGTCTGGTGAAGTCCATGTGTAGAGCAGTCTCTTGGGTTGTGTTGTGATTTAGGGTCAGCCTGTGGGTTCGGCAGTTGGGTCGGACGACTCAGAGGAGGAGGAGGATGGGGGTGTTGAAGAACTTGCTGATGATGGCCTTGAGGCTGCACAGAGCCCTCAGCCAGGCCCCTCCCATATGGTCACGACGCAGACCCAGCTGTGTGAGCCTGACAGCGTGGATGAAGATGACCCACAGCTGGCCCTGTTCAAGGACGCCCGACGCAGGAGGCAATCAATCAGGAGTAAACAGAGGAAGGCAATGGGGCACCTCGGAAGGAGGCAGAGAGAAGCCACGCCCTGAACTGTTTAAAAGGGGAATGTGTGGGAGGGCTGGTTTGCTGAAGGCAACCGCTTGAATAGTTCCTGTTTCATAGCTCCTGTTTCATGGTTGGTGTCTTTTTTTGCTCTGTTTTATGTCAATAAATTTGGAAGGCTTAATTCCAGCCTCTTGCCGTTTGTAAAGGGGTTGTCCCTGCCTTTTCTCCAGGGCTAGTAGCAGGCTGGTACAGAACAGGTTGTTGGAAAAGAGTGTTTGCTATGACCATCGTATTCTCTTGACAAAATTCCGTCAGCCCGTGTGCCCTGCTTCATTTTGTACTCCAAGGCCAAACTTGCCTGTTATTCCGGTTATCTTTTGGCTTCCTACTTTAGCATTCCAATCCCCCATGAGGATAAGGACATTTTTTGATGTTAGTTCTAAAAGGTGCTGTAGGGCTTCATAGAACCGGTCAATTTCATCCTCTTCAGCACCGGTGGTTGGGGCATAGACTTGGACTACTGTGATATTGAATGGTTTGCCTTGGATTCGAACTGAGATCATTCTGTCATTTTGGGGATTGTATCCCAGTATTGCTTTTCCTACTCTTTTATTGACTATGAAGGCTACTCCATTTCTTCAAAGGGATGCTTGCCCACAGTAGTATACCTGATGGTCATCTGAATTAAATTCACCCATTCCTGTCCATTTTAGTTCGCTGATTCCTAAGATGTCAATGTTCAGTCTTGTCATCTCTTATTTGACTACGTCCAGCTTTCCTTGATTCATGGATCTTACATTCCAGGTTCCTATGGAGAAAAAATCTTTAAAGCATCGAACTTTCCTTTCACCACCAGATACATCCACAGCTGAGCGTCCTTTCGGCTTTGGCCCAATCGCTTCATTCTTTCTGGTGCTACTACTACTAGCCCTCTGCTCTTCCCCAGTAGCATATTGGACACCTTCCGACCTGAGGGGCTCATCTTCCAGCGTCATATCATTTTGGCTTTTGGTACTATCCATAGGGTTTTCATGGCAAAGATACTGCCATTTCCTTCTCCAGTGGATCACGTTTTGTCAGAACTCTCTGCTATGACCTGTCCGTCTTGGGTAGCCCTGCACGGCATAGCTCATAGCTTCATTGAATTACGCAAGCCCCTTCGCCACAAGGCAGTAATCCATGAAGGGGTCGCAGAGGTAGACTCCCAGAAATTTAAAGGAGGAAACTCTCTCCACACAGTCCTCCCTGATGTAAAGTGGGGCAGGTTCCTCCTTTTTCCTCCAGAAATCTAGCACCATCTCTTTCGTCTTGCCGATGTTCTGGTGCAAGTTGTTGTTGCAACACCATATGGATACTTTTTGTACCTCCCCCCTGTATGCTGTCTCATACCCACATGTAATAAGACCCACTACGGTAGTATCATCTGCGAACTTAATTATTGCAGTAGATGGGTCGGATGATACATACTCATATGTGTACAATGAGTACACGTAGGGGCTAAGCACGCAGACCTGTGGTGAGCCGGTGCAAAGCTTCAAGGGGGGTGGTTAAAGCAGACCTGACCCTCACTGTTTGTAACCATTCCCTGATAAAAGTCTTGAATCCAATCGCAGATGGAGGAGGAAAATTTCAAGTCAGTCAGCTTTTCGATGAGAGTGAGATTGATATAAATTCAATCAAAAATCTCTTCAGTCTTTCTGCTATTATTGAAACAAAGATTTTATAGTCCACATTTAAGAGAGATATTGGTCTATAGTTCTTTATCTGGGTCAGGTCTGAGTCTTCTTTTGGTATTAAAATAATATTGGCGTCTGTCCACGTAGTTGGTAATTTGGCCTCTGATAATACCTCATTACACACTTCTTGCATTGATGGACATAGTATGTCTTGTAGACATTTGTAAAATTCTACAGGTAGCCCATCTGAGCCTGGCATCTTGTCATTTTAGGAGCACTCTCTTAAAGGGAGTATTCCTAATCTCATCTTGTTACCTGTGTAAAAGACACCTGTCCACAGAAGCAATCAATCAGATTCCAAACTCTACACCACAAAGCTGGAATGGGCTACAAGACTATTGCCAAGCAGCTTAGTGAGAAAGTGACAACAGTTGGTGCAATTATTCGCAAATGGAAGAAACACAAAATAACTGTCAATCTCCTTCAGTCTGAGGTTTCATGCAAGATCTCACATCGTGGAGTTTCAATGATCATGAGAATGGTGAGGAATCAGCCCAGAACTACACAAGAGGATCTTGTCAATGATCTCAAGGGAGCTGGAACCATAGTCACCAAGAAAACAATTGGTAACACCCTATGCCAGACATGTCAAACACAAGGCCCCGGGGCCGGATCTGGCCCGCGAAGTGGTTTCATGTGGCCTGCGAAGCCATCCTGTAAACAGTGAGGGAACGGCCCCCACTGCCTTGGCCCTGGCCCAGGCCAGCCAGAAGCCAATGTACAATTTCGTTGTGGTCATCTATGCTGAAATACATTCAGTCTTAGCTCCACAAGGCCGTCTGGAAACAGTGAGGGACCGGCCCATGCCGTGTCAGCACTGTCCCCTGGGCACACGCTGGGGAGCTATCACCCTTTGTGAGGAATGAAGAAATGCACCATCGCCTGGAAGTGGCCAGCAGATGACCCTGCCTACTTTGGGCAGGCTAGGGGCTGGGCAGTGTTGCGCTTTTCTTCAGATCATGCCACCCGGCTCAGCCTCTCGGCACTGTCAGGAAAGTGCCCCACTGCCTGCCAAAACTGGGCAGGCTAGGGGCTGGTCAGCATTATGCAGGTAACATCGACTCTCATGCTGCTCATGGCATCCTCTCCCCCAGAGCCCACCAAGCCGGATATGTGAAGTGGGCGAGGGCCATGTGCTGGCCACTTCCAGGCGATGGTGCATTTCTTCATTCCTCACAAGGGATAACACCCAGCTGCGTTTGTTGCCTGTTTTTCTCCCTCCCTCATCTCAAATATTTTCCTACCACTCTGATGAAGGAAGGAAGGAAGGAAGGAAGGAAGGAAGGAAGGAAGGAAGGAA
>JAKJMR010017669.1:160421-174875 GCA_024449315.1 Daboia siamensis | reverse complement strand
AGCTCCGACGGGGAGAAGGCGCGTTTCCCCCCCCTTCCTTCTCCTCGTCGAGGCTAGCAGCTCCGACGGACGGGGAGAAGGCGTGTTTTCCTCCCCTTCCTTCTCCTCACCGAGGCTAGCAGTTCAGACGGGGAGAAGGCGCGTTTCCCCCCCCCTTCCTTCTCCTTGCCGAGGCTAGCAGCTCCGACGGGGAGAAGGCGCGTTTTCCCCCCCCTTCCTTCTCCTCGCCAAGGGTAGCAGCCCCAGCAGGGAGAAGGAAGGGGCGTTTTCCCCCCCTTCTCTTCGCCGTGGCTAGCAGCCCTGGCAGGGAGAAGGGGCGTTTCCCCCCCCCCCTTCTCCTTGCCGTGGCTAGCAGCCCCAGGAGAAAGAAGGGGCGGTTTTCCTCCCCTTCTCTCCGCAAGGCTTGAAGCAGTTCCTCCATAAACATGTAATGGTTGTAACCGAATCATTATTTGACTTTTTCACAAAAACTAATACATTAATCTCTAGTTTGCACATTAGTTTCTAGCTTCATAAAAATGTTCTGCACTTGGTTTTCCACTAAGGAAGCAAAAAAGACATATCCAAATTTTAAGGGTTTTATTTAAACTTCATTTGTGAAGCATGTAACTTTAACCTTGATAATCATAAGCAGCTAACATTGCTTTTTCATTTTGTGCAATTACTGTATTAAATTTGTATGTATATTTGGAGCCGATCTTGAGCTGACTTTACTACTTTTAATTCCTCCCTTCTGTTTATTGTTATATTTAGTTGTATAGCTAAAGCACATTTATTCTTAAAAGCTTTTCCATTGGTATTTTGGGTCACTGGACCTACTTCTTAACATCTTAAATCCAAATGTTATGTGATTGATATTTTTATTAGGTCCAGTTTTCAAGTGTTTCCATAGCTATAAAATTCCTATCTTGTGAAACTTCTAGAGCAGACCTTACAAGCAAGTTACCACTATTATTGCAGAGAGCTTATCCTTGTTTGGGATTGTGGTCCAAGTTGGTAAAGGGATTTCTAGAGAGCTGCAAACCGAGTATTTTATAAGGGACTTTATATTTCACACAGATTGTGCAACCCTCTAATAAATGTTTCAGACTCTGCAGGGGGAGCTCCTCCTCTCCCCCCACCCCCCCAAGAGATGGAATTGCAGCTTCTCTTGCTTGGTGGGCTTCTCTTGCTTGGCTCCTTCCCTCCCTCTTTCTCTCTTTCTCCTCCTCCTTCAATTAAGGCAGGGTGAGTTTTTTGGCTCAGGGGAGGCTGCGGGGAGGGGGAGCTGCTTGTGGGGGGACATGCCTGCTCACATAAGTGCAAATGTGTTTCTTCTGCATGGAAGCTGCTTTGCTGAAGGTTATATCTTCTCTTTCCTTCCTTTTCTTCCACGTTCTTCACCTCTCTACTTTGTTCCGCCTCTGGGGATGGAGGGGGAAATTTGCTCTGCACCTTTTCCTCATGTGTGTGTATGTGTGTGTATATGTGTGTGTGTGTGTGTTTGAAGCCTCTGTTTGCCTGCATGGCAAGGCGGGGGAAATTTGCTCGGCCTCCTCTCCGGTGTATGTCTCGCTTAGGTAATCCTGTAATCAAATCCTGTTCTGTGCATGTGTGCGCACGTACGCATGCGCACGCGTATTTTGCGGCTCCCAGGGGGTTTTTTAGTAAGAGAACCGGTTCCCAGTGGCTCTTTCACCGATTCAGGTTGCCTACCCCTGGCTTAGGGTCATTAAGAATGTCTTTTCCTTATTTCTCTAGCATGCAGGAAGTACCAGGCAATCACCTGCAATTGTTAGGAAAGCAATGCTGGGGGTATTGCTTAGCAGCTCCAGTGAAATCTTTTTTTCTTAGTAGTTCCTTGCTTATTCTGTATTAACGAAAGATGTCATATGCTGTTGATCAAGAAAAATATGTTTGAATCTTCAAATGATAATATTCTTCTAGGCCAGGCATGTCAAACTGCCGGCCCGCAGACCAGATACGTCAGGCCAAAACCATGCCCATCCCATTGCCGGCAATGGGGAAAATGTTACGGTATGTCACACAACGTCACATGACATCACGAATTTAATATGCCTATTTTAGGTCATTACAAAGGGCTAATCTTTTATAGTGCTTCTCTATTTTCCAGATCTGTTATCTCTGCTTTGTTCCTTTTTTTGTTCTATACATTGTTTTTTGTTTTAATGTTGTTTTAAACAACCAAAGTCGATAGGAGTCTGCAGCATATTTATTTAATAATAAATAAAAATATTTTGGATTCAATTTTGCCTGAGAATACCTTCCTAGGAGATGGTGCTGAAGACTTCATTACCCTGGCCAGTGAAAAGCAATGCAAGGGTTCTGCAATACAATGACCATTTTAAAAGATAAAAGTATTTGTTTGACCCTTCCTCACCAATATAGCTAATGATTTCTTAGGTCTATGGCTATGCAAGGAAGACATTTACATGTTACTTTGTATAACTAAATTTTAATCTATGTTGATTATGCATTGTAAATAAACCAATAACCTTACAATACCATAAAATAAAATTGCTTAAAACAGATTATATATTATATGGAGTGCACATGGACATGCTCGCCTGCTGCTCGCGCAAGGGGGATGAAGCTCCCCTGCAGCTTCAGGCAGCCCAGTTTTGAACAGCTCACACTCCAGTTCTAGTCCAAACTCCTGCTCAAGCAGGAAATCCTATACCAAGGGTCCCCAACTTGAGGTCTGTGGCCCACTAATGGTCCATGGCCCACTGCTGGCCACCAGGTAATGAAACAAGCTGGCTACTCGCGCTAGCACCACCACCATTATGCAAACAGCTGCCATAGAGCCGAAATGGGGCACCCCGCAGCCAAAACAGGATACCGCACGGCCAAAACGGGGCACCACATAGTGAAAACGGGACAAGGCTACCAAGTGTCGTGCATGCTCGCAGCCCTGTTTGTGTGTGTGTCTGTGTGTATGTGTGTGCGCATGTACGTAAAAGGTTTCCCCCTGCCTTTCTCTCTGGTCCACCAACTGAGTAAGGTTGAAGACCTCTATCCTATACCATTTCAGACAAATGGTTATCTAATCTCTTCTTAAAAACATCCAGTATTGGAGCACCCACAGTTTCTGGAGCCAAGTCATTCCATTGATAGTTAAACTGGTTTGTCTTATGTAAGCCTAACTTTCAGCAATAAGATTCTTTTACTGTCCTGTCTTTTGTCAATTAAAATCTGTGAAAGGAAACTAGCAACAAAAGGCTTTTAAAAAAAAAATTAATCTGTTCTTTTGATATTGCATTTAAAAATATTCCAAGTGATTTTAAAAAACTTATTTTTTCATGTATTTTTCCTAAATCAGGTACTTTTGTAACAAAAGTATCTTGTATTTATATATTTATATCGATCAGTAACAGGGAGAATATTTGTGAACTTATTTGCAAGTATTAAGCAAGTAGCTCTTAAGAGATATTCAAAACTTTTAAAAGTTGTAAGATCTTGGGACGAAAATAATATAAAAGGGCACTGTGTAAATTATATATACAAATTAGCAAGCCAAAAAATTTACACAAATATGAGCTGCCACTGCTGTGGCTACTGCCTGTGGATGGCCTTGGGCTAGGCTGAAACAGGAAATAAGATTTGTCCCATGTGTGGGACTAAGCAAGTGTATTCTGAATGCTTAACAAACATTTAACAAATTTATATAATTTTATATAATTTTATACATATAATTTTATATATATTTAAAATAAATATATATATTTTAAAAAGAAGCAGGAGCATGAAACAAGATGTGTACCAATAGTATATATTTTTTTAAAAAATCTACTTGTCCATATAAGGAAACTAAAGTCCAGATAGAAACTTCCAAAAGTCAAGTAATAAATCAATGGGTGAACTGAAAAATTCACTACAGTTCCCTAGTGCTAAAGGTAAACACCATTCTGTCTCAACTGGAGCATCCCATACCTAATTCCTAAACAGTTAAATAAGCAATGTCTCTGAGGAGAAAAAGGTATTATTCTTCTGCAACTTGTCTAACATTTACATTGCTCATTAAACAGATTTTGTTTAAATAATGAACAAACTGCATTAGCTTCCAATGAGAATTGTAGAATTATAAGTCAACTGATAAAGCTCAAAGGAGATGGAAGAAATGGGAGGGAGAAGAGAGTATATTGACTAATATAAAGGGCGCAGCTTGAGAAAGGATATTCCTGCCACACCTGATCAAACATAATCCACAAAGGGGAGAGTGAAAAAAGAACTAGAGGAGAAGGGAGACAAGGCTGTTGGAAATTTGCATCCAGAACAGATTAAAACAAATTCAGTAGGGACTGAGGAAATACAGAATATATATTACTGTAAATGCAAAATGGTTCTAAAAGCTAACTCAAATGTCAAGATTACTGCTTGAATAAATCTGAATATAAAAGTCACTGATTCCATAACTTAATGAAGAAATGCTCAAGAAGAATCTAGGCAAAAACTAAAAAATGCCCTAAAATATGAAAGTAGAGGTTTTCAAGAATACTAGTGAAACTCATCTATTTATACAACTCATCAAAACAAGATTTTGTACAATATCTTCAGGGTAATGTAAAAGGGATGTACAATCACAATTAAATTGTATTAAACCTCACAGTAGAAACAGTGAGGCTGATCGATAATTAGGTAGAAAAATGTAATTATTGATTCCACAGTTAAACATGAACTTGAAATGTGTTCCTTTAAGCATGCTGATGTTGCATTGCCTCTCCCATTATCCCAATGAAATGTCCAAGTGACTGTTATAGTGTCCTGTATGTTACCTTTGCATAGAGCAAAATATTATCTAAACTTGTATGAAAGATGTTACAGTTTTTTCATCTTCCAGTCATTTGATAGTTTATGTGTACACAAAATCAGAACCTTTCAGGTTTTTTACTTTGTTTGCAATCTATGCGTGCATCGAAAATATTTTGAAGGGTGGTTCAAATGATGCGTCAAATGTTTGGAAGAGCCTGAAGCCAACTTTATCCTAGAAAATCTTGAAAATTATTTTTTTCCTTTTGTATCAGAATACAGAATAACAGACTTGGAAGGGACCTTGGAAGTCTTTCTAATCCAACCCCCTTCCCAAGCAGGAGGAGACCCTATACCATTCCAGATGAACAGTTGCCCATTTTCTTCTTAAAAATCTTGGATGAAATTATTATTTATATGTAAACAACAAGCATAATTAACACTTAACTTTAGACTTCTGAAATGAAATAAGGTACCAAGTAGGGTGTATGTCAGATCCTCAACCTATCTATTCATTTCATTTTATTTTTCAGGTACTGCCATTCTTCTGGTTCTGTTGGGTGGAGGAGGCTTAGCTCTTTGGTGAGAGGGGAAGCTCTATGGGCTCAGGGATGCATTTCTTTTGCTTTGGAATGTGCCTGGGGCCATCTGTCTTATCTCTACTCCGCTGGGAAGAGACTGGGAAGAAAACAAAACACCTGAGAACTATGCTTTATCACTCCGGTTCTCATAACAACTTTGTACCTGTGGATTGGCTGAAATCAAACTGGACAGTTGGGCACAGGGGAGAGGTTTGAAAGAAGAGTTTTAATGTAATGTTTTGCGTGGGAATTATTCAAATCTTGCCTTGCTATTCTGCTATCACCATCTCTCAATAAAAGTTGCTGTTGAAACGATGAGAGTTTCAGGAATTCTGCTTTCTTGAGAATGTTAGCTGAAGCAGGACCCTACATTAGGCAAAATATGCAAAGCGGTCAACCTGAAAAGGCATCCAACCTACTGTGGGGACCCTGTACAATATATCACTCCATGACAGTGAGCAGGACGAGACTGAATGTTGGGAAGAGTCCACAATCAAGACTCACTCTGAAGAGAGCCCCTCCAGATGGATGGATGAGACAGCTGCCATGGAGAAATCCATGAGGTCGAGGTGATTGGTTGGCAAGGGAAAAAGGGAAGACTGGGACAGAAGGGCCCAACAGGGCCGCCGAAAGAAGGGCTTGAGGTGCGAAATGGAACTGTTTTACAACATCAAGGAAACTGAGGGAGAGCAGGACTCAACTGACCAGATCCTGAAACGAGCAATACACTTCATGGTGGAAGCTTTTCAGGACCTGAAAGCAAAACCCAGGCAGTGCAGAGGGAGAACTGAGAGCGATCCAAAGAGGCTACGTGTGTTAAGAGTGAGTCCACAGCTACTGAAACCGCAGTGGGAGACGGTGGGGACCACCCCAGCCACCCCGCAATGAGCCACTCCTGTAGGGATGAACGTCCCACAAGCAGCCAGGGAAAGAGCCCCGCAGCCTGAGCCAAAGAATGAAATTCGATGGGATCCCCAACAATTGGGATTCTTCCTTGCTCGTGTTCTCACATATATGCAAGTGTACAGGAGTGTCATTGCGTGTTTTTTTAGTTTTGCCAGCTTCGCTCATTTCTAATTGTACATCTTTTTCTGCTCTGCACTGTGTATTATCTTATCTTGCAACCATAGTGACTCCAGCTATGTCCAGCCAATGTTTTGGTTTTAAACTCTTTTGTGCGCAGGCCTAGAAAAAGTTCACACAGTTTCTGTTTTACTTTCTCCTTCTGCCTGATGAGAGAATGTGGTCAGTCTAGGTCTTTTGTTTTTTCATTAAAAGTTTTACTATAGAGCATGCCTTGGATTTCTTTTCTTTGATATTGACCATGCAAATGAACTACGGTCCATCCACCTCTGGTCGGACTGTTAATTGTTCCGCTACATTTGGTCCCCGAGGATGGTTTATTTTTATTTTCAAGATTTATTGATAGGCAATTAGCCAGGCAGTTAGTCCGGCACTGAGGAGGCTGTGATTAATTGCTGCAAATATGCCAGGAAAAAGGAGAAAGAAGAAGGCCGGTTATTTCTCTGCTGAGGAGGCGGCAGCCGTTTCACAGAGATCTTCCTTCAAGTTTACAGACTCCGTTGGCATGGGCTACCTGTCTTGGAGAAGCAGCCTCTGAGCCAAGGTCAGTTTCACCGTTTTCTGTTTTTACAGACTCTCAAGCTAATGCCCCAGTTGTAACCTCTGCTCGTGGGGATCAGGCTAATTATGAGAGTTTTGGTGCTAGACCTAGGGCTTCACTAGGGAAGGAGGTGAGCTATTATCCTCCAAGCCCTGAGCAAACTGTGCAGGAGAAGGCTTTGCACAGTTACTATGAACAAATTGAAGTTTTAGAGAAGGAGCTGCTAAACGCAAAGTTGTGTGCAGCATGGTATAAAAAGCATGGGAGAGCCTCTGCTGGCATTCAATTTTCAGAATCGGCCATTTTGCCTCCCTCTTCACAAGCAAAGCCACACCCACAAGGGATCACCATTTTGCCTTCTTCCTCAAAGACAGAGGCACGCCCACAGTGGAATCTTGTGTCAGACGAATGGGAGCCTGACTGTCTTCTGTGTCAAAGAATGCAGAATGCATTTCCACAGACGTCCCTTCAGCAGGCATCACTCCAAGCTGCCACACCTCCTCATTCATTGGGAGCTTCAGCTAGAATGCCTATTAATACTGCTACTATTAAAGTTCCTGTCTCAGATGGAGCACAGCAGCTTTCACCCCAAGTGCAGCCTCTACTGGTTCCTCAAATACAAAGGCCAGTGCTGACTGCAGACCAACTTACTGTAGCAGCTCAAGCATCAGCACCTTCTGCTGGCCAGGGTGGCATTGCAGGTCAAGTACAGCCACCCCCAGCACCAGCGCCACTGGTGCCCCCTGCTGGTTATGTCCGGATGGCACAGCCTGCACAACCAGCGCCTCCTGCAGGCCAAGTCCCAATTGCACAACCTGCACAGCCAGTATCCCAATTGCATGTTCCCCAACAGGCACCCTCTATTGTGCCACTGGCTGGTGATTCAAAACTGAAGCGGTTAGGACAGAATTACAGGGCATGGGTCAGTGAAGTTGGACTTTTGCTTCTTAGACAAGATACCCATGTGATGGTGTTTAATCCTCCTGCCCAGCCATGGCCTCCTGACATAAGGGACTTGAATAATAGAGCATGCACAACGTTATTGATGTCCATGGACACTGAACTGCAGCTCACTTTTTCACAAGATGCAACTGCCCAACAAATTTGGACTCAATTAGAAGCATGTTACCGGCCTACGTCCGAAAAAGAGGCACTTAAGCAAGCCTCACCACATTTAAGGGAACCACCTGCATCAAAAGCTTCAGCGAGGCGTTCCTTCTGTGGAAGGGCCTACGTTCCAAGGATGCCAAGATGCTACATCTGCAATCGTGTGGGACATGCCACCCGGGATTGTCCCCAACGGTTTCCAGCGCCCGCCATGTACCAACCCAGAGGAACAGATTCCAGAGGAGACAGAGGTAGAGGCGGACAAGAAGGTCGTGGTCGTGGTCCTAGGCATGATCCTCAAGCTCCACTTGCCACATTGGTTGTAACCAACGATCCACAGCCTCAACCAGAATATGACAGACGCCTACTTTGGACTTTGGACAGCGGAGCAGCATTACATGTTTCCTACAGAAAAGAGCTTTACACAGAGATGCACGAGCCTGAACCTGAACTTCGTGAACTGTACTCTTTTTCAAATCATCCTGTTCAGATCATGGGAAAAGGAACTGTCTACATTGAAGAGCTCGATGCATTCATTCCCGATGTTTACTACGTACCATCAGCTAATAGTAGTTTGCTTAGTCAGAGTCACTTGTCTAGGGTGTCACAATTCCAGGTACACCATCTCGAAAAAGCAAGTTATATAGTTAAAGATGGAGATATTGTTGCTGAAACCATGTTGATTGGTGGTGTTTATTACTTAAAACCAAAGTCTAAGCCACAAGAGCAGGCAAGTATACCAGTTCCAAAAAGAGAGAGCACAGGCTCAGTGAGAGATGTCCCAGAGAGAGATCCTGTTGCTACTCCAAAGGCTCCTAAAGCCAATAAAAGGACAAAGAAGACACAGGTTGCTCATAGCAAGCCTGAGGTTCCTAATAAAAATGCTAATGTTGAGAATTCACTAACAGGTAAACCTTTGCATTCCAGGTTTATCCATAAGTGGCATAGAAGATTGGGTCATGCCAGTTTCTGTGTTCTGAAGAAGATGCCAGAGTTCGCAAGAGATTTGGATCTAAAGGGGTGTAAGATGTTCTTGGACTGTGCTGTCTGCAAGAAAGCCAAATCTAAAGCAGAAGCAATTCCAAAACGCGCTACACGCCTGTCAGCACGCATTTTTGATTTGGTACACACTGACATAGTGGGTCCTTTTGCACCAACAATTGGTGGTAAAAGATATTTCTTGACAACTGTTGATAATTACTCTAGATATGGCTATGTATTTCCTATGAGCGAAAAATCTGAGACCTTTCAGATCTTTAAAGACTTTGCCAATTTTGTCTATACCCAATTCGAAGTCAGCATCGCCAGAATTCAGAGTGATCGTGGTGCTGAATTCATGTCTCAGCGTTTCCAGGACTGGATGCGTAAGAATGGGATACTACACCAGACCTCAGCTCCTTACACTCCGGCTCAAAATGGAATGGCAGAACGCAGAAACGGTGTTCTGCAAACCATGATGCGTTGCCTCCTTGAAGATGCTAACCTCAGTCTTCCATACTGGGGTGAAGCTATCAAATATGCTAATCATATCATCAACCGCACTTGGAGTAGTGTGATAAATCAAACCCCTTATTTCATGTTATATGGACACAAGCCTGACCTCTCACATCTCCATATTTTTGGTTCCTATGCTATGGTCAATATTCCTTTAGCCCAAAGAAAGAAAGGGGGTCCTGCAGCAAAAAGGATGATTTATGGGCATTGATGATAATTCAAAATGGAGCAAATACATGGACTCTCATCATCTCATAGTAATTTCACAATCTGCTGTTTTTGAGGAAGATGCTGACTGGTCCAGGATTCATTCTAACGATCCTGGAGTTTATTTTCCTAGAGATGATGCTGCTGATGCTACGCAGCCTGATGGTCAAGATGCACAGGCGAATGTTCCTTCCACGAGTTCTTCTCAACCTACTGTACCATCTCCGCAAGCTGCCAATGCTGTTGGCGATGAAGACGAGGACGAAACGGAAGAATGATGGACGGTTGGTCCGAGACGTTCCAAGAGGACAACAAAGGGAATTCCACCAAAACAGTATTCGTGGCAAGTAATGAAAGTACCTTTACCTTTGATTTGTAATGTTACACTTCCTCCTGAGATGTTCACACAAATCAAACATCTTCCTGAATCAGAGCAAGATAAATGGTTTGAGGCAATGCAGGCTGAAATGGACAGTCTAAAGAAACTTCAGGTGTTTACGCCTGCAAGCCCTCCAGCAAACAAGAAAGTTATTGGCACTCGATGGGTCTACAGAATTAAAAAGAAGCCGAATGATGAGTCGCTGTACAAGGCCAGACTTGTAGCCCAGGGTTTCGCTCAACGTTATCCTGAGGACTATACAAATACTTATTCACCCACAGTGCGGACTGAGAGTGTGAAAATCGCCTTAGTCACTGCAACTATCCTTGGCCTAGAAGTTTTCCAGTTTGATGTTGAAACAGCTTATCTACACACTGATCTTGATGAAGAAATATGTCAAAGGTCCTCCAGGTTTCCGACAGCAAGAACGGGATACTTGGTTTCTACACAAAAGTCTATGGTCTGAAACAGTCTGGTTTAATGAGGTACTTATGTCTTTCTGACAAACTAAATTCAATGGGCTTTATTAAGTCCGAAACAGATGAATGCGTGTTTACAAAAAGATTTGATAATAGGTATGAGATAATTCTTGTTTATGTTGATGATATTGTTTATATTGGTCCAAATAAGCAGATGAGTGAATGTTTTGCTAACGCTTTACAACAGTTTTTCACATTGAGGTTTTTAGGACATATTAACACTTATTTAGGTGTTCAAGTTACCAAAACTCAGAAGGGGTTCAGTCTTACACAGGAAGATAAGATTGAACAACTACTGCATCACTGCAACATGAAGGAAGCTAAACCTGTGAGTATACCCATGCAAACTGATTTTCACAACTTGACACATGAACCGAGTCCTGAGTTCAAGGATCAAACATTTTATCGCTCAGTCATTGGGTCGCTGCTATATATTAGTAGTTGGACTAGACCTGACATTGCACTTAGTGTTAATCTCCTATCACGACACGTAGGCAAGGCAAAACAGTTTCATTGGACATGTGTTAAGAAATTATTGAAATATCTAAAACACACCAAAGACATGAAGTTGTTGTTAGAACCCACACATACTGACTATGCAGAGTTATGTTGTTATGCGGATTCAGATTGGGCAAGTGATAAGAAATCACGTAAAAGCACTTCAGGTTATATGATATTTTTGAATGGATGTCCTGTTTACTGGCATGTGCGTAAACAGAATTTTGTTTCTTGTTCTTCTACAGAAGCTGAGTATGCTTGTGTTTCAGATGCATGTAATTTTCTAACGTGGTTTGATGCCTTAGTCACAGATATCTGGACACCTCCGATTCGACCGATCACTGTGATGGAGGACAACGAATCTGTGGTTTATATATCTGAGAATCGCTTTACAGGTTCCAGGTCTAGACACATTGGCATCCATTACCAAAATATAAGACAAGCAGTTAAACAAGGTTTTGTCGAATTGCAGTATGTGCCTACACATGACCAAATTGCTGATATGCTGAACAAACCACTTCCTACAGCCCAACACGAGTATCTGCGCAAGATGTGCCTTATCTGATTTTTTGCTTCGCTGACAAAAGAAGGGGATGTCACTGCGTGTTTTTTTAGTTTTGCCAGCTTCGCTCATTTCTAATTGTACATCTTTTTCTGCTCTGCACTGTGTATTATCTTATCTTGCAACCATAGTGACTCCAGCTATGTCCAGCCAATGTTTTGGTTTTAAACTCTTTTGTGCGCAGGCCTAGAAAAAGTTCACACAGTTTCTGTTTTACTGTCTCCTTCTGCCCCATGAGAGAATGTGGTCAGTCTAGGTCTTTTGTTTTTTCATTAAAAGTTTTACTATAGAACATGCCTTGGATTTCTTTTCTTTGATATTGACCATGCAAATGAACCACGGTCCATCCATCTCTGGTCGGACTGTTAATTGTTCCGCTACAAGGAGAACCCTCCCCAGTGAGGAAGCTAGAGTCAGGGTCATCACCCTGGCCCTAGAAGGTGCCGCAGCCCGAAGGATGGTAACCTGGCCCAATTCCAATGCCCCAAAACTCCAAAACTTTAACCGCTTCATGACGGCCCTGAGGTAGCATTTCGAAGACTACTTGGCCTATTGGAAGGTGCAAGACCGCATAAAGATGGTGAGGAAGGGAGGCAGGGAGTTCCGAAACCTGGCATGCTGCCTCAAGTGGCCAGAGGACATCTAGGTGAGCTGCTTTAAAGACAGGCTCAATGACAACATGTACAGTGCTTGCATCGCCTGTGGAGCCCCAGCACATGACTGGTGCATCATGGATGAAGAAGCAGAGATCGACCAGAACTGCAAACAATACTGGTCAGGCAGCGTTTGGAAGCGGTCTCCACTGGAAAAGAAAGGGGAGGCAACAAAACCCACAGCAGCTCAACAGCATTCAACTGGTTGCTTCAAATGTGGCAAGGAAGGAGTGCCACACGAAAAACAATGCCAAGAAGAGAGACCGACTGTCTGGAGCAAAGCCGATGAAACCTACTCAACGCCCAAACTATACAGCCCTGAAGAGCACGGAGGTCACAGAGTTCCACCCATCCCCCAAATTAGAAGGGGGAAATCGGACTGCACAGGAGGATGGAGCAGGGATACCCGACAGCAACTATGATGACGACCCCTTGGTAAGTGGGCCAATCGCACCAGTGACAATGCCCATAGAACTGTTAATCCCAGGCAAGGAAGAAAAGGTGGCCCTAAATGCCTAGACTCGGGTTGTACCATGTGCCTGATCAGCCCAATCTTGATACGGAAATTGGGGTTCCGATTGAGGAGGTTAAAGAACCTGATTGCATTCTGCCAATTCAATGGGTCTGTTGCAGGGGATGTCCCAGCCAGTTTTGCCACAGAACCCCAGGATAGTCACAGGATGCCACTCAGAGACAACCTTCATAGTGGCATCTGGCATGGAATGGCCTGTCATCCTGGGGTTGACCTGGCTGAAGAAATGGAACCTGCTAGTGGATTAGAGAGAGGGACACTTGAAATTCCCTAAAGGGAAAAGCCCCTCACCAAATAAGCACAACTGCCCAAAGAAGGAACCAGCTCGAGAAGTAGTGGCCACATTGAGCAGTGAGACCTTGCAGAACATACCTAGAGAGTATTACAACCTAGCTCAGATTTTCAGCAAGAGGAGTTTGGATGAACTTCTTCCCCCCTACTGACCCACAGACTGTGCCAATGAAATCGTCCTGGGGACTAAACTTACAAAGCCAAAGCTGTATTTGATGACTCCCAGGGAATTTTTTTTTTAATTCCATTTATATCCCACCCTTCTCCGAAGACTCAGGGCGGCTTACAATCTAAAGCACAAATCAATGTGCTTAGCAATAGCCTTCGTTCTATGTATATGCCTGCTTATTAGGGCTTTCAGGCCACCCGCAAGCGGCATTGGTGGAGCAGTGGGCTAATGCCTCATTAAGTAACACCAGCTGCCTGCAATTAGTGCAGGTTCGCATCCCACCAGGCTCAAGGTTGACTCAGCCTTCCATCCTTCCGAGGTAGGTAAAAAGAGGACCCAGATTGTTGGGGGCAATTAAGCTGACTTTGTAATAATGCCGCTTGGGGGGGTTGTGAAAGCCCTAATAAGCAGGCATATACATAGAATGAAGGCTACTGCTAAGCTTGTAAGCCGCCCTGAGTCTTCGGAGAAGGGCGGGATATAAATGGAATTAAAATAAAAAAAATAAATAATAATAAATTATTACAAAGTCAGCTTATTGCCCCCAACAATCTGGGTCCTCATTTTACCTACCTCGGAAGGATGGAAGGCTGAGTCAACCTTGAGCCTGGTGGGACTCGAACCTGCAATAATTGCAGGCAGTTGGTGTTACTTAAGAAGGCATTAGCCCACTGCTCCACCAAGTTCTTATGAATTAGATGAATTGCGCTGGTTCATAGATAAAAATCTGGCCTGTGGTTTCATCCAGCCAGCCAGACCCCAGGTGGCAGCACCTGTATTGCTTTGTGAGAAGAAAAATGGGTCTCTTCATCTATGCATGGATTAAACGGGATTAAACACAGTGTGGGTAGAAAATGTATACCTCTTGCCCCTCATGAAAGATATGCTAGCTCACCTCTTGAAGGGAAGAAAATTTTTTAAGTTAGACCTGTGAGAAGTACGGTTGACACTCTTAACATAGACAGGCAGTTCCTTGTAAGTTCCTGGCTTACAACTTGTGGTCCTAAGAAGAAAAAAATTTGGCTGACCTTGTGTCCAATTGAAGGCTAGGGACAATAACAGGCTTGCATTTGCTCATGCAGAACAGTGCACCCCCAGTGGCTGATCTGCAAATAACCGGCTTGCTTCC
>JAKJMR010017669.1:136504-160411 GCA_024449315.1 Daboia siamensis | reverse complement strand
CTCCAGGCACATGCAGAGTGCTCCCTAGAGGTCAAAGAGTGAACTTCGCTGCAGTCGCCACTCACATAAACAGTGCCCCCCTAGTGGCCAAAGGGTGAACTTTCCTGGTCTCTAACCACGCAGGTGTCCCCTGGTGGTCAAAAAGCGAAGTTCACCAAATTAGTTAAAATAGCTAGGAAGTTTTCTGAAACTGTTCTAGCCATGGGGGAATGTCTTATTGATTCAGAAGATCTGCTTCAAGCAATCAACCATGGAGAACTGCTTCAACCAACCCACCTTGATTTGTACACAGAAGCCGACGTCTGAGCTTCGGTGAGGCCAAATACATCCCAGAAACCCTATGACATGAGGCAACAAAGGAAGCCTACAGAAATCATACGGTCAAACCTGATGGAAAAATGGGATGTGTACCATGAACGCCACGAAAGAAACTGGGAGAAATTAAAGAAATTCTGCCAAGCGCCTAAAGAGAAGCTTTCTCCCGAATGCACTCTTTCATTAAAGGATTTTTTCCTCAAATGAAAAGACTACAGGTTCTATCTCGAAAGGGTCCAGAAGCAGCTAAGGGGTCCAACACTCGAGAAAGAAATGCAACGCCTCAAAATGCTAAACAAGGAACGCGAACGTTTTTTAGAAAGTAAAAAATGCCTCCCTGAGGGCAAGCTACACCTGGAAGACATACTGCACAAGAAGGCCTAGTATGAAGCCTCCCGCCACTCCAAAACATATCCTCATCATAGCCACTCATCCCGATGCCCCAGGGCAGTGCGAGCACAAGTCGACGCTGCAGTAGCCACAGCAGTTTTACCTGTGGCAAAGGAAAAGCAGCTGATAAAGGTAGAAATGGCTGAAGCAGCTCTGCGTTGGGCAAAAGCCAAGTAGCTGATAAAGGAAGAAATGACCAAACCGGAGGACAACACAGCTCTACATGTGGCTAGACAAAAGGGAAAAATGGCCAGACTGGAGGCTAGACAAAAGAAAGAAATGGCCATAGCTCAGGCCAGGCTTGGCTTTGTACAGTATCAACAGGAAGCGTCAGAGAGGCTGGCAAGAGTGGAAGCTTTACAGAAGGCAATCCAAGATGCTACCTTCAAGCCCAATTCTAGAATGCCAGAAGTTGTAAACCCACATGACCATGCACAGGCCTAAGTTGACGACCACAGCGCGATCCGATATGAGCAGGCAGGAACACCGCGGTCACCCACAAGTCCTCTGAGACCAAGTGGACTGCAAGGAGAATCTCCATGACCAGATGTGCCCATTAGCCAGAGAACCGACAGAGCACCATCTGGATCATGAGACCTTCCCTCTGGAGTTACACAACTGGCTCTAGCAAACCAAATCACAGATGGTAACCTGACAGGTCCATCTGCAACGGTGAGAACTCCACAGCAGGAAGAACAGCTGCTGCAAGACAAGATTGCCAGGACTCAGGCCAGGCTAGAGTCCCTACTGTGTCAACAGGAAACAGCATCCCGAGGCACCGCCTTCACACCTGAATATGGAATCTCAGCCACCAGATGTGCCAGATGCCCAGGGAGCCAGCAACACATCACCTGAATGACGGGATTCCCCCCAACAAGTAAAGACACAAGAAGTCAGACCTCCTCAGCTTAATGTAAAGGCAAAGGTATTCAGGCCAAACCCTCAAGGCCCCTTATGTGAGTCATGGGAAGTTACCCTCAACAAGAATTCTGAAGAAAACTGCCAGCCATCTGTGCCCCATTCTCTTGCTCTTAGGAGCAATGCTTATGAAGATCAACGAGAAGCTACTGATCATGCCCCTGATGACCTCAACACCGTACCAGCCCAGCCTGACAGCAAATCCCACACAGCAAGGGGTCCTCCAACATCCTGGAGAAGGTTGGATTCAGAAGAGTACAAGGTCTGCTTCAAATGCTGTGAGTCTATGGATCACGCGGCCAAAGTCTGCACAGCTAAGGGGAAGTGCCATCCAAGCGAGGGTGACAAACACCAGGGAGCCATGCATCCAGACTCCGAGCAGCTACAACAAACAACTTCTACTCCTCCTTCAACCAAGGAGCCCCAGCATGGCTCCAAAGAGCACCTAGAGGTGCTCACCAAGGTCAACTGCATGTCAGCGTGTAGCAACTCGCCATTACCAAGTGCACCCCCAAGCGAAGAGACGCCTTTCACAACATTCACTGTGCAACAGAGCACGGAGGGGAGGAAAGACGCTGAACTCCGCACCCAGTCATTAAATGGGAGCTCACAGATCCTACCGTCGCCATTGCCAGTCACTGAACTCCCCATCCAGTCGTTAGATGGGAGTCCACAGATCCTACCATCATCATTGCCTAAAATGGGAGTCCTCACAAGATGATCACAGTCAAATTTCAACACTATAGGTAACACATACCATACCACACCTGAAGCACATGGATGATCACCCTCCTGATCACCTAAATCCCGAGGCTGAAATCTTGCCTCTGTTGAGAGTAGACGCCCCTGACACCTTGGCCTACCACGGATTGGTCAGAGGCCAACAAGCCCCACAATTGCTTTAGGGATGGAACTTGGATGGTTCATCCCAGAAACGGTCTATGTTGACCAGCTGCAACCCAGGTGAATATCTCAACAACCTCCATTCTCAGTAATGGGAGAGCAACCCACGTGAAACCATACCAAGAACACTTCACACTTGTGATTCTTAGTAATGGGAGAGCATCCCACGTCTTCATCTTTAGAACCCCGGCGAAAGACAACACTTTCACAAGAAGAGGAGTCCTGTCTACAGTAAACAGCCTGTTCAATCCTCTAAGTTTTGCTGCAACAGCCCAAGGAAAGCTTCTTCTGTGCTCACTCTCCCAACATGTCTCGGACTGGGACAAGCCGCTCCCACCAGAACAGAAGCAAGACTGGGAGATGTGGTGTGAATCCCTAAGTTGTCTCAAAAGCGCCCACGTACAGAGCATGCATGTTCCCTTCTCACTTCCCACCGCAACAAAGAGCTGCCCGTGTTCTCAGGTGCTTCAAAGCAGGCAATAGCACATGTAGGATACTTAAACGTCTACAGTGAGGAGAGCTGCAACATCTGTTTTGTCATTGGAAAGGTGAAACTAGCACTACTACAAAGTCACACCATGCCCAGATTAGAACTCTGTGGTGCTGTTTTAGCCATAGAAGCAGCAGACCTGATAACTAAAGCAATGAACCTTGAGTTTCAACCCACCACCTTCTACACAGACAGCAAGGTGGTGCTGTACTGCATTTTCAACCAAAGCAGACAATTCTACATCTATGTAAACAATAGAGTAGGAAAGATTAAAAGATCTCCAAGCCCTGAGCAGTGGCAACATGTGCCAACAGATCCGAATCTGGCACACCAAGCTAAGTGGTCCATTTTTGCATCACAGTTGGCAGACTCAATATGGCTAAAGGGTCCTGAATTATTGGCTCATCCAGACAGCCTGACATCATTGAGACCAAAGCATATGCGCTTCCAGATCCAGGTCAAGATGCCAATCTTCGATCTCAGGCACCCAACAAATTGCTCAGACAGAATGAGAAAGCGTCCATCCAGACCATCTGCTTGTCGGCAATGAGGAAAGAAAGAGTAACTGCCTGCTAGCCATTTCCTAGAACCAGCCTGCCTTAAACACTCCTACAAAAGGAGACCCCGCATATTTGGTGTAGCAGACCATCTGCTTCTCGGCAATGGACAAAGAAAGAGAAACCGCCTGCTAGCCGTTTCCTAGAACCAGCCTGCCTTAAACGCTCCTACAAAAGGAGACCCCCACATATTTGGCATAGTGATAATCATTTTGTTCACTTGTCTTAGCATTCCAGGAACTAACTTTGCAGAAGCCTGCAAGGTCTTGCAGATTGATGAAGGCATTTGTCATGACCCAGTAATTGACAAATACCTGAAGGTCCAAAATTGTGTTTGGATATTTAATCCTCCCCATGCATCTTACATGGGAGCAGCGTGGGAGTGCATGATTGGCATAGCCCGCAAAACCCTGGACTCCATATTGACTAAGACAACCACACTGACGCATGAGGTCCTTCCTACCCTCATGACAAAAGATGCAGCTATCATCAATGCTCAGCCTTTGGTTCCAGTTTCTCCTGTTATTAAAGATCTTGGTTCCAGTTTCCTTTGTTCCTGAGATTCTTTTGGTTCCAGTTTCTTCTGTTCCCAAAGATCCTTCAGTTCCAGTTTCTTCTGTTCCTGAAGGTCCTTTGGTTCCAGTTTTTTCTGTTCCTGAGATTCTTTTGGTTCCAGTTTCTTCCATTCCTGAAGATCCTTTGGTTCCAGTCTCTTCTGTTCCTGAGAATCCTTCGGTTCCAGAAGGAGACCTTGTCTTGCTGAAAGACAAGGACACCCACCGGAGTTCTTTGGGCGTGTACTAGGTCCTACCATCTCTGATGGACTAGTTCGCCAAGTCAAAGTCCAGATTGTGAAGCCACAAGAGTCAGGTCGCGACTTGCAGACTCTCATTAAACTGCTTTACACCAGACTGATCACCGAACTGATCCTGTTGCTGAAGAAGACTGAACTTGAAGACTGAACCTTGAACTATGCATATTGTGTCTACCTCATGATTGCATTGTTTGATATAACACTTTGCTTATTTCAGTTATAGTTATGCATGTTTTGTATTTACCTTGTTTTTTATTAGAAACTAATATTTCCAAGCGGGGAGTGTGCTGGACCAGTATACATTCAGCTGCTCCATTTTATATCTAGTTTAGGAATTAAGAACTGTGTTAGTGTATTCAGCATTTACAGGGTTAATATTTATTTATTTATTTATTTTTATTACATTTATATCCCGCCCTTCTCCGAAGACTCAGGGCGGCTTACAAGCTTAGCAGTAGCCTTCATTCTATGTATATGCCTGCTTGTTAGGGCTTTCACACACACCCCAAGCGGCATTATTACAAAGTCAGCTTATTGCCCCCAACAATCTGGGTCCTCATTTTACCTACCTCAGAAGGATGGAAGGCTAAGTCAACCTTGAGCCTGGTGGGATGCGAACCTGCACTAATTGCAGGCAGCTGGTGTTACTTAAGGAGGCATTAGCCCTCTGCTCCACCAAGGATACAGGATCTTAGCAGCAATCTATATAAGAACATGTAGCATTTATAGAGAATAGAGCCAAGATGGTGGGCAGGCAGCAAAGGCTGTAAAGAGCTCCTCCAAAAGTAAAGGTTATGTAGCATTTATAGGATTAAACTTTATTTCAACAGATGCCTTATGGGAATTGTAGTCTAGCTGTATAGTGAATACCATGCTTTCTAGTTAAGTGGGTGGAGCTTTCATAGTTTATGGCAGGACTTCTTGCCTTTGTCTTTGTACTGTCTCTCTGAATGAACCCTGGCATGCTGGGAATATCATGCTCCATCTTCATCATGTAACTTTGCACAGGATGGAAAGTTCATCATTTTTTCACTTAATGAAATGGGTTCAAATTTCAATCTTGCATTCTGGATGGACCAGTGCTGTAACCGTGAATTATTGACATTGGAAGCATGAAATAATAAAGTAGTTTGTCTAATCCCATTTCATTTGTTTCTTCTGGCTGTTTCAAGAGGGATCAGCATTCACATCTTTATTTGAAAAAGAACAGGGAAGAAAATGAAACACCCGAGAACTGTGATTTCAGCTCTCTAAATCAAGACTGGGTGGGCAGCTTTTAATGACAATATAGTTTCATCTCTCTTTACTTCTTCAGAGATGGAGAACTACAATAAGAAAACAGAGTTAAAACCTATTCTATTCTATTCTATTCTATTCTATTCTATTCTATTCTAATTCTATTAACCTATATAATTCAGTGGAGAAGGAACACATTTTAAGGGAGCATCTCCACATTTGAAACTTATTACAGGCATATAGCCAAATCCAATAAATGATTAGGTAATGCAAATTAGCTGATATGATAAATATTTTTTACTGCTGGCATACCTGAACTATAACAGTGCATTTTAGGCTTTTAATATAATTTAGATTTACTGTATAATGCATCTATTCTATGACTTTTTTCCAAACACTTGGGGACGGTTCTCATACACTCTGGTCTACTCACAGAAAAAAACATATAAAATAGAAAACAAATCAGTTAGGCACTTGTATATGTGGACAGATCTCTGATGAAATTCTGAATGCCACATATGGGAACAGAGAAAAGGAATATGTTAATGAATTCAAGCCTAATACATAACTGATAATTAAATCAAATATAGCACTAGTACCAAATAAACATATATAAAGAAGGAAATTGTACTCAGTTTTCTTAAACATACAAATAGTAAAAGTGCATGAAAACCCAAATATGAAGATTCTTCAGATCTTCCTGCATTTACCATAAAATTTTAAAGACAATGTCAGACCCACCCCAATCCATATCCGAGGAAAACAAAAACTCTTGGAGTCAGTTCTAGTCCAAAAGGAATTTTTACTAGGACATGTTTGGTTGTGGAAATACAAGACGGGACCTGGTATTGTTTTACAGACTTTATAAGGAGTTCCCGGTTCAACCCCCCTTCCCTCAACCCCATTTGGTCAGCCCCCCATCATTTACTTCGTGTCATCCCTTTCATGGGAAAAAGGGATCTTCGGATCTTTTACAGTTATTGCCTTCCTCCTTTAGATTCAAATGGAGACACAGGCCAGATACCTCCTTCCCTAACCCTCCCCTTTGTTTCCCAGTTCAAAAGGTTTCCCTTGGTCTTTGAAATAACCTAAGGCAGGCTGAATCCACATTCGCTCCTCCTTCCTTGGGAGATGGCAGAATCTAGGAAGGGGGGGATAATGTTTTAAACATACACTTATGAATGTGATATAAATGGATTCTGACAGACAATTTATAAACCCATTTACTCAGTACAGCTTATCAATACAGTAAGACGCCCACATTACAAAACCCTTAGTTATACTTCAACAAAAGCTACAAATTCAAATGTACCTCTGAATAAGGTAATAGCAGACCAAAGATTTAGAAATACAACTCTTAATCTTTTAAGATTAAAGTCTAAATGCCACACAGTGTAAAGCTATAATTTATTCTGAACATACAATGTAGCACATTGGAGGACAAAATGCTCAGGTCTCCAGCTCTTAACCCCATTACTTTTGCAGGGAAGGAGTTTGGGTTAGACAAAATCTACATGTCAGCCGACTTTATTTTATACCTGAAAACCCGTGACCTCGAGTCATCATTTCAGAGATATTTCCTTACCAGATTCCTCAACGCCTTCAACAATGGCAGAGCTTCTAGTGTACTTGAAAAGATCTTAAAATTTGAGGAACATACTCACAGATGTATGTGCCTTGAAGGTTAGTGTCCATGATAAAATTTATAGCAGAGTCAAAGGGTCAATCAAGAAATGTTTTGTGGCCTTTTGTATTATGTCATAAAATGTTTTGATAATTTTTATGTCAAGAAATGTTTTATAAAATTTATTAAATTTCATTTTCGCAGGAGTCATGGGTCCCAGATTTTGGATGAATTCTATAAATTAATCCGTTTTTTTTAAAAATTCCATTTTATATCCCGCCCTTCTCCGAAGACTCAGGGCGGCTTACAAGCTTAGCAGTAGCCTTCATTCTATGTATATGCCTGCTTATTAGGGCTTTCACACACACACCCAAGCGGCATTATTACAAAGTCAGCTTAATTGCCCCCAACAATCTGGTTTGAAGCACTTTGATTCAAAACGTTTGAATCTGCTCTATGATGCAATGTTTTATCCAGCTAAAGGTTATAGATACCAGAGTTTTAATATTATATAGATTATTTTAACTTAAATGTATAGTAAATTTGTATATTGCAAAGCAAAGCACAACCTCAAGCAAAACTTTTATTTTCAAGAATGTTTTTGGATGTCATAAAAAGAACCCAAAGTATTCTTATAAAACAGAACAGCAGAATACTCTATCACATTGTTTAATATGGAATTATATCTATCTGGCCCAATAGAAATCAAAAATGAAACCACAAAGAGCATCCACCTAAACAACATTGTGATGCCACCAATAAAGGATCACAATGAGGAACAAAGGCTTTTATGTGCTAATATAATATAGAAACGAATCAAGATGCTGAAAAAATACAAATAAAAGCAGGAAATTTAAAAATAAACAGTTAGAAATGTTGGGAGTTATAAAAAGTTACCACCATAACCAATTTTAGGTGTAAATAATGCCAAAGAAAAGATGTTTTGTGAAATAATTTTCAGCTATTAAAAAAAATGTTGTCTAATGAACAACTGGCTAAAGTTGTTTGGAATATGAGATATGCTGTTAAGGGAAAAAAAGAATATTTCTTTCGAATACATGAATGCTGACTGTGGTAATAAATGAGAGGAAGACATTACAAAAGTAAGAAACTGAGGTAGTACAGGTAATCCCCAAGTTACAAGCGTTCCTTTAATGCTTGAAGTTACACAAGCATAGCCTAGTGTTTACAAGAAAGTCCCAAAATCACAAATATTGCAGCTCCATAGGTGCTGAAATACTTTTTATCCAAACAGAGACCTGACAGAGACTGCAAGCTCTGGGTGACTGCCAATGCGTGCTTAGAAACAGAGCAAAAGGTTCCATTTCTCAAGCACCACATTCCAGGCATATGGTGTTTGCAGTCTCTGTCAGGTGTTTCAGCACCTATGGGGCAATTGAAAATGAAGTGAATGCTTCGTTGCCAAATGCCCCAAAGGTGCTCAAACTCTTTTTACCCAGATGGAGACCTGACAGAGACTGCAAGCTCCATGTGGCTGCCAGTGGGACACTTGAGAAACAGTGTTTCACTCTGTTTCTAAGCCTGCATTTGCATACAGACGGAGCTTCCAGTCTCCCCAAGGTCTCTGTCTTGGTGAGTTGGGGCAGGAGCAGGAGATAGGCACCGCAAACACCGGGAGAGTTCAGGCTCCCATTTTCTGCAAAAGAGGATGGGTGCCTGAACTCACGCAATATTATAGCACCCAGGACCTTCCATAGACTGTCCTCTCCCTCAAAGGCAGAAACTGCGACACAGGAGATGGATCTTTTCAAGGTAAGTGTTGCAGGAAGGGAGAGGGAATCATGAGGTATCTTAGTTGGGTAGGGGAGACCTTGGGGGCCTGTTCAATCACAAAACCTCCCATGGCCTTCCCCACCCTTAGATATTTTGTGTTCACATAACGAGCTGTGATCCTCTTAACGAGCAGGGAGTGATCTCATTCAAGGTACGAGATTCACTCCCACAAATTTTTGAATTACAAATGGAATGGGCAGGCTCCATTATATTTGTAACTGAGCATGACAACTTGAAATCTCAATACTTAGAAGGGAAGGGAATCATGTTCTAAATCCTATAGAAAAATAAATAAGCATGGTATAACACTGCAATATTATTGCATGCAAATGTTATTACAAGACAAAATTCAGAACTTGTACATAAAAATGTTAGAAAATGTTAGAAATGATGGACTTAAACATAACTACAATGGAACAGCTTGTCTCCAGAAATTGTGGGTGCTCCATCACTGGAGATTTTCAAGAAGAGGCTAGACAGTCACTTGTCTGAGATGGTGTACGTTCTCCTGCTTGAGCAAAGGGCTGCACTAGAAGACCTCCAAGGTTCCTTCCAGCTCTATTTTACTCTACTCATATATTTAAAATTCTAAGAAGCTGAAAACAATAAAGATACTCAAAATGAGGAAATCTGTGTACAACATTTCTTATTGGAAGAAAACAAATAATCAGGAAATGTAAAATTAGATGGTTGGAAAAGAATATTTTTTCTAACTAATTATAAGTGAAAGACAGCCATGTTACATATTGATAATAAATTACTTATTAAAATCCAATAAAACAATTGTTTCCTTTTTTTCTTTCAAAATCTGATTTTTCAGATGAGATATTCTTAAATTAGGATCACTTTCCCCGAGTATCTGTACTGCATATATATCCTATTTCACAATATTATTTTTAAATTTTAAGACTTACCAGTTACACTGTTCAAAACGTCTTTCAAAACACTGAAGCTGTGCAATAAGGGATCACGCTCTTCATCCTAAACATATGAATATACTGTTATATATTTAAAGCTATTCTCAGAAGAGAGAATGAAGATTTCAACCTGTTCAATAGCACACTATACAAAGGTATGACTATAAAGACATTTTTTCTGAGTATTAGCAATTTACAGTTCTTAATTCTGCAGAAAAAGGTTTTTTGTAGGAAAGGAAAGTATAAGATACAACTTCAGATGTTTTAAGAATAGATTAGAATATATATATATATATTAATCCCATTTATATCCCGCCCTTCTCCGAAGAATAAGGGCGGCTTACAATCTAAGCACAAATCAAATGTGCTTAGCAATAGCCTTCATTCTATGTATATGCCTGCTTATTAGGGCTTTCGCCCCCCTAGCCCATTTTTGGAGTTTTGTTTGACATTATGTCCAATTTGCTTTTTTTCCTCCCTTTTTTTGTTGTGTTCCAATACACTCAAAGGGAATAAACCTGTGTATAAGCAAAACATGTGTTCCTGCAATACTTTTCTGTGAGAAATACTTGATTTTCTGGAAAAATTTCTGGGGTGCCAACAATTTCGGCCATGACTGTATTAATACAACAAGAAAAGATGGTTAAAGGTGTATTGCTGAAACTTATAAAGCATTTGCATCAACTAGATTATTGAGGGCTCATCTGTCAAATGCCAAGGAAATCAGGAAATTCAGGCAGTTCAAGAGTATAAAGATTTATTGCAAGCTTAAACTCTGATCAACTAACGGTCAAGGAAATGAGTAAGATAAGAGGTACATTCAAGGTGGGCTGGATTTAGATCTGTTGCCGGCACACAGGACTCATGACACATTTGATCCCTTCCTAGGCCTCAGCCTGTTCATCTCCTACAATATCATTCTGGAGGTGGTAATGGACCAAGTAGACAAGACTCCACCTCTTCCAGTGTGCCTCTTGCTCCCTTCTTCCCATCTTGTCAAATTTAACTCAACTTTAATGTTAATATTTATTGATTTGATGGTTTAATGTTTTATCTTGTGAGTTTTTACAAGATAAGCCACCTAGAGCCCCTCTGGGTGTAATGAACAGCACGTAAATTTAATACATAAATAAGAATAAGAATAAACTAGGATAACTACACAATTGACTAAATGGAATAGTTCTTGAAATGAACTAAGAAAACTAAGAAAAAACACAGGGAATCTAGTGATAAAGCTGAAAACTTACTAGCTTACCTGCTGAAATAAAATCAAAAACAGTTGAATGCAATTTCAAGAATACAGTCTAAATTCTGTCAGTTATACTATTAACTATATAGATCAGTAGTCCCCAATCTTTGTGGCTTGGCAGCCTGGCTGGGGGGGGGGAGGAAAGGGAAACTGGATTGTGCAAGCGGTGGTCTTGTGCACACGCACACATAGCTCAACTCACACAAGTGGTACATTGGGGCAGACACGCATGCACATGCAGCTTGACTTGTGCATGCATGCCAGCCCACCACTCATTCAAATCCAGCTGCGTGTGCGTGCATGCTGCCCACCATTCACGCAGCCAGGTTGCAAATAGGCTGTGGCTATTTGGAGACCCCTGATATAGATAATATTCCGTTACGCCACCCCCCGCCGCTGGGCTGCGGAACCGACCAGGTGGTTCCGCCCCAGGCGCCTAATGGACCCGGAACGGTTCCAGATGGCGCTTGGGTCTATACCCATCGCCCTTACCCACAGCCCAGTCGATGCCCTGGTGGATGCCTGGGAAAGGGCGGCCTCCGGGGCACTTGACTGTGTTGTACACTTGCGACCTCTGACCCGGCGCAGATCCCGTTGGGCTCCATGGTTCTCTGCGGAGCTCCGGGAGATGAAGCGTCGGAGACGGGGCCTAGAGAGCGGTTGGAGGTCCAGCCGATCCGAATCTGACCAATTGCAGTTAAGATCCTTCATAAGGTCTTATCTTGCAGTGATAAGGACGGCGAAGTCTAATTACTTCGCTGCCCTCATCGCGTCCGCAGATAATCGCCCGGCCGCCCTGTTTAGGGTGACTTGCTCCCTTCTTAACCAGGAGGTGAGGGAGGATCCCTTACAGGGACGAGCCGAGGAGTTTAGTCATCATCTTGCGGACAAAATCGCTCAGATCCGGACCGGTCTGGACTCTGACTGGGCAGAATCTGACGTGGAGGAATCGGACGGTCTTGAGCATGTTATCTGGACTGAGTTCGATCCTGTTTCCCCTGATGATGTGGACAGGATCATGGGGAGGCTGAGCACCACCACTTGTTTATTGGATCCGTGCCCCTCCTGGCTAGTTTATGCGGCCCGGGAGGAGACACGAGGCTGGTTCCAGGCAGTAATAGCTGCTTCTTTGGAGGAGGGTGTCTTCCCCGCCGCTTTGAAGGAGGCGGTGGTGAGACCCCTCCTCAAAAAGCCTGCCCTGGACCCAACTTTTTCTTTCCACCCCGAACCAACCCAGCGATGCCCTCTCCGTGATGTCCCGTTGTCTGGAGGCGGTCCAGGTCTGGATGGGGAGAAACAGGCTTCGTCTCAATCCCGCCAAGACTGAGTGGCTGTGCATATCGGCATCTCGGGTTAACCAAATTATTCCATCTCTTAACGATGGGGGGGTGAGGTGTTACCCCCCGTTGATAGGGCTCGCAACTTGGGCGTCCTCCTGGATTCACGACTCAATTTTGAAGATCATATAGGAGCCGTGACCAGGGGGGCTTTTGCCCAGGTTCGCCTGGTGCGCCAGTTGCGACCCTATCTGGACCGAGATGCCCTACGCACAGTCACTCATGCGCTCGTGACCTCCCGTTTAGATTACTGCAACGCTCTCTACATGGGGCTGCCCTTGAGGACCACTCGGAGGCTTCAGCTGGTGCAGAATGCGGCCGCGCGAGTTGTGATGGGGGTTTCCCGATACTCCCATGTAACACCTCTACTCCGCGAGCTGCATTGGCTTCCGGTTGCCCTCCGGGTGAGATTCAAGGTGCTGGTGATGACCTATAAAGCCCTAAATGGCTTGGGTCCGGGATATCTGAGGGAACACCTGCTGCCGGCATCAAGCTCCCTTCGTCCAGTGCGGTCCCACAGGGAGGGTCTTCTCAGGGTGCCACCGGTGAGAGATTGCCGGCGGATGAACCCAGGGGTAGGGCCTTCTCTGTGGGTGCGCCTGCCCTTTGGAACCAGCTGCCGGTGGAGTTGAGGACTGCCCCCGACCTCCGTTCATTTCGTCGGGACCTGAAGACCTGGCTCTTCGAGCTCTCTGCCCCAGGCTGAGAATTTTTAATTTTAATTTAGTCCAATTGGGTTTTTTAATTAATACAGGGATTATTATAATTTATTTTAATTTGTTTTTAACTTTTATATCTGTGTTTTTAATTACCCTGTAAACCGCCCTGAGTCCTTCGGGAAAGGGCGGTATATAAATGTAATAAAATAAAATAAATAAATAAAATAAAATAAATATACATGTGATTATACATCTGATTCCTTTGTAGCCTTTAAAGAAATTGTAAAATTTTGAGGAGCTATAGAAAACGAATAAATTTCTCAAACATATACAGTTGCAAGAAAAAGTATGTGAACCCTTTGGGATTACATGGAGTTTTGCATGAATTGGCCATAAAATGCGCTCTAAACATCATGTAAGTCACAACAATAGAAAAACACAGTCTGCTTAAAATAATACTACACAAACATTAGCTGTTGTCATGTTTTAATTGAACATAAGATGGAAACATTCACAGTGCAGGGTGGAAAAAGTATGTGAACCCCTAGCCTAATGACTTCTCCAAGAGCTAATTGGAGCCAAGAGTGAGCCAACCTTGACTCCAATCAGTGTGATCATATTGGATGTGTTGCTGACAGCTGTCCTGCCCTTTAAAAACACACACCTGTTTTGGGTTTACTGGTCTCAAGAAGCACTGTCTGATGTGAACCATGCCTCACAGAAAAGAGTTCTCAGAAGACCTACGATCAAGAATTGTTGACTTGCATGAAGCTGGAAAGGGTTACAAAAGTATCTCCAAAAGCCTTGATGTTCATGTGTCCATGGTAAGACAGACTGTCTACAAATGGAGAAAGTTTAGCACTGTTGCTACTCTCCCTAGGCATGGTCGCCCTGTAAAAAATGACTGCAAGAGCACCGCGCATAATGCTTAATGAGGTAAAGAAGAATCCTAGAGTGTCAGCTAAAGACCTACAGAAATCTTTGGCACACGATAACATTTTTGTTGACACATCTACAATAAGGAAAACATTAAACAAGAATGGAGTACATGGGAGGCCATCACGGAGGAAGCCATTGCTGTCCAAAAAAAATATTGCAGCACGTTTGAAGTTTGCAAAAGAGCACCTGGATGTTCCACAGCACTATTGGCAAAATATACTGTAGACAGATGAAACCAAAATTGAGTTATTTGGAAAAAACACATAACACTATGTGTGGGGAAAAAAAGGCACAGCACACCAACATCAAAACCTCATCCCCACTATAAAACATGGCGGAGGGAGCATCATGGTTTGCGGCTGCTTTGCTGCCTCAGGGCCTGGACAAATTGTTGTCATTGATGGGAAAATGAATTCCAGAGTTTATCAGGACATTTTGCAGGAAAACGTACAACCATCTGTCCGCCAACTGAAGCTCCGCAGAGGATGGGTGATGCAACAGGACAATGACCCAAAGCATACAAGTAATTCAACAAAACAATGGCTTCAACAGAACAGAATATGCCTTCTGGAGTGGCCCAGTCAGAGTCCTGACCTCAACCCGATTGAAATGCTGTGGCATGACCTTAAAGGGAGTGATTCACACCAGACATCCCAAGAATATTGCTACACTGAAACAGTTTTGTTCAGAGGAGTGGTCCAAAATTACTCTAGATCGTTGTGCAGGTCTGATCTGCAACTACAGGAAATGTTTGGTTGAGGTTATTGCTGCCAAAGGAGGGTCAACCAGTTATTAAGTCCAAAAGTTCACATACTTTTTCCACCCTGCACTGTGAATGTTTCCATCTTATGTTCAATTAAAACATGACAACAGTTAATGTTTGTGTAGTATTATTTTAAGCAGACTGTGTTTTCATATTGTTATGACTTACATGACGTTTAGAGCGCATTTTATGGCCAATTCATGCAAAACTCCACGTAATCCCAGAGTTCACATACTTTTTCTTGCAACTGTATAAGTCATTTGGCCCAACCACTCTCCTTATACAAAATTAAAGATAATGTTCATGTCCATTATATTAACCACAATATGGCTACATTAATATCTTGCACTTTACAGTACAGAAGGGAAGATATACTAATGCTTCTATTGCAGAGCAAACCTGCCTTTACTATAAGGGAGAACCTATGATTCCAGTCCACATGTACTTTCTGTAATAGCTAACCTCATATGTTCATACATATAGTAATTGTAGTTAGGGCTTGCTGTTAGTATGAGAATAATTATATTTCAGCCGGGAACCTTAATATCTCTTAGAAGAGTTGGATTTTTTACACTATTATTGCACACCACAAAATATTGCCTTAATTGTAATACTATGTAGAAACAATAATATAATATGCTATATTCTGACATGCATAGGGTATTTTGGACAACAACTTAACAGCATTACTTCAGGTTACTGAGGTTGTCCCAAGTCATACTGTTCCAGTTTGATAGCCATATAAAATCTATAAATAAATGAATGAATCTTATATCCAGGATATACTGCAACAAAAATAGCTACAAAAAGCTACTGATTACTATTAAAAGTTGGAATTTACAATTAGTTTGGATTGTATAAAATATTTGAGATACTATTTTGCCCAAAATACACTGAATGAAATATGTCTAAATACATAAATGAGATTGCACTGGGTATAAATTATTGATTAAAATTGTCTGCACTGGATATAAATTGTTGATTAAAATTGCCTTTGACTCTCAAGTTTAATGTAGTCAAATTAACTGATGCGTTTCAAGAGGAATTCCAATGCTAATTCCTATTAGGTATGTTACACAGATGGATAAATTCTAGGAAGTTTTCATAGCAGGAAAAGGCCCCTTGATTTCCATAAGCAATGAGATTGCTTTATGAGAATTGTGGGTTTGATTTACCAGATTTTCAAGTTCATTACTGGACTTTTACTCTAACCTCCTGTGTAGAATTAGAAAAAATATTATCATTCCCTTTGGGCTTGTTTTAGAGAATCAATTTATGATTCCTCTGAAATAATTTCAAGTTACTGGGTCCGACACAAAAGATTTAAATTGCATATATTAACATAGGACTATTAATTATTGTAATTTCTCTTAAACAGTTAAAATTGAAAGATAAATTTTTTTAGACAAATATGGATTTAATTAATACAATTCTTCCATTTCTAGTAACTTACCAAATGTATGTGAGTACTCCATCTTGCACTGCGTTTTATGGCTCCTATTACTGTATTGATTTCACCTTGTACAATGTAAATATTCTTATCTACAATCCTGGCAGTCCTAAAATAGAGAGATCAAATTACTATTCCATCAAAAGAGTATTCCCCACATCTGATAAAAAAAAAATAGGAAAAAAAATGCCCCAAAATAAAATTTTTGAAGAGACAGAAGATGTTTTTAGGGACAGTAACAATGATCTGAATTGCACCAGAGCAGTCTGCTTTACATACTATAATTGATAGTTATTTATTTCTGAACACTGAGTTTAAAAACTAATAAAAACTATAAAAAGGGTTCCTTTCATACTTCAACACTGATGTATAGGAGTAAAAATGTGAGGGTTCTGGGCTGCAGAAAGCAAGTTAACTATGTCCCATTACACTTCCTCACTTTCTCAGCTGTATCTCCCCTTCAATGCACTGCTAGATTCCTTACTATTCAGTTCAGAAATACTGCTATATTGCCTTCTTCCTATCTGATCTCACACAGGATATATGACCCTGCTTTCCCTAATGCATTTCATGCTTTGTCTCTATTTTTCATTCATGCCCCAAATTAATTTTTAGCCTACTTTTTGCCACTGCATTTCCTACCCTGCTGTTTCTTTCTCCTGCAATCCCACTTTCCACCAGCAACCCTGAATCCTTCTTAGCACATTTTGCCTAGCACTTTTCTGACTACTATTTATGTTTTTAACTTTTTTCAAATCAATGCTTTTTTCCAATATTTTTTTTAAGGATTATACTATACTGTCAACGCTGCTAACATCGAATGTTATTGCTTCACAAGAGATGAAGAAGTAGCCATTTCACATGTTAAACTTGTGTATTGCTTTAAGAGATTGATTTTAAGGTTGGGAGGGGAGGAAGACAAAGATTGTAACTTCAAGGCCATCTGTAACTAAAGAAGACAAGACCTTGGTAGGTTTTCTAACCGGGAAACTGATTCTTTAAATTAATTGGAGAATATGATTAATGACAAAATTAGAAAGGTGGAGAATTGTGTTTTAATATATTAAAAAAAACTTCCTAGCTGATGCGCTATCCCGATTGCCACAGTACAAAAATGAACGCAAAGAAGTTCACAAGGCAATTATCCCCGGTCCACAAACTGCAGCCCAACTCACACCTCATAGGACCCCTAATCCTGATAACCCCGGGGTAAAGAAAATAAAGCGAGAACTCCTCACTGATCAACGGTTTAAAGACAATCAGACATCCCTGATGGTCTGGCTTACAAGGGGGGAAAACTGTACTTGCCTGAAGCTCTTCGTCTTAATGCCCTCAAACACAGCCATGATGTTAAACAGGCTGAACATTTCAGATATTTAAAAACTCTACATCTCACTCACCGGCAATTTTGGTGGCCGGGACTAAAATGAGACGTAGAAAACTATGTCAAGAGCTGTACTGTATGTGCCACCATGAAAAGAATCCCAGGAAAGACCCCTGGGTTACTGCAACCAGTGGCCGAACCTTCTCAACCATGGAATAGCTATGGACTTTATAGTAGACCTACCCGACAGGAGAGGAAATACTGTCATTTGGACTGTGATAGACCTATTTTCAAAACAAGCTCACTTTATCGCCTGCAAAGAACTTCCATCAGTTCAACGCCTGACTAAGTTGTTCCTAAAACACATCTATCGACTACATGGTGCCCCTAAGCGAATAATTTAATATATTATGTTTTAATATATTGTGCAAGGGGCGGAGATTTCAGATTCCAGCTTCCTTCAAGCAAGCATTTGCCAGTGTATTAGGCTGAATAAAGGACTTTTAAGGTGAACAATGCCTCAGAGTCACTTGAAAAGCCCATACTCGGAAACTTGACAAGTAAAACATATATATCTACAAAATAGATACATTAAAACAATAAAAACAGAAAATAGGGGAAAAAAGATAAAAATAGAAAAAGAAACTTCCTTCATCCTGAGCAAGTATAATCAACATTAAAAATGTAGCATTATCTCTTAGTATCACCAAACATCTTTTTATTCTATATCTTTAAAAAAAAATGCTGTAGTGTTTTTCTTGATGTTAAAGGTAATCCTCAACTTATGATGGAAACTAGGACCAGAATTTCCATTACTAACCAATACAGTCATAAAGCATGACATCATCACTTAGTGATGACAATCCCTATAGTCCTGGTTGCCATTGTTATCTGAATCCCATAGTTGTTAGGCCTGGCAACTTTCTGCCAGTTTCCCACAACAAAAGCTAATGGGGAAGCCATAGGAAGTTGCAAGTCCCAGACCTACCAGTAAAAAAGTGGCTGCTGTCTTGAATGGAGGAGGATTAGAAGGGGCACTCAAGAGGCCCTGTGCAAAGGGTATGTGAGAGGCACTGCACAAGGCAGAGATAGTCCAGAGGGAAGGGCAGGAAGGGTGCACAGGAATCAGCATGGGTCATGGAGGGTTGAAAGAGTAAGCAAGAGGCATCACACCAATTGGAGAGGATGCACAACAGTGAACAAGAGGTGCTATGCAGGTCAGGAAGTGTGTTTGGGGGCACAGGTCAGGTGCATAGGGGTATATGGGTGGCCGGCACAAGCGCAGAGGAGCTGTTTTTATTACATTATAAGCCACTCAGAAACATAATCTTCTCTCCCTAGAACACTCGACTGCTAACAAACAAAATAAGTATGTGTGATGTGGAAGAATTAGAAACAAATTAAAAATACATGACCAGTAGATATGTCACAAATAATGCATTAGATGCATCTGCAAATATTTATTAGTATCATCTCCTGAAAACCAGCATCAGTCAAGTATCAAGAAATACTCTGAAACTGTAGATACACTCTTCCATGGCACAATCAGCCAAAGAATGACTCTGAGTATACGTAAGAACATAAGCTATCTAGTAGAGAAAACAGCTCAGATACATTTGAAACTGGACTCCTACTGGGCTAATGCACTTGAAATACCTAGGGTTTTATCTCATGGGTTTAATTTCAGATGAGTTTAAGTCTATGACACCTAAGGAAGTAGACAGGATCTTTCTGGCTGTGAGGTTCCTCACCTATTCAGATCACGACTGAAAGGCTATTACTAAACACATTCCATATATATTGATTTTATATTTTTTTAAAATATAAAGATAAAAGATAAAAGAGATATTTGAAAGAAGGAAAAAAGAGACATTCACTGATGAATGACTTCTAATTTTCTTTAGTACAGATAAGTAAAAACTACATCAATCTCTTACTCTAATCCCAAATCAACTTTTTGTTTCTTTCAGCTTCTCATAAAACATTCAACAATGGTTTCCAAGTAGAAATAAAGTCATGACAAATTTCATCAAGGCCATCAATTTTGCAATCTCCATCAATTCTACCAGCCTCACCATCCATTCTTCCAAACAATGGATAAATCCTTCCACTTTTGAGCATACATTTCTCAACCTACAACATTCGTTCAGTGGCCATTTGAAATTAGGATGATGCTGATCAAAGGGAATTATGATCCTTGCCTGAATATAGAATAGAATATATTTATCGTCATTGTGTAACTCAACACGAAATTAAGTTATATCTGATTGTTGCAGTGGTTTGTGCTTACAACTGTGGGAGCACTACAACTCCCTCTCACACATCATGGTCCAAGAGGCCTCAGCCAGGTAGTCTTCTCAGAAACAAGCCAAAGGCCTGCAAGTTGCACTGCAGCCAGTCTCATCCAGGAGGATGAGTGACTAGGTGGGAAGCAGCCCCAAGGTTTGTGGGGATCTTAAGATCTTAACTTAATACTTAAGATTTTTCTTAAGCATCAAACAGATGGGATTGTAGTCAGAAAAAGTTCTAAATAAAGCCCCCTTAGAGATCTTATTTGAAAGGTTCTTAGAAATTCATATATCAATACTTGAAAAAGATATATTGCGTTCTGAAAAATAAGTATATTCTCTGGAGTACTATACCCGTCTCCAAATATCCAGAAGATAGACTGTCCATCATATCAAAAAAAGACTTTGGTAATTGATTAATTTATCTGAAGTTTTATCAAATTATGGAACTACTCTATTCTAATACCCCATCATGCACCAATTCTCATATGAAAAAATAGTCAATTGGTCCATAAGATGATTAAAGAACTTCATTTTATCCTCATTTGGAACATAAACACCAACAATTATTTAATAATTAAAGATTTAATATGTTGCATTTCAACCTCAATTGCAACATTTTATCTACTGAGTTGATCAGGAAATAATTTCAATTTTAATTATGATTAATCCACAAAATTATTTCATTAATCTTTTTAAGCACACTGATATAAATTCTTCAATCATAGGTTTATAGATCAAATACTTCACCATCTTTTGTTTTATGTATTTGTTGTAAACAAATAATATCTCATTTCAATTGTCTCAAATAGGGAAGTCTTTTTTTCTTTTTTGAGGAGCATTTGCCCCATTTATATTCCATGTTAAAAATTTGTAGTCTGTATTCAAGAAAAGTTTATCAAATCCCTTAGCTGTGGCTCCCAAAATATAAATAAGTTAACTAAAGTTTTATTTATTAAACATTCCTAAAAAGCAAAATTTTATACATCACCATACATACCAGTTCAATTGGCAGAACATGTCACATTTAACAGGGGTCAGGTCCCCATAGATCTCTATCGGGCACTGCCATTCTACCGGGAGTGGGAATTTGGGGGCTTTTCTATGATACTGTATATCCCTTTTACTTTGTTTCTCTTTTGCTTTTGCTTCCTGGGAATTGAGGAGTGGGGAATGAGCCCTGGGGCCATCTGATTTGCTTCACCTCTTAAGAATCCTGCTTACATCAAGACCACGGCGCCTGGGAACAACTTGTTATCACATTCTCAGCTCAGAGTTCTCACAACACCTTTACACCTTCGGATTGGCTCACCATGGACTGGGAAGCTGGGAGGGGTTTTGAACAATGGTGTTTAGCCTAACATTTTCACACATGTGGGTGACATGTGGGTGACTTTCAATAATCATGCGTGTCTAAAAAAGAATCTGTAATCTCCTATTTGCTAACCTCCTACAACTTAAAAAAGCTAAAATAAATTACCAAGTAAACAAAGATTACAGTATGCTTTGCTTTCCAGAAAAAGTAATGAAGACAAGCTGTATTACAAGCATGTAAATAGATGACACAATTAAAATCTTTATACAGCCTCTACACACAGGGTCCTAAGTATTCCAATTTATACTATAATCAACCTTTCTAATATCCAACAATAGTTTTAAATAAATCAAGATAGTACATAACTAAATTTGAATGAATAATGGTAGGGCTTATGGTCAGACCCCAAATCTAACTGAATTGAGAAAAAGCATTAATTTAACATATTGTAGTGTAAAATTAGCCAATAGTTAATTCAGTACATGATTTTTAAAAGCCGTTTCCCCAATTTGCAGTGTATACTGTGTTCTAGCATTTTTTTCAGCAATCACCCATCACTGCCGCAATGTCAACCTTTAACCTTGTTACTGTTCTAGCAGCTGAACAATGGCTAGAACTTAGATAATTCTATCAGAGATTGTCAGTGGATAGAGATATATTGTCGGCGGATGGAGAAAACACTTAAAAAGTTTTGCTTCTGGCTCAGATCCCTAAATCCCTACACAACCACAGAAGAGGAAACAGTTGTCAGAAGCAACATCACCCCTTCAGACCTCGGTGTAAATAATAATAATCTTGTTTCCAATATGGTTGTATATCAGTTACAACACTGTACCTCTTTTTCCCCAGATTTTCGCCATTCTTAAGCAGTCACCCAGCAAAACAAGAAAGCATTTCCAATTCAACCGCGGGCGGGCAGGGGGCCACGTTATAGCTCCACGCTACCCAGCCTGAAATCCAGGCCTTGTCGAGCGAAACGGCCGGTCTTTGATAATAATAATAATAATAATAATAATAATAATAATAATAATAATAATAATAATAATAATAATAATAATAATTTATTTATTTATTTTAATTCCATTTATATCCCGCCCTTCTCCGAAGACTCAGGGCGGCTTACAAGCTTAGCAGTAGTAACCTTCATTCTATGGATATGCCTGCTTGTTAGGGCTTTCACACACCCCCCAAGCGGCATTATTACAAAGTCAGCTTAATTGCCCCCAACAATCTGGGTCCTCATTTTACCTACCTCGGAAGGATGGAAGGCTGAGTCAACCTTGAGCCTGGTGGGACTCGAACCTGCACTAATTGCAGGCAGCTGGGGTTACTTAATAATAATAATAATAATAATAATAATAAAAAAGTAGGCCAGCTACCGTTGGGGCCGGACTGCCGAGGAATTAGTTCGTAAGGCAGCGCGGGACCCACTCCGAAGTCCGCCCAATACTTTTCAACACCCCGCCTTGGGACCATTCGCGATTCGCGGACAACTCGCTAATCGCGGAGGTCTCCGACATTTCCGTCCCGTCCACCGTACTAGGAGTTGGCAGGGAAACAAACTCCCAAGCGGCGCTAGGGAGTACCACGTGGCTCGGCTTTGGGGCCGTTGCTGTCTTTGGACTTAACCACCGCTTGCTTGCTGGTAGCGTCGCGGCCGCCGGCAAGGCAGGCCTAAGCCCAATTCGAGCCTTTTTTTCTGCGACTGATCGCTCCCTCCCTCCCTCGCTCGCTCGCTCGCTCACCCTTCCATCCATCCCGCGTCGTTCAAAATGGGGCCGGCTTTGGCGGACGTCGACAGGCGTCTCGGCATTTCGGGAGGCAGACCGGCCAAAGGCCCGCGAAGCCCGAAAAAAAAAACAAGCGGCCTCGGAGGGACGACTACCGGCTCCTCTCTTTTCTCTGACGTGGAAACCGAGCACAACCGAACAAGCTTAGGGACGCCGCGAGGGAGGGGCCGCAATCCAAGTAGCCAATCGGGAATCGTCCTGAGAAGACGGACGCATCCTCTCCAATCGAATCAACGAGTTCCTCTGAGGGACAGGCGGACGTTTTGGAATTCCGAGGAAGAGTGATATAGAAAATCCAATCCAATGCGAGATGAGTTAATTGACACGTCATTGACCAATATCTGATACCGAATCTTGGGTTGAAGAAAATATCGCGAAAGTTAAAAGCGCACGGTTAGGCAGGTGGGCAGTTGTCAGTTGTGTGTAGGATTTAATCTCATCCTAACGTTAAATTTTCAGCCTCCCCCTTAAAAACAGACGTGTATATAAGAAGCACTTTTGCAAGGGCAGATAGGTTTAAGTTTGCACGGATATTTGATCAATGGTTGGAATCTGATCTAATAGTTAAGCCAATTGGGTTACCTTGGGCCAGTGTCAACCCAATCCACCTGGCAAGGTTGTTGCTGTGGGTAAAATAGGAGGAGGAAGATAATAATAATAATAATAATAATAATAATAATAATAATAATAATAATAGCAACAACAACAAAACAACAACAATAATAATAACAACAACAAAACAACAACAACAACAACAAAACAACAACAACAACAACAACAACAACAACAATAATAATAATAATAATAATAATAATAATAATAATAATAATAATAA
>JAKJMR010017669.1:123918-136494 GCA_024449315.1 Daboia siamensis | reverse complement strand
AATAATAATAATAATAATAATAATAATAATAATAATAATAATAATAATTTTATTTATATACCGCCCTTTTCCCGAAGGACTCAGGGCGGTGAACAGGGCAAATATATAAAATACAAAAGTCCAAAATTAAAAAGGAATTAAACATATGCCCAACTAAAAACAGTAAGTACAAACATTAAAATAACCATAAAAACCCAAACACATCCCCCATCAGGCCAGGCCAGCTTGTTCAAATAAGAATGTCTTCAGATCGCGACGGAAGGAGCGAAGGTCGGGCGCCATTCGGAGCTCAACCGGCAACTGGTTCCATAGCTCCGGGGCGCCCACAGAGAAGGACCTCACCCTGGGGGCCACCAATCGACATTCTCTGATCGGTGGCACCCTGAGGAGACCCTCTCTGTGGGAGCGCACAGGGCGGAGGGAAGTTGATGCCGGCAGCAGGTGTTCCCCAAGATGTGTTGTATGTGTTCAGTACCTTCAGTTATTTGTAAAAATAATAAAGGTGGGATATAAATAGTTATTGCTGCCTTGCTGGCCAGTTATGGAAACACTGATTCGTGGAGACAGCAACCTTACCTGGTCTGATACTCAGAGAACATCCACAGCTTTAGAGTACGTGTTTTCCTGGTTGCAATTCAGCACCTTAACAGCTGCATTACAATGGGCTTGCTGGAATCCCTGACTTTTGAAGATAAGAATGATAACCTAAGAAAGGTAGAGGTACCCATGTCAGTACAGCCACGGACAGCATTTAATTGAAGTGAGAAAATATTACTTTAAGCCTAAGGAAAACTTAATTCTATTTCATTCATAGGCTGGTAAGATGAAGGTAATAATATGGGCACACACACTGAAGAGCAAGACCTAGACCAGGGATCCCCAATCTTGGGCACTTTATGACTTGTGGACTTCAACACCCAGAATTCTTCAGCCAGCATGGCTGGCTGAGGAATTCTGAGAGATAAAGTCCACAAGTCATAAAGTGCCCAAGGTTGGGGACCCCTGGCCTTGACCAATAGATGTACTCCATATGGGTTCATCTGCATCCCTATGAGAGGAAGGTTTAAGGGATTTTACACAGTACCACGACTCAGCAGTCAGTATTACTTTATGTTCTCAGCACCCTTTTCATTTCACACAATGCTATGATAGTTCTTCAGAACATGAATCTGTTTACTTCAAAGCCAAGTGCAAGAGGTAGGCATCAATAGTCAGGAATAGACAGATGTCTCTCAGTGCCAAAGTAAATTTATTAGGTGCCTTATGTGATTTAGATAACATGTTTTGTCAAGGTCATTAAAAATGATAGAATCAAAGTTATTAGAATTCTTGACAAAGAATCTACTATCCCATGTTCACCGCCCTGAGTCCTTCGGGAGAAGGGCGGTATACAAATTAAATAAATAAATAAATAAAATAAAATGTACTTTGACACTTTGAGGGCCAACACTTAATTTGCTTGTGATATTTTACCAAAATATATTTCTGACAATACCTGAATGATGGTCAATTTCTGCTCAATCTTATTCTAACAAGGTTTATGATCTTCATCTTCCCCTCTGAAGATGAAGAAATACACACACACTGAAACATACACATAGGAAATCCAGAATCATTGTTTTCATATCATATTAGTTTGATTGATTTCTATAGCCGCCCATCTCAGCAAACAACTCCGGGCAACTCACAGTTCAAAAACACATATTACAATTAAAATCCTAAAAACATTTTAAAAATAAAAACAGATAAACCCGTTAAAACAATAAAAAAATCAAAAGTTTAATTTGAGTACATACAGAGCAAGTCATCTAGCTTATTAACAATATAGCCAAGAGGCAGAGCCTTTGGCACATGGGAGAATAGATAGTTTTTAAAGGTTTACAGAAGGCTAAACGGAGTTGGGGCCATTCTAATCTCTGAAGGGAGGATGTTCCACAGAACAGGGGCTGCTGCAGAAAAAAACTCATCTTCTTGTCCCCATCAGCTGGCATTCTTATCTGCAGCATGCCCATCCTATTTAATTGAACAGGCAGAAACACTGGAGAAAAGGCAAACCCTCAGGTATAGGGCTTTATAGATAATCACTGCCTTGTATTGCACCAGAAACACTGGTAACTATGCAACTCATGCAGTAGTGGTGTTACGTGTACCAGCTACTACCTGCTTAGCTGCATCCTGTACCAGTTGAAGTTTCTGAATGGTCTTCAGGGGCAGCCCCATGTACAGTGAGTTATAGTACCAATTTAGTGGTTTATAAGAATGATAAAGAAAAATAAATATCTACTGCTTAAATTAATCAAGCATTAATAACCGTTACTGAATCCAAAGTCACTAACTGCAATTGTACAAAAGTTCTGTTTGCCACAGTTATCACCTGTGATTCCAGAATTAATAAATTCCAATCCCAGAACAGCCTGATCAGGGAGAGAACAACTTCAGTCATAAGAGGGTAAATCTTAGTCCCTTTTTGATCAGCAGCATGTTCTGCTTATCTTCCTCATAGAACCAATACACTATCAAATTTAGACAGCATAGTAGTTGCTTACTTTGAGTTAGTTGTAATGAACAAGAAAGATGAACATTATAGTACAGTTCTGGCACACTTCAAATATTCAGAGGAACTCCCATAGCAGTTTCACCTAGATGTTAAATATAATAATTTTCAGTTTTTATACAATGTAAAGGCAAAAAACGGAAATATAAAAGTTTTGTATCAAGTTGAGGAAAGATAAAATATATATATATTTGGGGGGGGAGGTTTAAAATTAGTTTTGGAGCTCAAAATGAGTTAACTAAGGTTAACTATATAGTCTAACAATATATAGAATGATTAAGTAAAGCTATTACAAACTTCTACTGTAAGTTATGCTTAAAGAGACTTGGGCGAATGCTTGAATCTTCGAGGTGGCCATCGCTGTCTAGGAAAGAATTTTTTAAATGGTCGGGAACTATACCGCTCATAAAAATAAAGGGAACACTTAAACAACACAACGAATAGTTTTGTGTTCCCTTTTTTTTTTTCCTTTTTTTTTTTTGAGCAGTATATTATTAGCAAAAGCATTTTACCCCATTCTATTTTTCCTCTTGTTTCCTCGAAGTCAACACTACGGTGCCTGGAATGGCTAAAAAATGAGAGTAACGGCGGGAACCACCGGGGTGGAGCACAAACTCTCTCTCTCGCTCCCCCCTGTTGATTGAGGACTGGGGAAAGGACCTACCCTCGCCTACGGCGCTTTGTTTTTCTTTTGCGCATCTTCCTCCAAGACGTTCTCTCGTTTTGACCCCAAGCTTGCTCGGAAAGTTTCTCTCCTTTGAAAGAACGAGCGCCTTCTCAACGGCCCGATCCCCCTTCCGCTTAAGGAGCTTTCCCCCACCCCCACCCCCACCCCCACCCCCTCCCCCTCCGCGCTCTTTTCGTCCTTAGAGGTTTTCCCTCCTCTCGTCGGGGAAGAGCCTCGGGGAAACCGCGGTCGGGTTAAAGGCGTGGTCTGGAGCCACACCTTAGGAAAGAGGCGGGGGGGGCTCCGCGGCCGGCACGCAGCGAGCGATGGGGCGGGCTAGGAGAGCGTTGCCCGGGAGCGGCTGGCTGGGGGCGACGATGGCCCCGTCCATAAAGCCGGTGTTTCACGCGCAAGGGAGCCAGTCACTCGGCCGGCGGATCCTTCTCCGGGCTGCGGCGGAGCAAACCTCGCACCGAGAGTGGGGGGGGGGAGGGGGAGCCCCACCCTCCCCCCCCCCCCCCCCGCCGCCAAAGTCCAGAGGCGCGGCGCAACTGGCCGAAGGCTCTTCGGTGCCGCGGGAGCGAAAGAGCTTGTAAGTGCTGCTCCCTCTCCAAGCGGGCCGCGCTTCGGAGAGTCGTTTCCCCTCGGCCGCGTCGCCTCGCCCCCCCCCCCCCCCCCCCCCCCCCCAATCTGGAGGCAGTTTGCCTTGGGATCACCTCCGGCTGGCCGACGAAGGAATTGAGCCGCAGTCGGATTAAGGCTTAAAACTACGCTGCCGTCCAGGGCGGGCAAACGGGCATTTTCCTGCTCCTTTTCTTCGCGTGGGTTTTCCTTGGCCAGGCCAGAGGAAAACCGCTGGAGGCCGACGCGCGGGACGGTCCGAGTGGTGTTACCGTGGCCGAATTGATCTCTGGTGTCGCGCCGGGGAACATTTTGCTTCCACCTGACTTGTGGAGAGAAGACCAGAGCCGAAACGCGCTTCAACGGCTGTTCAGAAATATTTGGGGTTTCTTTCTCTAAAGGGGGCAGCCTTCGTTTTGATTAAAGGGGAGGGAGGCCAGACTGCGGCAGGTGGGAAAGGGAGAGCTGGCGAGCGCCTGAACGAAACCAAATTGAACCGCATTTCGATAAAAAAAAAAAAAAAGACTAAAGGCGCTCAGGTAGAAAAAGGCGGGCTCCATACTGACTTTTGGGATAATTAAAAATATAAATTAAGAGCCTTGGTGGAGCAGAGGGCTAATGCCTCCTTAAGCAACACCAGCTGACTGCAATTAGTGCAGGTTCGAGTCCCACCAGGCTCAAGGTTGACTCAGCCTTCCTTCCGAGGTAGGTAAAATGAGGACCCAGATTGTTGGGGGGGGCAATTAAGCTGACTTTGTAATAATGCCGCTTGGGGTGTGTGTGAAAGCCCTAACAAGCAGGCATATACATAGAATGAAGGCTACTGCTAAGCTTGTAAGCCGCCCTGAGTCTTCGGAGAAGGGCGGGATATAAATGTAATAATAATAAAAAAAAAAAATTATGACACCAAATTGAGGTTGCTTTAAAATAATTCATTGTGACAAAATGAGTTAGCGAAACAAGAGCACGCCAAACATACACTGTTTATTTTACACTCGTTTTATTAACATTTTGTAAATATCAGAATATATTTCCAACTTGCTTAAGCCGAGAGACGAGGATCCTGCCCGACAAATGAAAACCGAGTCGGCTGGTCAAATTGTATTGTATCAATACCGCGTCGTGTATCACATCACTTAGCATGCTGGTTATTTAAAATAATTATATCAAAATATTGGGAGTTCTTAAAATAATTGGAATGCAGAGATATCACACAAGAAATTTTAAGTAGGACAGGATTCAGAGAGCTTCATTGTGTTCGCTGTTTTTTTTTCCCTCATCCTTTAACCGATTGATTGACGGGCGCGGAGCAGCAGTCCTCTTGTTTCCTACTCAGGCTGGAACCCGCGGACGTTGCTAAACTCCGAGCAGAAGCCACGGCGGGTTAATCGTTCAATCCTCTAGGCTGGGAGCGGAATCGGGTTGTTGCCCGGGCCAAGTCGACTCGACCTTCACTGAGGCGGCGGTAGTTGGAAATTAAGGGCTCTGGAAAGATTTTCTGGGATCGTGAACTTTTTTTTCTTTTCTTGTAACTATCAAGAAAGTATTAGATGCCCGTCTCTTTTCGGTGCGATGCAGGAGCCCGAAAGGCCAAAGGGAGCTTTCTTAGTGGTGGTCTCGCAATGAACGGGACGAGCGGCTGCGCTCCGGAGGGAAGGGAAAAGTGTCGCCCAGCGTAGGACTGAATCCTACCAACGTGCTGAGCTTCGGCCCTGGAAGAGAAGGGCCAGAAGAGGAGCGGCGTTTGCAAAGTAGCGCCCCGAAAGCGGGGGGGGGGGGGGGGGGGGGGGGGGGGGAAGGGGCATGCCTTTTCTCCGGCCTTTGTTTGGAGGGGTCCACGCGTGTGGCTGCTGGTGAGGAAAAAGCGGCCGTCGCTACTTTCGTAGACTTTCCCAGGAAAGTGCATCTGTAAATCCGTAGGCGAGGCATGCCCTTCCTTTATGCTTTCTGCCAGAAAGTCCCTTCCAGACAGTGCGCCCAAAGAGGGCCAGCGTCGCCTCTTCCTCGCGGGAAGGAAGCGAGGCTGCTTTCCTGGGGGGGGGGGGGGGGGCGGGGGGGAGGGACCAGTCGGTCCTCGATTAAGGCGCCAGATTCGGCGTCGAGGTAACTCTTCTACGCCAGTGGACTTTCCGGCGGCTGCATTAAGGCAGGGCATGCAGCCCATTGACGCGCACTTTGCGGAGTCCTGGGAAGCCCAGCGCCTTAATGATCTAGAAAAGACCGACTATGTTGATTGCCGCCTCCTCCCAACGAAGGAAGCAGCCCCCCCCCTCCCCCCTTGCTGGAAAAGAACCAGTCCATGGAGCTTCCACCAAATGATTTCCTTCTGCTTCTCTGAAGGGGAATTGAGAGAGTCGGCTGATATGAAGGAGTGATTCTGAAATGGAGAAGGAGCAGCGCAGTTGCTAAAAAAGCTAATACAATCCTTGGTTGTATAGGTAAAGGTAAAGGTTCCTCCTCGTTTCCGACTCTAGGGGCCGGTGCTCATCTCCGTTTCATAGCCGAAGAGCCAGCGCTTGTCCGAGGACGTCTCCATGGTCATGTGGCCGGCATGACTAGACGCCAGAGGCGCACGGAACGCTGTTACCTTCCCACCGGAGTGGTCCCTATTTTTCTACTTGCATTTTTACGTGCTTTCGAACTGCTAGGTGGGCAGAAGCTGGGACGAGTAACAGGCGCTCACTCTGTTACGCGGCACTCGGGATTCGACCCGCCAAACTGCCGACCTTTAGATCGACAAGCTCAGCGTCCTAACCCACTGAGCCACCGCGTCCCTTGGTTGTATAAACAGAGGCATATAATCGAAATCATGTGAAGTATTCCTACTGCTTTATAGAGCCTTGGTAAGGCCACATCTGGAATACTGCATCCAGTTTTGGTCACATTACAAAAAAGATGTTGAAACTTTGGAAAAAGTTCAGAGAAGAGCAACTAAGATGTTTAAAGGCCTGGAAACTAAAATGGAGACTCCCATGTAACACCTTTGCTCTGCGAGCTGCATTGGCTTCCAGTTGCCCTCTGGGTGAGATTCGAGGTGCTGGTGATGACCTATAAAGCCCTAAATGGCTTGGGTCCAGGATATCTGAGGGAACACCTGCTGCCGGCATTAAGTTCCCTTCGTCCTGTGCGCTCCCACAGGACGGATAACACCCAGGGGGAGGGCCTTCTCTGTGGGGGCGCCTGTCCTTTGGAACCAGCTGCCCGTGGAGCTTAGGACTGCCCCTGACCTTCAATCATTTCACTGAGACCTGAAGACCTGGCTCTTCGAGCTTTCCAGCCCAGGCTGAGTTTTAATTGGGGTTTTAACTGGGGTTTTATATTTTTTTCAGGGATTTAGTTTAATCTTTTTTAATTGTTCTTAATTTTTGTATTGATGTTTTATATACCCTGTAAACCACCCTGAGCCCTACGGGAAAGGACGGTATATAAATTCAATAAAAATTCAAATATGAAGAACGGTTGCAGGATTTAGGAATGGCCAGTCTAGAGTAAAGGACTAGGGGGAACATGATAGCAGTGTTCTCATATTTGAGAGGCTACCCCAAGGAAGAGGGGGTCAATTTATTTTCCAATGCACCAGAAGGCAAAACAAGAAACAATGGATGGAAACTAATCAAGAAGAGAAGCAACCTGGAATTTAGGAGAAACTTCCTAACAGTGAGGACAATTAACCAGTGGAACAGCTTACCTTCAGACATTATGGGTGCTTCATCACTCCAGGCTTTTAAGAAGAGACTGGGCAGCCACTTATCTGAAACGATATAGGGACTCTTGCTTCAGCAAGGGGCTGGACTAGAAGATCTCCAAGGTCCCTTCCAGTCCTATTCTGATTATATAGTTCTGGAAGTTAGGGGAGGGGCCCAGAATGACCAACTCCTTTGAAATGGGGATAAGTTCAAGACATGAAATAATGGGTTTAAATGACAAAGAAGCAGATTTTGGTAAGACCTGTTCAACAGTACAAGAGATGGTGCCTCAAGAGATGGTCAACTCCCCTTTGCTGGAGGTATATAAATAGGCTGAATGACTACCTCTCCGGGATAATGGATTCATGCTCCTGTAAGAGGTTACACTAATAATCTCAAAGAAACCTTCAATCCTTTGATTGTACATAAAACAGAACATAGGCCAAAGAATTACAAATACCATGCTTTATCCTTGGTAGATTAAAATAAAAGGAATTGTGCCTCTTGATTAAAAAGAGCAAATCAGAAATTAGTTTGGCTGAGTGGTAAAATGGATTGCTTTTGAAAATAGAAAGAAGTATGAGCTCTTAAAGAGCCTTAGTTCTTAAAGGTCGAATTAAAGTACTGTATACTAGCAGGTGTGCAAATGATGTCGCCACAATATTTGCTGACCTAGTGCCACCCTCTATCCTACCTCTGCTTGGGGTGGTGTCCAAGTCATCACTGAATGGCGATGTTTTGATTTGTGAGGGTGGGTCGCATTTTTGTAGGCAAGATGGTTTGTTTTCTGGCTTTGATGTAGCACCTTTCAGCATATCACTAACCAGAGAGAAAATATCCACCAGTCACTGCAGTAGGAATGGGAGACGGTCTCATTTCAGGATTTTTGAGCCTTTCCTCCTTTGTATTATGCCACAGCAGCATTTTTTTCCCCCTGCTATGTATTCATGATACTGCTTTCATCTGTTTCTCAACCTCTAAGCCAGGGGTGTCAAACTCAATTTCATTGAGGGCCGCATCAGCATTGCGGTTGCCCTCAGGGGGCCGGGTGGGTGTGGCCCGGGTGGGCGTGGCCTACTGGGTGGGCGTGGCTAGAGTGCATATGGCCTACTGGGTGGGCGTGGCCAGCTCTACATCGTTGGCATCAAGGGTGCCTATGGGGGCCTGGGCAGGAGTGGGACAGATCTGAGGGTCTCTGGCAGAAGCAGGGTCTCTGGGCCAGGGCCAAGGCAGTGGGGGCCGTTCCCTCATTGTTTCCAGGATGGCTTCGCGGGCCACATGAAACCACTTCGCGGGCCGGATCTGGCCCCCGGGCCTTGTGTTTGACATGTCTGCTCTAAGCTAAGCTCAGCCATACCTTCTTAAAGTATGGATTTTCCCCTTATCCTAATTAAGGTTTTCTCATAAATATAATCTGACATGTTTCACTTACTACTCTGTTGGCGACATAATTAAGTGACTTCTAGATGGTAGAATCAGCCAGCAGAGCCTACTGGCCACTATAGTCAAGCATCTCTTCTACAGTCACTGGTCTTTGTCTTCCACGGTGACTCCATCTCTGGAGCAGAGTTCTATTGGGCTCCCTATATTTACTTTGAGTTAATCCCTGATTCCCACTGGTAAAATAGCAGACAAGATACCTAAGAAAGGCCAATCAGACCCTGGCAAAAACCTTTTAAAATCACTCTGTGGTAATAAAGATGGCAATATGTTTTCTGCCCTTATTATAGATTGGCAAACAAAATAATTTGGGCCCACTTGGGCAAAGATGGGCCAGAGGAAAACGTAAAGGATCACTGGGAGACTACTTGATACTTGACTCCTTGATCCCTCAGTGGCCTTTGATGCCATTGATTTTTATAGACTTTGGTTCTCCTTTTTCCAGGGTTGGCAGAGGAGAAGAGTTTCATCTCTAATCTCCTGCTTTGCAGGGTTCCTCAGGATTGTTTTCCTCCTATTTATTTTTAACATCTACACGAGCCCACTGAATGAAGTCATCCATCATCGTACCATTGATATATTGATATCGGCCATATATTCCTACCCTAGTTGATCAAGTGATGCCATCAGAATTCTTTCCCAGTGTCTGGAATCTGAGAGTATCCAGATGGAAAAGAAGGCTTTGCCTTAACCCTAGCTAAACCAAGTATTATTATTTTTTTGATCTGCTATTTTGATCTGAGGTTGGACAATCTGCTAGATCAGATATGTAGTTTGGATTCTCACCTCCTGTTCAAAAAGCAGATGGTAGCTATGGTTAGGAGGGCATTTGTACAAATCCATTTTGTACACCAATCACACCCATTTCTGGATCAGGAGATCCTGTGTATAGTTGTTCAAAGTTTGGTCACTCCTCATTTGAACTGTTGCATGGCACTCTGTATGGGGCTATCCTTTAAGACCTACAAGTATTTATTGGCATAGTGTGATACACATGGTACTTACTACTACTGGTTTTATATTCCAAATATAATTCAACATCTGGTAAACACCTTCATGGCAAAAGGCCAAGTCATTTGTGGACCATTTATCTTTGATTATTTCTGCCCATTACACAAGATTCGACAGAGTAGGAATGCTCCAGGTCTTGTCTATGAAATTGCTGGAACTTAGGAAATTTAACTCATTTGTCACAGTACTTACTCTGTATTACAACATACTCTTTGAGACTGAGATGACCCCACTCTACTGGACTTTCATGAGGCCTGGAATGGCTGGTTTCTTCCCCTAGGCATTGGGTCAGGGTGATCCAATTATTCAGATTTAGTGAAATGATTGTCCTTGGCCTTGTTCTCATTGTTTTTATTTTTGTTGACTTTTTTGTTATTTGTTTCAACACAATATTACTCAGAATTACATTTTGATTTGGGTGACTATAAACGATGGATGGATGGAGCTTATCAGTTGAAAATTAGATCTTTTCCAATGCATTCATACAAAACATTTGCACGAGAGCAGAATGACTTTGAATAGGTTGCTAAAACTGTTGGTCTGTTAAAATTTGTTCTTCCGTCAGCCTACATTAAAGATAGTGATTTGTGAGTGTTTTCCAACCAGATGGTGATATTTGGTGGTGGAAAGGCAAACTAACTGGGACAATTCACTCCTCCTTGCCCTTAATATGCCCTGTATAAAATAACTAAGAAGAGCAATATTTGCCAGCATTTTGTCTGTAGCTGGGTAATGATTCCCAGTGGGGGAAGAATATTTTATGCCAGTATAGATTCCTGCTAGCTCAAGTACCGATACTATTTTAATTTATCCTTAGGAAGAACCCACCGTTTGGCTAGTTTGTCTCACCCCCATTGTTTCAGTATTTCTAGGTTAAAATAAAATGAAATAAGGAAGACACCAGAGCAGAAATAACTCAAGAGAGGAGGGAGTCAGGTCCTATAGGAATGTACAACTACCTGTGCCTTTTAGATCAGAGTGAGATTGATTTTTTTTTTGGGTATGATACCTAGTGTGCCAATAATCACTGGGGCCACCTATGGCAGGTTTATACAATAATCTTTCAACTTCCATTTGCAAATCTCAATACTTCGTGTTCTTCTCCAGTTCTTCATCTTCTATTCTACTATCCCTTGCTATTGTCACATCAGTTATCCACACTTTCATTTCTTCAACCAGTTATGTCTTATATGTTATGGGTCTAGATTTTTTTGGTCTGTATTTGGAAATCCCACAGTATTTTAACCTGCTCATTTTCAATTAGTTTTTCAACTATATGTGACCACAATTTTTTATTACTGGTACATCATAATGTACCAATAATGTTCCAGTGAATCATTTTGGTGACTGTGTTAATTTATAATTAGCTTGTATGATTTTCTTGCACAAGCTGAGTATAGGGTCTACTTCTGCTTCTTTGCACAATCTGTATTTTGAATCATTTGATGATTTTTCAGTTCCGGCCTTCATAGCATTAGTTCAAATAACTGGCTCTTGTATAGCCAAAAATCAATCCTTCAATTTCTTTAATTGAACTGTAAGCTATTGTCAGTTTTTACCACTTTTCTAGTCCAACTCCCTCCTCAGGGACGAAACCCTATACCATTTCAGACAAATGGTTTCCAAACTCTTCTTAAAAACTTCCAGTATTGGAGCACCCACAACTTCTGCAGGCCAGTGTTTCCACTGGTTAATAGTTCTAACTAGTTTTGTAGAATTTTGACCAAACCATTTTTTAAAAATTTACTTAATTAATGTTTTTCCTTGCCAACATTCTGTTTGTATTTTATTATGTTATTTCAATATCCACATTTTGTTTCCTGTATATTTAGTAAACTACAAATTTTAGCTTATATCAATGTTTGTTCTTGGCTGTCTTTTACATAATCAGCCAATCCACGCTTTTCTTCTTTGACAGTTTGTTTTACTGGAAGTAAACCTCAGCTTCTATTTCTATGGGGCAAATAGATTATATCATTTCAGAAATATAATGCATAATGAATAGTCCTTTGCTTTCTTGTTTTTTCCAGTCCAAACTGTCCAGTTCACCATGTGTCCTAATTCCAGTGGTAAACTGTATCATAGATGTGGCCAAGTATTAATGAATTTGATGGTGTTTCTACCATTCAGTTTTGTCTTTAGCAATTTTCTCATTTCTTTGACATATTCTTTATTAATCATATTTTCAACTTGCCCATATTTGATGTTATCCAATTATAAAATGCTGAGGCACATCTAGGCTTTATCCCGATGGCAACTGAAGGTTTGGCTATTTGGCATTGCAATTTTATTTGATTTTTACCCCAGTTTATTGTTACTGAACTACATTTTCCTAAGCCAAATTCCATTGCTATATCTATGCTAGAATTTCTTACAATGTTTGTCAGTGATTGGATTTCGATTTCTGATTTTCCATAAAGCTTCAGATCATCTATGTAAAGCATATGTGAAAGTTATTAGCATTTTTTGGTGCTTGATAGCCAAGATTTGTTTTCTTCAAAATTACTAAGAAGTGAGATCATGGCAATGACAAATAATATAATCACATTGAATAATAATAATAATAATAATAATAATAATAATAATAATAATAATAA
>JAKJMR010017669.1:8840-123908 GCA_024449315.1 Daboia siamensis | reverse complement strand
TTATTATTATTATTATTATTATTATTATTATTATTATTATTATTATTATTGAGATGCATCCCTAGGAATTGAAGTAGAATCCTACTGTATATGATACTGCATCTGTAATAATGATTTTAAAAAATTCTGGGTGGACTTGGGAATTCATTTCAGAGAAATCTACATGAAACAGACACCAATCATAAAGTTTGAATAATATTTATCCTTTCTTCCAAAAATGTTTCTTAACCCACTGGTTTGTTTCAAAAAGTGTCAAGAAAAACAACCCTCTCTGTAAAGAGCCTGGAACTTGTTTAAGTGCATCAACTTTTAAAAGTTTAAATAAAGCTGGAAGTAATTCCTTTGAATAACTTAGTTATTATTTTGTTTGTTTGCTTGTTTTAATGCCAGAGTAATCTTTTTTCACCTTCCTCTAGTTTATTGAAGTTTTTTTTAATTCTCAGAAAAAACTGCAAAACTAAAAAACTTTTAATGTATGTGTGGTTGCATGCATGTTGCAGCTATGTCTATAGAAATGAGATGGTTAAAGTACTGAACGAGTTCCCCCTTTAGCCCTACCCATGGGGTGTAGAAGCTAACTGGGTCACTTTGGATCAGTCACACTTTCTCCATCCTAGCCTGGGAAATTGAAAAACATCTCTTTACCAACCCGGACTAAGTTGGATGAATATGGTAGATGATAGATCACAATGTTCAAAGAAGGGATTTGTATTAAATTAAGTACTATACTTGTTTTTTGAAAAGGGCTGGTATTTATAATAAACCTTGCACAGTTTACAAAAGGGAAATAAACAGAATAAATTTGCACTGACATGACTTTCTTTAAAGGCTGAAAAAACAAAATACATGTAATTATTTTGTAGAAAATACGTCTGATTTAGAAATGGCATTGGGAGATAGACATGTGGAGGCTCAACCATCACATATTAAAATCTTTAGATTTCTGTTGACATATTTAACCTTTGTACTAAACATAAAAATGTTGTTTTTTGCTTGTGAACCAGGAAATCAAAAAAGTTATAAATTGGAGGATATATTAGACAACTTACTGGCAGGTAAGTTTAAACTTATTGTTGAAAGGCTCCATGTGAACAACAGAGAAGCAGTGATTGTAAATAATTGTGAATGATCCCTTTCTTATAACAAATGTACTTTCCCTTCACTGCAAATCACATCTGTTCATTTTAGAGGATGGGAAGAAACAAACTAGGGACTACCTAATTTAAGAATATGTTTGGCCCAGATATTGGCAACTTGAATTGGAAGTCAGTTCAATTAAATGGAACAGCAGCTGACAAAGAGAGACAATGTGATACAGGTTGATCACAGCTTGTCCTACTGACAGTCCTTTACTTCTGAGTAGCTTGCTGTTTATCTTGTCAATATTGGTTTCCCTCTTGCCCTGTTTTTACTTCCATTATGATCAGAAGTGTAGAAAATACACTAGTTCTGATATTTTATACTGCTTCAGTTCTTCTATGTAAAAAAAAAATGATTGGACTTAGTTTAAACTTGCACCAGTTTTTCAGTTTTGGTATGTTTTCAATCAAAACTCATTTCAATTTGCTGTTCATCTTTGCTATGTTCAGCAACCATATTATAAATAAACAAGTACATATAGATTTCCCCCAGAACTGTGAACAATCTCTAGCAAATGTCCACATGTTAAACTGTACTGGATCAAAACAAAATTAAAATACTATATCCAAAATCACATAGTGGAGGTCAAAATAATATTCTGAATTATCTCTTTTGTCCCCCACATTCCTCTGGTCTGGTATGTGCAAGGAAAAACAAGTGAGTGTTTTGGTTCCCAAGAATAAATATAAATCATCACATGGTTTAATTAGATATGATAACAGAACAAAGTATTTTGTACCTAAGATATTTTTTTAAAATTATGATAGTAATCTGTAATGATGAAATACCTTCAGATGTTTCAAGTCAGGAATTCTATTAAGGAACAACCATCAGGTATGGTATGATTCTGACTGATTTTATAAATGAAAGGAAAACAGGAAAAAGAAATACTTCAGCACTGCCAAGCTCTCAGAGATTACTTCTAAAAGTTGAAGGAGTGATGCATTAAATATGGAAATACAGGTAGTCTTTGATTTACAGCAATTCACTTAGTGACCATTTAAAGTTACAATGGCACTGAAAAAAGTAAATTATGCCTTTTTTCATACTTACAACCACTGCAGCAGTTGCAGTGTCCCAGGGACATGTGATCAAGTTTTGCAACCGTTTGACAAGCAAAGTCAATGGGGGAGCCAGATTAATTTTACAGCTGTGTTATTAACAACTGCTGTGATTAACTCAACAACTGTGGCAAGAAAGGTCATAAATTGGGGCAAAACTCACTTAGCAACCAAAATTTTGGACTCAATTGTAGTCATAAGTCGAGGACTAACTGTATTATTTCTTGGGAAAGGCAGTATGTTACTTTTGTAGATCATTTATAATCTCTACTAAGTGCTATCCTCAAATTTAACGAGCAGATTCATATATGATATAAAAGTAAGTGCCTTCCACAATTTATTTATGGGATTTCTTTTAATCCCATTTTATTGTTTTATAAGTAAATTAGGTGGTGAATTTACCTAAAACTCCTTCTCTATTTTCCCCACAACAACCCTGTGAGGTGGATTGCTCTGACAGGGAGTGACTGGCCCAAGATCACCCAGCTGGCTTTCATGCCTTAGGTGAGACTAGAACTCATGGTTTTCTGGTTTTTAGACCAATTTAAAATCAGTTGTCCAACAAAGCACAGCTTCAAAAAGCTGAATTCAATAATTGTCATAACAATCTAGAAAAGAATGGGAATATAAAGAAGCAGTTATTATACATAATCATACTGTAAAATCTCTGAGGCATGACTTATACATTACAATCTTCCTAAACAAATATATGCAACCAGTGAGAAACTACATCAAAACCTAATGTGTTAAATCCAAAAATGAGATAAGAGAACATTATACCATACTCTGATTTTTCACTTTTTTAAATATACAAATTATTTCTAAGGAAAAAAATTAAGTTTGAAGTAGTTCTTATTACACAATGAAAGGAAAAAAAATTGACTTAAGTGGAAGGCTAGATGGCTAACTCTGAGCACACACATACATATAGTGGTGCTTAAAAGTTTGTGAATCTGTCTGAACTTTAAATATTTCATCATAAACATGACCTAAACTGTGATCTGTTCTCCACACAAATCCTAAAATTAGAAAAAATATAATTAAACAAATGAATCAAAAATATACTTGTTCATTTATTGATAAAGGAAAATAATCTAAAGCTACATGTTTGTGTATGGCAAAAGTAAAAATTTGCTGGATAAGCCTTTAGTGAAGTAGCAAAACTTAATTACTTTTTGCTAGGAGGTTTTGAGGGCTACACCAAGTAACTCTTTAGCAGGTGAAAGAGAGAACTTTAGATCTGAGGATTACACTATCAGTGTCAGAGGAGAGAAAACTGCTCTTTGCAGATGCAGTCACATGCAAATAATTATCATAATGAGGACTATGATCATTTTGTAAAAAAATGGTAAGAAATTTAATTTGCTGCTTCTTAGAGAAGGGACTTAATAAATTCAAAGACAGCAAAGTTACACACATCTCTATATTTAGTCCAATAAATTAATGCACTGTATGTTTCTCCATAATTGGAATCAAAAGCCCTCACAATAGCAAGAACCATTGGTGGGCTCTGCTTCATGTACAAAATGCATAAAAAGGTATCATGAAATACACTGATTCCTATATAGACCTAAGGCTCTTTGTTTGCACATACATGAACATTGAGTGTGTGTACTTGACTATGCATATATGTATTCAAATCTCAAATCATAGTTTCCTCTCTGTGGAAAGTGCATATTGTTTTAAAGTTTTTCTCTAAGCTGCATCATTTCCCTCAGATAATATTTATTTATTTATTTATTTATTTGATTTATATACCGCCCTTCTCCCGAAGGACTCAGGGCGGTGTACAGGGCAATAAAAATAAGAATACAGAATATAAGATTTAAAATTAAATGATTGTGCCCGATGCAGTAAATTAGTTAAAACCCCAAATCCATCAGACCAGGCCGGCTTGTTCAAATAGATAAGTTTTTAGATCACGCCGGAAGGAGCGAAGGTCGGGGGCCATCCGGAGTTCAGCTGGTAAGCGGTTCCAAAGGACTGGTGCGCCCACCGAGAACGCCCTCCCCCTGGGGGTCACCAGCCGACATTCTCTGACCGGTGGTACCCTGAGGAGGCCCTCTCTGTGGGAGCGCACTGGATGGAGGGAAGTTGACGCCAGCAGCAGGTGCTCCCGTAGGTAGTCCGGACCCATGCCATGTAATAAGCTTTTGTGTGCGTGAGAGAGAGTCAAAGACAGAGAAAACTTTTCAATATCCATTGTTTTAAAATATGTATAGAGATAATTTTAATATATTTCATAAAAATGCAGGTTAAAAATGAAGAGAAAAATAATTGTAAGATACTGGTAAGATTCACAAACAAGCATTTCTACCAATCGAATGATATGACTGCTCTAATCTTTTGAGAATACAGAAATAAATTACTCTAAAAGTAGACAATTTTATGCCCCTTATTTTAAAAATGGCTAAAAACTTTACATGATATGTTAGCCTGCAAATCTATATACAGTATGTATATATACAGGATTGAGCCTCACTGTGAAAACCCTTTTTGGAGTAAACATGTTAATTTAATCATGCTGTTGGTCTCAGCTGTAAACACCTGAACATAAGTCTCAGTGAACTAATTTACCTCCAGGTAAGCATATCTCTCCCTTCACACTTCCCCATATATCTCTTCAGTTCTTCTCCTGTACCTGTGCCTGGCAGATGGAGTTCAACTTGCTCACTGACCCAGAAGCTCAGAGCCCCTCTCTTTCCCTCTCAGAATCTGGGACACCTCAACATGCACATAGGCACAAGGGGCAAGCAAGTGGTAAGTAGGAGAACCTTCCTTTCTTATTTTAAGGGATTTCCTTAAATAATAGAAACAATGTGTTTGTATTTTTTTCAGCATTTAGTATTGAAAAATTCTAAAAATGAAGGTTTAATAGACTATAGAAATTCAGTTATCAAAATTAACTGAAATCTCAATATTTTTTAACTTTGTACTTGGTGCTGGAAATGGGATCAAACTGAGGATTTGCAGATGCCATGAGAGATGTCCTGTGCAGTGTCTATTGTCCCCACTTTAAAATGGCCCATCTCCAATAGGAAGAAGAGTCCCCGATTCAATGTGTGAAATCTTCCTATTTGCCTTCATTCCAAGGGGGAAAAATAGTAATCTAATCATCCACTCCAATTCATCAGCCGTCTCTCTTAATTGCTTTTTGAAATGCCAGGAGATGAGTGCTGATCTCAACTCAGATGGAGCACCGTTGCTTAGGAGAAAGGCAACAACAGAAAATGGTCTCCCTTTCAGCTTTCCTGTCAGACTTTTACTCCATGCTGATCGAGGAGGGAGCATTCATGCTATGGTTTTTCAAACTGTCGGATCCATACTAACAACATAAATTCAAAAGTCACATGAAAAAGATAATGAGATACCTGCCATTTAAACTGGCTATTTTGGTAAGATAAACACTTTTAAATTTTATCATCAAATAAAAAGTGCTTTGCTGAAGCCAGATAAAATCTTCAAGTGTTTATAATATTATATGACAAAATACAAGTGGCACTTTGACACTGAAACACTGAATGTGGGTCTGAGATGCCCTAGAAAAGGGCATGTTCCCCTGCTTTCAGTATATAAAATAGGGCCTGATTATTTGAGGGACTGCCTGTTTCCGATAGTTTCTGCCCTTATGGAAAGTTCAGTCAGAGTTGATGCACTTTAGAACCTTTAAACAATGCTATCTACCCAAGACGTATATTTATTCATTCACAGCAAATTATCTTCCCTGGAGGTCTAAGAAGCTCCCACCCAAGAATAGAATAGAATAATATCTTTATTGTCACTTTGAATGTACACTAATCAGCATACATTAAAATGAAATTTCATTGCATACAGTTCTCAAAGGGTCATGATCTCCAATATACATATTGACGCATTCCATCACCAGAGAGTGAGGATAGATAGATCTGTCACGTGCCCACCTGTGATCTGTTGTCAGACTTCACACTTACTGGGCTTAGACATGAATTACAGTTCCCTGACCAGTTAGCCTTTAATCTAAGTATCAGAGGCTTGGCAGAAAACTCCCAACAGAATAATCCCAAAAGATTATACAGCTAATGTATAATCTTTATTGCAACAGAATGAAATCTTAACCCACTCAGGAATGTCTGCAGGGTAAGAGTGGATGCTTGTGTGTTTGTCAAGAGCGTCAAAATAGTGGATGTGACTGAGTGATTGAAATCCTGTCCATTTTTTTATGTGCATTGCATATATCATGCTCATATGAAGGGGTGATACATTGCTTCAGTTGTGTCTGACCTGTGGATGTCATTAGTAATAAAACAATGCAGAACCTTTATATATCTATACCTCAACATTTAGAGTTTTTTTCTTTCTGCCTTTCTAAATTAAAAAATACTTGAGGTTGTGTTTGATGCTTTGGGAGGCTAGAATATGTTTATGTAATTATCCTCTCTCTAGCCCTAAAACACACTGGATTTTCCCATACCAGTTTTACCTCTGTCCATGATGTCAGATTACCTTTTTGTATTATGGTTGGGTGCATAGCCAGCCAGATGTTATTCCAGCTGAAAAACCCAACAAAGCAAAACACCAGAGACATTGCAATCTCTAATGTAAATTTTATTAGATGTTAGCAAACCGGTAACATAGAAAGAAAGCTAGCTCTGAAACTATGGCGGGAAACAGATAATTAAAAGAGCAAAACTTTTCTTCCCCTCTCTGACAGTTCAGGTCACATTGTCCAATTAATTTTCCAGCAATTGTTATGAGAAGACACTTCAGTTCATCAAAACATCTTCTCAGTGGCTTTCAGCTCTCATGCTGATAGGGAGCACCTGTGAATTTCACACTCTCCCCCGCTTCCCGTAACTGTTGGCAAACTAGAAGCACTATGGTGGTCCTAAAGGCAGTAAAGATAATAACCTGACATGGGCATTTTTGCCCACCTATTAAGTCCTTCCTAACCACCTGGAATCAGCAGATATTCTTATTTAATTATATTAAAGGTATTGTCGCAGGATGTAAGCTGTTCCAAATAAAGTTATATTATCATTATTATGACTAATCTTCAGTTCGATTCACAGTCTGGGACAACAGTTCAAGTCCTGACCTAGGATCTAAGAGCTGTTAAGGTAGTGTCTGATTATAGGCAGTTCTGAGTAGAATGGGGTTTGTTTGTTTTTTGCAAAGACAGTATATTCATGTCTAATAAGTTCAAAATTTTCATGTGTCTAGGTAACCCTTTGGCCATTGCTCCAAGGGCTCCTATTACTGTTGGTACAACCATTATTTCTTCCTCCACAGTTGCTCAACTTCAGTTCTTAAATCATGATAGTTTGTTATTTTTTCTAGCTATTTCTCTTTAATTTGTGCATCACCTGGTATTGCAATATCAATGAACCAAACTTTTTTCTTTTCCACAGTAGTGATGTCAGGCGTGTTGTGGGACAGATATATGTCTCTTTGGATCAGAAAACCCCACAGGATCTTGACTTGCTAATTTTCACGAACTTAAGTCAATTTGGTGTTCCCAGTAATTTTTGCCATATCATCATCATCATTACTATTACCATTATTGTTGCTATTAAATTTGATTCACAGTCTGAGACTGGTAATTATTATTATTGATCATCACATAGATGTTCAGACTGGATTTGACATTTTTGTCTACCTATCAAGTCCTTACCAAGGAGCTGGGATAGATAGATCTGGATATTTGATGGTGTTACAGATATCATCACAGGATGGAAGCTGTTCAAGTAAAGCCACCTTTTGCAATTGACTGGTGGTGAATTTGTCAATGCCAATGGTGTTCAAGTGGTGCTCTGTTGTTTTGGGATTGCACCTAAGGTGCCTATTACTATTGGTACCACCAACCTTGCTTGCCTTTGCCACAGTTGTTTTTTTATTGTCATTATCATTATTATTTTCAATTCTATTCACAGTCTGGACCTGGTAAAAACTTAACAGTTCAAGTCCTAACCAAGAACCCAAGAGCTGTTAAGGTAGCATTTGAGTATATAGGCAGTTCTGGGTAGGGTAATTTTTTGCAAAGTCAAGATATTCAGTTCTAATAAGTTCAGATGATGATGATGAAGAAGAAGAACAGGCTTGGATGCAGAGACATTTGGTTTTATACTATTATTGAGATCAATTATATAGTCAATTTGTTTCTTTGAATAAAAGTTAATTATAAGAAGAGACCTGTCCAAAATAGCAGTGGTGCTAATTCACAATTTTGAGTTCTTAAATGTAAATAATAAATACCTTGAAATACCAACAAAGAGGTTTTATATCTATCAAATAAAGAAGTGTTTGCCTCTGGATGAAGCAGTATTTATATAATGCTTTTTTTTCAGCTTGAAATTGGTTGTGTTTTTAAATTTTTATTTTGGGCCTGTGCTCACAGCTATCTTGTATCTCGAGATCTATAAGGCTGGCAGCTCTAAATGGCCCAAGTGAACAACAAAACAATATTTAGAGAGAAAAATGAAGCTACTATTCTGCAGATGTTTCATTTTTAAAAAATCTCAATAGTTTTCAAATTCTGGGTTGGAAGGTGTGGCATATTGTCAGCTCTCCCAGATAAGCCAAGTGTGGAAACACAACTAGAAATGCTAATTCTACTTTATTATAAGGCTACAATAACAGAATCTTGAAAGTCTAAAGATACAAACTTCCCACTGCCACTTTTAATCCTCTGATCCATTAGGGTGGATCCTTCCTAGGCTGCTTTCTCTGACTCTTAAAACCACTGGGGCTCTTGGCTCTTATCTGATTTCTTCCTGCTCAGCAACTCTTCCCCTTATCCCCCAAGGTCATCTAATATTCCATTACATGTATGATTCTTCTCCCTGTGTTTATTTAAAGAAAAAAGAAAATACCCACTTCCTCTCATATGAGACATTCAGAAAAATCAGGAATCAGAAAAGATTCAATATATTCAGGAACATGTAATTACTTCTGATGGATATATTTTTCCTGATTGCATGATTGTTAAAGAAAAAATATTTTTTCAAATCATGAAACACCAGTGGATCTAGGCTGTCTCGTCCTACGCAATCCACAATGTTTAATCACTAATGTTCCTCAAATTGGGTTTGACCTGTCAAAAGCATATATGATCACTAAGAAATAGAAGAATTTAGAACAAGAAATGAAAGAGAGAGTCACTGTTCTGCATTGCCACCATGTTTATCTTTGTGATAAACCATATATGGGCAGCGGCATACCTGCAGTATTGTCTTCAGCTCAAACAAATGATTTGTGTATGTATTGAGCATATCACTTTCACTGGTAGGAATGTTTAGGCAAGAAAAAATATTGTCTTGAGATACTGTGAAGATCTGTGATGGATTCCTTGGTTTTGCTTCCATAAACACAGAAAAGTCACAGCAGAATCAAACTGATGATACCACTCCTGAGAATGGCTCCCTGAGAAAGAAGCAACGTAGGCAGAGAACTCATTTTACCAGCCAGCAACTCCAGGAGCTGGAAGCCACTTTTCAAAGGAATCGGTATCCAGACATGAGTACCCGAGAGGAGATTGCTGTCTGGACCAACTTGACAGAAGCCAGAGTTCGGGTACAATTATTTTCTTTTTAATTTCCTTGAAAATGACCAGAATCTGAAGAAGAAGGTTGAATAAAAGCCAGATAGCAGAATAAGCCTGTGCATGTGACTATATCTGTATGCCTTCCTCCCTTTTGACAAAATAGGGCAATTAAAGTTTATCTAAAAATATATATTCCTAAGATTTTAATGAAGCATCATATCGTACACTTTTAAAAAACAGGGACATTGTCACAATTACTGTTATAGTGAACTCATTTAGAAAATGTAGCTAGGGAAATTCCTTTCTCCAAAATACAAATAAAAGAATTTTCTATAAAGTGTGGCTTTTTTTTAAATAATAATTTTTTGAAGTTTAAAAAGTCAAAGATAATTAACATAAACTAAGAAAAAAAAAATAAATGCAGAGAGAAAAAAAGGAAAAAAAGATATATGAAATGACTTCTCCCTTCTAGACAAATACAAACAAATTTAGTAACTTATCACCTTCCCTAAGATTTCAATCAATGGTCTCTTCATCCCTTATCTTTTCTCTCTCCCCATTTTTTGTGAGGTAGCAACAATTACTTTAGAGCCGTGGTTCCCAAACTCTTCAGTTCCTTGACCCCTTCATGAAGTTAGATTGTTTATCAACTCCCAAACATTATATTGCAATAATTTAAAAATACTATTTTAACTAATAGTATTATGAATAATAATAAGCAGATCAACATCAATTTATAATACGAAATAAAGTATTCATAGAAATGGAACTAGAACTGCAAAAGTCTACCCAAGGCAAAGAAATCAAAGCCTTGCCAGAAGTAACTAAAACTATAGAGGCAAACCAGGGGTAGTTGGTAATAGAGGAAGCCAATATAGCTGTAGAATTGTTTTCATTAGAAACCAGGCACCCTCTCCTCCACTTCCGAAATAAAAAAGCCATCTAACTAAAGAAGTAGAAGAGTTAAAAAAAGAATTACTGAGCACCTAGAACAACACAAAAACAACAGAATAAGGTTGCCTGCATTTAAACTTGTTCCAAAGAAACAGCTGGCACAAGCATTAAAAGACAGAATGGGACAGCTTGCTGTGGCCAACTCACCACAGCCCTGTTGCCATGACCAACTTGCCACAGGACAATTCTCTGTGGTCAATTTGCCATGGGACAACTCACTGGTCAATTCAACAAATACAAAAGTACAAAAGTTAAATTAATTTTAATGGAACCATAACCAATAATAATAAAGTCAATCCAGAAATTAGAATAAGAATTGGAACAATTTTGACAAAAATATGTTCACCAATAATAAAAGTAACTGAATGAAATGATTAATAGAGTATTGAATTGTCCTGCAGCGAGTTGTCCTGAGGTGACTTGACTGTGATCAGTTGTCCTGTGGCAAGTTGGCCATGGTGAATTGGCCATGATGAATTGTCTAGACTCCTAAAAGATGCCAAAACTGTAATATCAAATATAAAGACTAGCTCACTACAAGAAACAAACTAACTAATGTACAGTACAGCTGCAGTTATAAGCCAATACCTGGGATGCAAAATCAACAAAGAAGAAAAAAAAGAGTGCACTATCAAAATGGAAGATGAGTGTCTTGGTTTCGACAAATGAAACTCTTCAAAGAACTTTGAGGCATTGTTTACCTTAAAGAATCTTTATTCAAGAAGCATAGCATTGGCATGTACATGGTCAAAGCCAAAATCTGAATTCCTTTCCCCTTAGCACATAGTATCAAACACAATTCCCTCCTCTAATTAACAGTCATAAATCACATTATCCAATTAGTTTGAAATGCAGGCTTTCCCTCCAGTTCTCCAACCCGCCATTTATTATCATCTCTTATTTCAAAAGCCCTAAGTTCACACACTACTGTATTATAATATTGTTATGTCTAACTAGCTCCCATTACATTCCTCCTCCTCCTCCCCCCCCGTATCAACTAATTCTATGAGTAAAGTATAAGAAAGAAAAAGGCTGTATCTCCATATGTTGTCAAAGCAAGAACATCCAATGTTAGCAACATTGACTTCCGGCCCCCCTTACAAAATGGACAGATCCAGTAGCGTAAACAAAAGCATATGTTAGGGACAGTCTCTCGGTTTGTTAGGGTGTTTCTTATAGAAACTTTTGATCAGTCTGTAGGCTTTCACATCACTAGATTTCACCCAAGTGGCTTCAGATAGCGAGTATCCCTTCTATTGTACTCGGTACTGCAATTTCCCTTTAAAAATTCTAGAATCAAGAATACATTTTACTTCATAGTGAATCTGACCTGCCACTATGAGGGGCCCTGAAAAGGTTTCAGCAAAACTGCAATGGAAGACAGGGTGAACTCTCCCTAAAAGCCTACAGAGTTTCAATTCTACTGTGACCAGGTTGATGATCCTTACAATGGGGAAAGGCCCCAAGAATATTGGCCCTTATTTCTTACTGGGTAATTTGAGGCGTAAATATTTAGTCAACAGATAAACCTTTTCCCTAACTTGGAATGTTCTTTGGGGAGCCCTCTTTTTATCTGCCTGCTTTTTATAGGTTTTGGAAGTCTTTTTTAAAGCAGTTTTTGTGGTTTTTCAAACTTCTTCCCACTCCCTCATCCTTTGATCAAGTGTCTGGGAAGCGGAGGACACTTGAGGTTATTCAGGTATTGAGCTGAACTCTTTTCCTGTGGCTACTCTGAAAGGCGTGTAGCTCGTGCTGCTGTGAACAGAATTATTATAAGCCACCTCTGGGAAAGGGAGGAGGTTGGTCCAGTTTGTTGGTATGAAACATAACATCTGAGATATTGCTCTACCATCTTATTAGCAGATTCCGTGGCCTCATTGGTAGATGGATGAAAAACATGATAAGCCTTGAGATGATCCAATTAATTTAAGAAAACTCCTCCAAAACTTCGCGTCTGAAATTATTCATGTAGAGGTGTCATGCAGCCGGTAGATATGTTTCAGGAATAATTTAGTCAGTCATTGGGCAGATGGGAATCCTTTGCAGGCGATGAAATGAGCCTGCTTCGAAAACAGGTCTATCACAGTCCAGATGACAGTATTTCCTCTACTTTCAGGCAGGTCTACTATAAAGTCCATAGCTATTTCTTCCCATTGTTGAGAAGGGTCTGCCACCGCTGCAGTAACCCAGGGGCTTTCCCTGGAATATTTTTCATGGTGGCACATACAGTACAACTCCTGACATAATTTTCCACATCCCGTTTTAACCCAGGCTACCAAAACTGCCAGCAGATGAGATGTAGAGTTTTTAAATATCCAAAGTGTCCAACCTGTTTTACCTCATGGCTATGTTTGAGAGCGTTAAGATGGAGGGCTTCAGGCAAATACAGTTTCCCCACCCCCTCTTTTAAGCCAAACCATCCCTGCATGTTAGGGATGTTTGATTGTCTTTGAACCATTCATTGGTGAGGAGTTCTTGTTTTATTTTTTTTTGCCCCAGGGTCATCAGGATTAGGGGCCCTGCAAGACATGAGTTGAGTAGCAGTTTGTGGATTGGCGATGATTGCCTCGTTAACCTCTTTGCATTCACTTTTGTACTGGGGCAGTCTGGATAGAGCATCAGCATCCTCCCAGTATGTACTGGGGCAGTCTGGATAGAGCATCAGCATCCTCCCAGTATGTACTTTAGAGTGAAGTTAAAATGGTTAAAGTACTGTGCCCACCACACTTGTTTGGGGACAATTTGCAGGGAGTTTTCAGTGCTTCTAGATTTTTGTGATCTGTCCATATTTCAAAAGGCACCTTGCTTCCTTCTAGATGGTGTCGCTAGTTTAATGTGGTTGTTAGCTGCGAAGCCGTGTCCAACACATCACAACCCCATGGACAATGTTCCTCCAGGCCTTCCTGTCCTCTATCATCTTCTGGAGTCCATTTAAGCTCACATCTACTGCTGCAGCCAGTTTAATAGAGCCCACCTAATTGCGAACGCCTCCATCTCCTTTCACTTTCAGTAATTTGTTTCTAGGTGTAGGCACAGGGTTGCAAAGCAATTTCAGCAAAGGAGGGGATGAACTGATGGTAGAAGTTGGGAAAATCTAGGAAGCTTTGGAGCTGTTTGCGAGTCTTTGGGGGCTGCCATTCAATTACAGCTTTCACCTTGGCTGGGTCCATTTCAAAGCCCTCGTTGGAAATTCTATAGCCAAGATAATCTAATTGGGTCTGGTGAAATTCACATTTTGACACTTTCACATGAAGCTTGGCATTCAATAGTTTCTTTAACACTTCTCTCACTAGCTTTATATGATTAGTCATATTTGTGCTGTATATCAGGATGTCACCCCTTTGTATAAATGTTCATGTAGGACCTCATTAATCAACTGCATGAATATGGCTGGGCCCCCCTGTAGTCCAAATGGCATGACTTTGAACTGTTAGCTCCCCATGGGGCAGTTGAAGGCAGTTTTCCACTCATGTCCCTCTTTTATTCTCACCCGGTAATATGTTCCTCTCGGGTCTAATTTAGTGAAGACACTCCCCTTAGCCAGGTGTATTACTAAGTCCTTCAGGAGGGGGAGGGGATATTTATTTTCCACACTCACAGCATTGAGACCCTTATAGTCAATGCAGAGATGAAGAGACCCATCTTTTTTTTTTCTTTAAACAACACAGGGGCCCCCACTGCAGACTTGGCCCATTCAATGAATCCCCTCACCAGATTTTTATCCATGTATCACTGCATCTCCTCCATTTCAAGGGGGGACATAGCATACATTCTAGTTGAAAAAAAACTCTTTTCATCTGAGCAGAAAGGAACCACCCAAACAGCAGAAGAAGAAAAAACCAACTCCTAATTGACAAGATGATTCTGGAAAACTGTAAGAGAAGGAAGACCAACTTTAATATAGCATGGATAGATTAAAAGAAGGCATTCAACTTCCTGCCACATGTTTGGATAATCAGGTGCCTAGAAATAACATTGAAAGTAGAAACATTGAAAGCTTTGTGAAAAGATCAATGGCACAATGGAAGATATGACTGCTGATCAATGGTGATAGATTGGGAAAGGTTAATATCAAGAGAGGAATCTTTCAAGGCGACTCACTTTCACCACTACTGTTTGTCACTGCACTGATTTCTTTGTCAAAAATACTGAATAACTCAGGCTATGGCTATCAAACATAAAAAAATTTGCCAAGCTGTCCTGCCTCCTTTACATGGATGATCTGAAGCTGTATGGAAAAATATTATCTGAAACAGAATCGTTGCTCAACGTTATCTGTATATACAGCCAAGATATTGCAAAGGAGTTTACACTGAACAAAAGTACTGTGCTTACCATCGAATGGAGAAAAACAGTGAAAACTGAAGGAATCAAAATGCCCTATGGAAATAACATCAACAGTCTGGATGAATATGAACACTACAAATATCTGGGCATTCTTCAACCTGACAACATCAAGCACACTGAACTCAGGAAAAAGATTAGAAGTGAATACATCAAGAGACTGAGGGAGATCTTAAAGTCCAAACTCAGTGGAAGAAATACCATCAAGGGAATTAAATACCATCAAGGCAATTCCAGTCATTAGATACACAGCTGGAATAGTGGACTGGACTCAAACGTAACTAAAAGTCATGGACAGGAAACTAGAAAAATAATGACAATGAATCATGCCCTCCATCCTCAGAGCAACATTGATAAACCATGCCTACCAAGGAAAATGGGAGCACAATGTTGCAAATACATCAGATGGTTGAAAAAGAAAATAAAGCATTGGAAGAATGTCTGAAAGACAGTGCAGAAGATGAACTGGAACTAGTACACAAGGAAGGCTCACTTGAATGCTGGTGAGGCCAAAATGGCTTACAAGAAGGACCAAATGAAGAACAGAAAAAAGGCATGGGAAGATAAAGTATTACATGACCAGAACATTAAAAAACAGATAAAGCTGATAACAAGACCTGGCAATGGTAAAAGCATTACCATTGATTAGCTGCTGCAAGATCACATAGACTGTGTCAATGCTGCAAACATTGACATGTTTTTGCACTGACAATATAACAGGCAGCCTTTTGCTTTAACTGTTTGGTTTTGAATCACTAAAGTGTGGAAGGAATGCAACCCAGATGTTTTGACAAGATAAGGGATAGCCGCTTCAGAAGGGAAGTGAAACTTTGTGTGTTAAATTAATTGGTAAATGTGATTCATGTAAATAAGGGAGGGAAATTCTGTATGATGTGGTGTGTCAAGGGGAGGAGAATCAGATTCTGGCATCCATCCATGAGTGCCGATGCTCCGTTCTGCTCATCATAGACTTTTTTTAGAATAAATAATCATGCAGTGCTCTTTGATGTGTCTTTTTAATTGGAACCATGACATCATGCCAGAATCTTTTTTCTTTCAAACATCCTGGGAGTCCTGAGCCCCCACTGCTGTCTCTAACCAGGGAAATGAGCCGGCAAAGATTCAGGGAAGAATCTCAACCATGGGAAGAGAAAGCCTGGCTGCTGGCGAAATATCAGAGGAGGGAACAATAGACAGCTTGCTGTGGGAAGATTAGTTTGGGCAGATCTCCAACCCTCAGCAGCTATGTGAGCCTATCTGGTTGTCAGGCTGGAACCACTCCAGTGGAGACTACAGATGCCTTGAGATTGCACTGCCAGAGTCCCCAAAGGCAGAACAGTGGAGAGCTTCCAGACCATCTGCCACTGAGAATTTGGGTGAGTGGAAAATCCTGTCTGCAGACCAGACAGCCTGCCAGCCCCAGGAGTCCCCTGCCAGGCCATCCAGACCCACAGAGACAGAGGACCCCAGCCTGGGGCCTCTGCAGCAATGGGAGGTTAGGGAATTCCCACAAGTGAAAGGCCAGCAACCTCTGAGCTTGCCACAGCAACCTCTGAGCTTGCCATAGAGGCCTTGCAACAGCTGGGGGTGGTGCAGAAGCCTGTAGATCAGAAGCTGGTGGGAGGACAACAACAGCAAGGGTGGCAGCAGCATGGCCCAAACGTGCAACCCCTGAACATACAGCAGGACCAGTGGGGCCAGCAGCAGTGGGGGCGCTAGCAGCCATTGATTCAACAACCAGGATGGGGCCAGCAGCAACTGGAGACAACAACAACAGCAATAGGGGGCCCAGCAACCAATGATGAGCCCACCCTTCAGAGCAATCTTCGATGGGGACCCAGAGAAACTGATTTTCTTCCTCAACCAAGTACGCTCTCACTTGAATCGCTGGGCCCATCTCTACCTGGACCCAGGTGCTATGGTCGATATGATTGTGTCCAGCCTAGAGGGTGAAGCATCCGAAAGGTTGAACAATTTATATAACAAGCAAGCCCCTGATTTGGAGGACTCCCACCTTTTCCTCCTAGGGCTGAAGGAAAGATTTGAGGACCCATCCATTGCCCTCAAAGTGGAAGAACAAATCCACAAGATAAAACAAGCTGGCTGACCTGCCCTGGTGTACGTGCGGGAGTTTCAAAAGATGACCAGTTGGATAGAGAGATGGCCTGAGCAGTCCATAGTCCATCACTTCAGGGAGGGGCTAGACAATCACCTCTTTCAGGCATGTATCTACCAAGCTGTGCCTGACCAGCTGCACGAATGGTACCAGGCAGCAGTGAAATTAGATGTCCAGCTCGCCCGCTATAAGAAGCCTCCCCTACCTGAAGCTGAGCCAAGGTCAGAACAACCCGAATGGCAATCACCTCCATGAAAATCTCCAGCTACTGTGATGGCTGAAAGACCCAGGCCACCAGTAGGCCTGGCAATTAAATGTTTCTGGTGCAGACAGCAGGGACATCAAGCAGCGAAATGCCCAATCCCCTTTCCCCAACAGCGGAATAGACCAGGACCAGCAGTGAGAAAGAGACCTGCACAGAGGCTAATGGGAGAGAAATCCAACCGGATGGCGCTGGAACCTGTTGCTCAGGTCACATCCCCCACACGGGAGGACGCCGGAACTAAGGCTGAATCCACCCCCATTCTACCCTCTTTTGACAGTGACAACGAAGGAGAGAATGACCTGATGGTGAGCTGATATGTCTCACCTTTTTTACTACCTGCCAAGCTCATAATCCCTAAGTTGGGTACGCAGGTAGATTTAAAGGTGCTAGTTGATTCTGGATGCTCCCGATGCATCATTAGCTTGCCATTTGCCATGAAAGTGAGCATACGAGCAAAACTGCTCTCCAAACCTGTGAGGTTCGAGCAAGCTGATGGCTCTTTGATGGGAAGGACTTTAGTCATGCAATTAACGGAGCCCCTATGCTTAGAAATAGGTGAGCACTGGAAATTTATTCGCTTCCTGGTGGCCCCAAAAATGACTGCAACTGTAATCTTAGGATTAGTCTGGTTAGACAAATGCTGTTTATCTAGTGGGAGAAAGGAATGAGAACTGTGAGACTACTTATAGGACCCAATCCCCCCACTGATTCAACAGATGTTACAAGTTATTTTAGCCCACTTAATGAGCCAGCGCACATGGCTGCCTCACAGCTACTAGGTGAGCCACTCATCCCCAGCAAGTACCAGGACTTAGCAGAGGAATTTAGTGAGAAAGAATGCGATATCTTTCCTCCTCACTGGTCCAGTGATTGTTCCATTGAACTGTAGCTGGGGGCCAAACTTCCACGACCAAGAATGTACACTATGTCCCCCCTTGAAATGAAGGAGGTGCAGCAATATGTGGATACAAACCTAGCGAGGGGATTCATTGAATGGGCCAAGTCCACTGTGGTAGCCCTTGTGTTGTTCAAAGAATCTTCATCTCTGCATAGACTATAAGCACCTTAACGCTGTGAATGTGGAAAATAAATACCCTCTCCCCCTCCTGAAAGACTTACTAACCCACCTGGCAAAGGGGAGTGTCTTCACTAAGTTAGACCTGAGAGAAGCATATTACCAGGTGAGAATAAAGGAGGAGGATGAGTGGAAAATGGCCTTCAACTGGTAGCTTCAATTGGGAACCTACCAATTCAAAGTCATGCCATTTGGACTGCAGAGGGCCACAGCCTTATTTATGCAGTTGATTAATGAGGTCCTACGTGATCATTTATACAAAGGGGTTCTGGTGTATCTTGATGACATTCTGATATACAGTACAAATATGACTGACCACATAAGACTGGTCAGAGAAGTGTTAAACTATTGAATGCCAAACTTTATGTCAAATTGTCGAAATGTGAATTTCACCAAACCCGATTAGACTATCTTGGCTGTAGAATTTCCGATGAGGGCATCGAAATGGACCCAGCCAAAGTGAAAGCTATAATTGAATGGCAGCCCCCAAAGACTCGCAAACAGCTGCAGAGCTTCCTAGGGTTTGCCAACTTCTACCTTCAATTCATTCCCTCTTTTGCTGAGATTGCTCTACCCCTTACAGCAGGGGTGTCAAACTCAATTTCATTGAGGGCCACATCAGCATTGCGGTTGCCCTCAGGGGGCCGGGTGGGTATGGCCAGGGTGGGCGTGGCCTACTGGGTGGGCGTGGCTAGAGCGTATGGCCTACTGGGTGGGCGTGGCCAGCTCTACATCGTTCGCATCAAGGGTGCCTATAGGGGCCCGGGCAGGAGTGGGACAGATCTGAGGGTCTCTGGCAGAAGGAGGGTCTCTGGGCCAGGGCCAAGGCAGTGGGGGCCCTTCCCTCACTGTTTCCAGGATGGCTTCGCGGGCCGCATGAAACCACTTTGCGGGCCGGATCTGGCCCCCGGGCCTTGTGTTTGACATGTCTGCCTTACAGAACTACTCAAAACGGGCAAGGGAGGGGGAAAACCACAACCTGGCCAACCACTAGCATTGGACTATGAGTTGTCAGAAAGCTTTTGAGAATTTAAAAATTCTATTTGCAGCTGAACTGCTTCTAAACCACCCCTGCCCAGGGGAGCCCTTCATAATTCAAGCAGGCGCCAGCTACATAGCAGTTGGAGCTGTGTTACTGCAAAAGAATAAAAATGGGGTCCTGCAACCTTGTGCCTACATCTCTAAGAAATTCACTGAAGGTGAGAGGAGATGGACAATCTGGGAGAAGGAGGCAATTAGGTGGGGGCAATTAGGAGATGGACAATCTGGGAGAAGGAGGCAATTAGGTGGGGGCTATTAAACTGGCGACACTATTTAGAAGGGAGCAAGGTGCCTTTTGAAGTATGGACAGATCACTAAAATTTAGAGGTTCTAAAAACTCCCCGCAAATTGTCCCCAAAGCAAGTGTGGTGGGCACAGTACTTTAACCATTTTAACTTTACTCTAAAGAACATACCAGGAAGAAAAAACTTTCTAGCTGATGCGCTATCCCGATTGCCACAGTACGAAAGCGAATGTGAAGAGGTCTACAAGGCAATTATCCCCAGTTCACAACCTGCGGCACAACTCAGACCTTGCAGAACCCCTAATCCTGATGACTCGGGAGCAAAGAAGATAAAATGAGAGAGCCTTGCAGATCAATGGTTCAAAGATAATCAAACCTATCTAACATGCAAGAATGGCTTGGCATACAAGGGGGAAAAATTGTATCTACCTGAAACCCTCCGTCTCAATGCTCTCAAACACAGCCATGATGTAAAACTGGCTGGACACTTCAGATATTTAAAAACTCTACACCTCATCCACCGGCAATTTTGGTGGCCAGGGCTAAAACAAGATGTAGAAAACTATGTCAAGAGTTGTACTGTATGTGCCACCATGAAAAGAATTTGAGGGAAAACCCCTGGGCTACTGCAGTCGGTGGCAGACCGTTCTCAACCATGGGAAGATATAACTACGGACTTTATTGTAGACCTACCCAACAATAGAGGAAATACTGTCATCTGGACTCTGATAGATCTGTTTGAGAAGCAGGCTCATTTTATCGCCTGTAAAGGACTCCCATCTGCACGACTGACTAAATTGTTCCTAAAACATATCTATTGACTGCATGGCACCCCTAAGCAAATAATTTCAGATAGAGGAGTGCAGTTCACAGCGAAAGTTTGCAGGAATTTCCTTAAATTAATTGGATCATCTCAAGGCTTATCATCTGCTTTTCATCCAGCTACCAATGAGGCTGCAGAATCCACTAATAAAATGGTGGAGCAATACCTTAGATGCTATGTTTCCTACCAACAGACAAACTGGACTGACCTCCTCCCTTTCGCTGAGGTGGCCTACAATAATTCTGTTCACAGCAGCACTGGCTGCTGAGTAGCCACAGGAAAAGTGTTCAGCCCAATGCCTGACTATCCTCAGGTGCCCTCCACTTCCCAGACACTTGATCAATGGGTGAAGGGGTGGGAAGAGGTTTGGAGAAACACGAAAATGGCATTAAAAAAAATTTCTTATTAAAAAAAAACAGACTGATAAAAAGAGGGCTTCCCAAAGAACATTCCAAGTTGGGGAAAAGGTTTATCTATCAACTAAATATTTATGCCTCAAATTACCCAGCAAGAAATTAAGACCAAAATTCTTGAGTCCTTTCCCCATTGTGAGAATCATCAACCCGGTCACAGTAAAATTGAAACTCCCCAGACTTTTGGGAAAAATTCACCCGGTTTTCCATTGTAGTTTACTGAAACCTTTTTGGGCTTCCACTTTAAGACTTCCCCCTAAGAACGCACTTGGACCCCTCGTAGTAGCAGGTTAGACCCATTATGAAGTGAAACGTATTCTTGACTCTATAGTCTTTAAGGGAAAATTAGTACAAGGAAAACCTAGTACAATGGAAGGGATACTCATTGTCTGAAGCCATTTGGGTGAAATCTACCGATGTGAAAGCTGACAGACTTATCGAAAAGTTTTATGAGAAACACCCCAACAAACCAAACGCCAGCCCCTAACTTGTGTTTTATTTACATTACAGGATCTGTCCTTTTTGTAAGGGGGGGGCGGATGTCAATGCTGCAAACATTGACATATTTTTGCACTGACAATATAAGAGGCAGCCTTTTGCTTTAACTGTTTGGTTTTGAATCACTAAAGTGCGGAATGAATGCAACCCGGATGTTTTGACAAGATAAGGGATAGCCACTTAAGAAAGGAAGTGAAATTTTTTGTGTTAAATTAATTGGTAAATGTGATTCATGACATGTAAATAAGGGACGGAAATCTTGTACGATATGGTGTGTCAAGGGGAGGAGAATTCAGATTCTGGCATCCATCCATGAGTGCCGATGCTCCATTCTGCTCATTACAGACTTTTTTTTTAGAATAAATAATCATGCAGTGCTCTTTGATGTGTCTTTTTAACTGGAACCATGACAGACTTACTACTAACAACAGCAAGACAAAGTAGCATCAATGGTGCATTGAAAGATCTGCAGGAAATATCATTTCCTTATAAGCAAGAACTGTAGGAATCATAAAAAAGGGAAAGTAATAGAAAATGAAGCTAAAGTGCTCTGAGACTTTAGAATTCAAATAGAGAGGCACTGCTATATAACACACCAGACAATAATTATAGATAAGAAAGATAAAAAAAGTCTGGTGAGTGGATGTGGCAGTACCCAGAGACAGCAGGATAGATGAAAAGGAATTGATAAAATCACAAAATACAAAGATCTGCAAATAGAAGCAGAATAATGGTGACAAAAGAAAGTGAAGGTAGTATCAATAATGATAGATGTCTTGAACACAATCACCAAATATCTGGAGCACCACTTGAAAATCATCAGCACTGACAAAATTTTCATCGGCCACTTTAGCTTACATCCTGAGACTTTACTTTTAATACCACCAAATAATAGCATATACCTATTCAGGTCCTTGGAAAAGACTCAATAGGTGAATAAAAATGCCAAATCCAGTCTAAACAGCTGACTGTGCAACAAATTATAATAACAACAACATCCCCTTGGATACTGACCATCTTGTACAACCTGATGTAGAGGAACATAATCTAATACTGGGTTTCCCCAAAAGTAAGACCTGGTCTTATTTTATTTTGGGCTCTGAAATAAGCACTATGGCTTACTTTAGGGTAGGGCTTACTTTAACCAGTACCAACTTGCTGTGAGTGTGCAGGGACGGGGCAGGGCCTATGCATGGGGTGGAGATGCAATGTCCAGCAAGAGCATGGTGGCGGATCAAATACTGGCGAGGGCAAGTGAGGCCCATTCCCTTCCCATGCCAGGCCAGCCCCTGAAGCCCCAGGGCTGTGCTGGCTGGCAGTGGGAAGGGTGCCAAAGTGGGGGCAGCCAGGCCAATGCTCCTCCAGCCGGAGTGGGGGGCCTTTGCCCGGGGATCCAGGGAGGCCGCTTTCCTGGCCTGGCCAGGCCCGCCTGAGAGATGAACAGGAAGGAAGCAGCCCAAGACCAAAGTGGCACATGGAGTGCCTGAGGCTTGGGGAGGGAGGGTTCTGAAGTGAGCGAGCATCCTGCTGCCAGTGCCCATGCAGGCTGCCCCTTCCCCACCAGAGCCAGAATGCCACCGCATTTACTGTAAGTGCCACTAGATGTTGGCCTTTCCTCTGGCGGGCCTGGGCAGCTGCAGGACAAAGAAGTGGCTGTTTCAGCATCTTGGCACCTGCTTTGCAGCTCCATTGCAGTTCTCTGTGGAGCTGGAGAGCTTGCCACACCACCACCCAGATTCCCTCATTTCCCCCAGGAATTGCATGTCTTTGCTTACCTGACTTCCAGCCCTGTCCTGTTTCTCCTTCATGCTCCTCTGCTGCCACATGCATGGAAACAAAACAAGTTTGTGGGTTAAAAAATAAGGTCAATCAATTCCAACTTTGTGAGATCTTTTTTTTTTTTTTGGTGAGAAGTTGGAATTGATTGATTGACCTTCCCCCCCCCCCCCAATCCTCTTTTGTTTCCCTGCATGCCGCAGCAGCAAACCATGAAGGTGAAACCAGACAGGGCTGGAAGTCAGGTAAGCAAAGACAAAGATCAAATATTCATTTAGTTCAGCTACCTTTCATAGTACTGTGTTTCCCTGAAAATAAGACCCACCCTGAAAATAAGCCCTAGCCCATTTTGGGGTGGGCCTAATATAAGCCCTACCCCAAAAATAAGCTTGGGGGTGGGCATGGCCAGCACAAGTAGTGAGCGCACGGGGGCCGACACTGGCAGCAGTTATAGCCTGCCGGCCCCTTGGAGCAGTGCAATCCAGCATGGAGGCAGAGGCAGGGAGGAGGTAGGCGATCTGGACGCCCTGCTCACTTTTCACCCAGAGGGAAATTGAACCTTCGTCTGCTTGTAAATGGGGCGGTTGGAAACTGAGGGATTTGCTCCCTTTCCAACTACCACATTTTCAAGCAGACAAAACTTCCAGTGTCCATCAATGGCAACAGCAGAATTCCCCCCCCCCCCCACAGGACAGAGTGCTCCGCCACTGCCACTGTTTCTCAACCCAGCCAACGCACATGAAAATCCTGGTCAGCAGGCAAAGGTGGAGCTTGTGAGGCAGTGGTGGGGTGTGCCCCAGGCAACCCAGCGGTGTGGCATGGCCCAGCAGCAGCAACATCAACAGAATCTCGCTGGGACAGCATCACTGGCACCAACTGCAAGCTATTTAACCCTAAGTGCCCAGACTGGAGCCTTGGTGAACTTAAAGGAGACAGGCACTGTCTCAGAGCTGCCTTGTGCTTGCAGCTCCAAGGGGGAAGCAATGGAGGTGGCAGAGTGCTCCATCCTAGGTGAGGATTCTGCTGTTTCTGCTGCTGCTACTGCTGAGCCGCCCTGGCTCAGCCACTGCCACTGCCACCCAAGCTCCCTCTTCACCTGCTGTCCAGGATTTTCATGTGCATTGGCTGGCTTGGGAGGCAGCAGTGGGGCGTGGCCCAGGCCAGACCAGCAGCAACATCAGAATCCCACTGGGATGGCCCCGCTGGTGCCAGCTGTGCGTTATTTAAATCTAAGCTCCCAGACCAGAGCCTTGGGGTGGTAAGAAGGCGGAAGCTCCAGGCAGGGATGGCTGCTGCAATGGGGCAGGCTAGGCAATGAGGTGAGTCCTCAGTCACTGCTTCTGCTTCCCCCTCAGAGCTGCAAGCACAAAGCTGTCTCCTTTAAGCCTGTTGAGGCTTCAGTCTAGGCGCTTAGATTTAAATAGTGTGCAGCTGGCACCAGCAAGGCCATCCCGGGATGCCTCTGCTGTTGCTCATGGTGGTGTAACCACTGGTGCGATGTAACATGTGGCAACCTTCCACGAGCAGCTGTAGAAGTGGTGTGGTGGTGTGACAGGTGTTGGGGCATGGGAGGCCTGGCTGTGGCGGTCCTGCGGTAAGCAGGTGTGGGGTGCGTGGGGCAGCTCCCCCCATCTGCCTCACTCATGGTGGCAGCAGCTCCAGTGTGATGTATCACCTGATGTCCTGCCACAAGCAGCTGCGAGCAGCTGTAGAAGTGGGGCGGCAATGATGCAGGCTTCTGCTGGATGGGGCTGTTGGTGCCGCCACTGTGAGGCAAGGCAGCTGTTAGGAAAAAAATAAGACATCCCCCAAAATAAGACCTAGTGCCTCTTTTGGAGGGGAAAAAAAAAGACCAGGTCTTATTTTTGGGGAAACACGGTATCTCTAGGAGGCTCACAAATATAACACAAACAGTAGCTCCCCTTTTCCCAATCCTTCTTTTGGATTGATAAAACTGTGACTTCTTACACAAGATGTAATGTTGCATACTTAGTACTTGTTCATAAATCATATGTTTGTCCCACTTATAGTGTAAAATACTTTTAATACATTCAAAATAAAACAGAATCAAAATAGCCAGAGTTAAAAGAAAAGAATCTATCTCTGACTTGTACTGCACCATACATTTTAAAAAAGAAAAACACACTACTGGTAACCAGATATCTGGAGTCACGTAAATCACATCTATCCAAATCCATTATAAATTTAAAAAAAGTTTCAGAAAATCAAAAATATTGTTTTTTACTGATTATTCCCAACATGGAATTCTTTCTTTTCTTTTTGCAGCAGGCTCATACTTTAAGTTCTTATTACCCTAATCAAATGACACCAACAAATCTTCACCTAATCACTTCTTATAATTAATGGGGACCATGCGTGCTAAGGAAATCTAGGATCTGATAAGTAACAGCAGTTACTTTTGCTCAGTTAAAGTTTAGGTAGTAATCTGAAAAGTAGGAGATGAGTAGCTGATTTTTAAGAGTGAAGTACAAACATGCAAGGAACATGTAGATCTATCTGCTTTTTGATTGCTTACTTTCATAAAATATGTATAAATCTGCAGTGTGTTTCTCTTTTTATGAATAACACCAATTCTTCTAGACTTTGACATCTACTTTGTTCTTTGCCTCTAAGGCCAGAAATATCTAGAGCAAACATATTGCCCTGTATAACTTTATAACAAGGACTATATCACTTTTTTACAGGTATGGTTTAAGAACCGCAGAGCCAAATGGAGGAAGCGGGAAAGAAATCAACAGGCAGAACTTTGTAAGAATAGTTTTGGAGCTCAGTTCAATGGACTGATGCAACCTTATGATGAGATGTATAGTAGTTATTCCTATAATAACTGGGCTACCAAAGGACTTGCTGCCAGCACTCTATCAACAAAGAGCTTCCCATTCTTCAACTCCATGAATGTCAATGCCATTTCTTCCCAGCCCATGTTTTCAACATCCAGTTCTATAGGATCTATATCTGTACCCTCCTCAATGGTTTCTTCAACAGTGACTGGTGTGCCAGGCCCAAGCCTTAACAATCTTAATAGCCCTGGTCTTAACTCTGCAGTTCCATCTACTACCTGTCCCTATACATCCACAGCCAATCCTTATATGTATAGGGATACTTGTAACTCTAGCCTGGCTAGCTTGCGATTGAAGGCAAAACAGCATGCCAACTTCACCTATCCAGGAGTGCAGATGGCAGCCTCCAGCCTGAGCCCATGTCAGTATGCTGTGGATAGGCCAGTATGAGAACTTCTGCTAATTATGAACTATTAGTTGAACAAAGCCCCCCCTGCAGATGAATTTCAGAAAAATGTATTTATAATACTGTTACAAATCTTTTACTATCATTTTTGTAAAGTATATATTTTTCCTCACTGAAAGTTCATTTAAGACAGAGGAACTTTTTTGCCAACCTTTGAATTCTTATCTGGTGATAACAAAGATACCCAGGGAAATGGTTGACACTGCTCATAATTTATTATTGCAATTTGTGCTTTATACAACTGACTCTTGCTTACATAAGGAAGTCTAGATTCTGTACCTGAAGCACCAGGTTCGGATTTTCTGAAATGCCCTGGGTAAAACATTCGGTTTCCTTTAAAAATCATAACAAAAAATTGCCAAAAGTAATTTGATAGCACAGGAAGGAAATGTATGTGCAGACATACCATGAGTTATGTGGAAGATCTAAGACAAAGAAATATATAGATGTGCTCCTAGGTATCTCTGGCTACCATGACTGAAATAGAAGCTGTCAATTTGTTATCAAAAGAGCAATGGTGCTTGGAGAAAATTGACAAGAAGTCACCAAATTTGGAACAAAACCACTAGGTGATATAATAATTTTGCAGGACAGTTATTTAAATGCATAAAACCAATAGGTGTGTGGATTATATTTCATTTCCCTATGCAATTTCATTTTCTACTGAGCAGGAGCTGTGGTGGTGCAGTGGTTAGAATGCAGTATTGCAAGCTGACTCTGCCAACTGCCAGGCGTTCAATCCTGACCGGCTCAAGGTGGATTCAGCCTTCCATTCTTCTGAGGCCAGTAAAATGAGAATCCAGATTAGTTGGGGCAATACACTAACTCTACTTAGAGAATGCTGTAAGGCACTATGAAGTGGTATATGAGTTTAAGTGCTTCTGCTATTATAAACACATACAGGGTCAGGCTCATTTCATTTTCCAATGACTCAAATTCCCAAAAATAAACAAGAAAAATGCCCTGAGCATCTCATCCACATGTGATTATTGCATAAGCAACAAAGCATTATTTGTATGCAACAATTTCTAACTTTTAGAAAAATTAGGTCTGCAACTGAATAGAAGTAATCCAGTGAATTGGATTACTCATCCTCGACCACACCCAGGCAACAACTTCCAATTATTAGTTTCCAGGATGATCCAGACAACCATTTTTTCATTGTTTTCAATTTCACTGCACTTACAAAAGTAGTACATGTGCCTCTGAATCATACTAGTTTCTGCAATACTTCTACTGTCACAAGCCAGCAAACATAAGACCTTTAAGAACATCACTTTATCTCATCCCCATATTTATTCACCAGAATTCCTGAACTTTTCAGAGGCCAGAAATGTACAAATTAAAATCCATAGATGTTAACCATGACCAACAAAACTGCAGTCTGTTGTAGCAAGAATGTATAGTGGGAAGAATTGAAGGAAGTCATGTTCATCTATTGTAACTTATCTCAAGAGTAGCAAAATGAGAAGTGGGTAGATACTATGGAACTAATTGCTCATGTTTGGGTGTTGTTGGTTTTTTTGCTACTCCAACATCCCCCTAAACTACTCAAGATGGGTGATCCCTAAAAAGTGTTAATTTATACTCATAAATTATATTTTTTCTTTAAAAGTTATGTTTTGATGTTAATAAATTGACTGCTAATAGCAGGGCCGATTACATTTTAAAATTTGCCTGAATAATTTTCTTGAAAAAGTATAATGCTTTAAAAATAGTTGTTTCTTTTTATTTGTTAGATTGTGTATGATTATGTTTGAGTGTATATTTGTGTGTGTGCATGTGTCTGTGTATAAACAAACACACAATGGGAGAGGTCATTTGACATATTTTAAAATAAAGGTAAATTTAAATTGCAGTCCGATTTGGATTTCTTCACCCTTATAAATTAAAAGGTGGTGTTGTTCTTCAGAGATAGAAATCAATAAACAGGAAAAACTACAATTAATGCTCATTTTAAAACTCCCAAGCATCTTCCACAAAAAAAAAAGTCCTTGTGTTGGTGTGGTGGAGTATTTGGGTTGGGAGCAGGCTCAAGTGACTGGGACAATGCTGTTTCTTAGCACAATGTTCCTTGGATTGTTTGGGGGAAAAGTATCAATAAAATAACAATGGAGATATCTCCAGGAAAATAGCAATTTCCCTTTTATAACCTTCTTTTCTCTAATGGAAAGAGATAGACTTACCTTTTTTTTCGGAGCCTAGGGATTAGCTAGTGAAACAAATACATTTGCTGATTGAATGGTCCAATCATTCACAATCTTGATATTTACTCAAGTAATCAAGCTGCCCATTTCATAGAATTGTATAGCTACCCATCTCAGAGATTTTAATGAAATTATTTAGACTATTAATTTTCACACAATTATAGAGTTATTATTGGAGTACTTTGTTGTTTTGTATAGATTAGACACTTCCAAATCATTTTGCCTTTTCTGTGCAAAAATGTCTTGATTTGCTTGTGTGAAATTGCTTCAAATTGATTTTTTTTTACTTCAGACACTTCATTTTTCAGTAAACCAAAGAAATGGTGCCCAGAAAGAAGTTGTTCATTTATTTATAGATTATTGATATTGCCACGTACTCTCACATGGCAACTCAAGGCAGCTTACAGAACATGAAAGCACAATATAAAAGAAATAAAAATAAAAGATACAAATAATAAAATAATGACCACACCCCTCCACCATGGCAACAACACATACTCATACTAACCAATGGGCTCCATCTCGTTCTGGGCTCCCCAGGCCCGCTGGCAGAACCATGTCTTCAGGGCCTTCTGAGAGTGTTAGAGTGGGGGGCAGTCTAATTTCCAGATGGACGATGTTCCATAGGGAGGGAGGCACCACGGAGAAGGCCCTTCTTCTGGGTCCCACCAGATGTATCTCCCTAGGGGACAGGACCCATAACACTCCTTGCCTCTCCACTCTAGTGGGTCAAGTAGATGTGACTGGCAAGAAATGGTCTCTCAGATAACCTGGTTCCAAGCCATAAAGGGCTTTAAAGGTGGCAACCAGCACCTTGAATTGTACCCAGAAGCAAATTGGCAACCAATACAGCTCCCACAGGAGAGGTGATACATGTGTACACCAAGGTCTGCACAAAACCATGTGGGCTGCTGCATTTTGCACCAACTGGAGCTTCCAGATGCTTTTCAGGGGCAGTCCCATGTAGAGCCACTCGGTCTTGCCAGGGTTCAGTTTCAACCCATTGCTCCCCATCCAGCCTCTAACAGCCTCCAGGCACTGCAAGAGGGAGGTCACGGCATCGCTTAACTCATCATGGGCTCAGATATACAGCTGAGTATCATCAGCATATTGATGATATTTCAGTCCATGGTGACAAATGATCTCACTCAATGGCTTCATGTAGATGTTGAATAGGCACGGAGAGTGTACTGAGCTCTGCAGAAACCTGCAAAGCAGTGGGTGAGGGCTGGATCTTGCACCTTATTAATACTGAGAGTGGCCACAGAGGAAGGAAGTGAACCAGGACAGCACAGAGACCCCCCTACCAACCCCCAAGCCACTCCAAGATACCATAGTCAATGGTATCAAAACCCACTGAGAGGTCAAGTAGAGCAAGGATGGATGCACTACCCCCATTCAACTCCCACCAGAGATCATCAAAAAGTGCAACCAATGCCATTTCTGTCCCATATCCAGGTCTGAATCCTGACTGATAGGGGCCTAGATAATCCATTTCATCTAGAAACCTCTGGAGCTGCCACTCAACTATTGTCATGCCCCCATTGGAGTCTTACTCTGGGGAAGAAGATGAGCTGGAACTGGAGCCAACAGAGATCGAGGGGAAGGCAACGTTGACTTCAGAGGAATATGGGGAGGAGGAGGCTGAGGCAGGCCAGGGCCTTTCAGGATTGGGATGGCTTGTAGGCAAGGAGGAACAGGGGCAGGATGACCAAGAGAGGCTAAGCAGTGAACATGAGAGATATTGCTCAGGTAATGAGCAAGGACCACCCCCTCCTTATACTCGAGCATGGAGAGTGGAGAGAAGGCAGGAACAATACAGGCTGACTCACCTACTCGGGAGGAGAGCCCCCCCCACCCCTTATCACAAGCACATCTGGGGATTGAAACTTAAGGAGACACAGTGGGGAGGGGCGTTTGTCAGGAACAAACACTGAATTAGTGGAAGGTTTTGTGTGCTGTTGCCAATGTTGGACGTTTCCTGCATTTCTTGCTTTATTGCTTGCTTCCTGGATTAATTGCCTTGTTCCTTTGCTCCTGGACTCATTTAGTCCCTTGCCCTGCTGGATTTCTTGTTTTGACAGCTGTTGTGCTCACAGTTTTGTGCTGGACTACATGCAGCCAGAGGCTGCTGGAGGTGTGTGTTATGTACAGGGATAAATGAACACAAGCAGCGACTCACTGACACCATCAGGTGGCGCTGTACTGTGATGGGATTGGCTGACTAGCGCTCAGTGGGAAAACCAGATAAAGGGATTGGCCACGAGCATACCTGGCCAGGTATATAAGGGGCACAGGTAACCCCTATTGTTCTGTTGAGTACTTCCACTAATAAAGAGCTGCCATGCTGAACCCTTTGTCTGTCATATTGTCATGCAGTCGAGAACCCACTACACAATAGTGGCGACGAGGATGGAAGCCTGTTTCTCTTGAGGAGCTGAAGTCACTAAGGATCGGAGGAAAGAGGCCTCTTTCCCCGAACCATCTACGGCCGGCCAAGCAAGCGCTTGTGGTCAAAGCAGAGAAACAGGACACACCATGGCGCAATTCGGACAGGTTCCGCCATTCAACACCCGGCACCCTGAGAGATGGGCTTCACACCTGAGTCAGGTAGAAGCGTGCCTGTGGGCTAACCGGATCACCGACGACATTCAAAAAGCAGCAGCCCTGATCTGTTTGAGTGGCCCAGCAATCCACAAACTGGCCGTTAACCTGTGCGCGCCGACAGCGATCAAGGTTATGTCGTACAAAGACATCGTAGAGAAGCTGAAAAATCACTTTAAGCCGCGAATGTCTGAACTGGCTTAGCGAAGTCAGTTCGAGCAGTGGTGCCAATGGCCAGGTGAGTCTTCCGAATTTATCACAGCCCTGTGGGAGGCTGCTCACCTGTGCAAATTTAGCAACCTAGAGGACAGGCTCTGGGACAAACGGCTGTAGCAGCGACTATATGCCCGGCCGACTATCACACTCCAAGATGCTCAGGATGAGATCTTGGCCAGCGAAGCCACCGGTGGAGCAGTCAACGCAACCCATCAAGCCCGACCCAGCAGCCCAGGTGGTTCCATTCATTTCAGAGAGGCTGTGAACGGCAGAAGCGGGGACACGTTGGAGGAGGCTGAGATTGATGTATTACATCAAAAGCAAGGAAGACATCAAGTGCAGTGCAACAACAATGGAAGCCAGCGGAAGCCCACAACGGCCAACAAATGTACCAAATGTACCGGCTGCAGCTGTAGAGAAACCGTCCAAAAGTGTGCCAGTTGCGGAGGAAATCATCCGAGACCGACCTGCAAATTCCGAACCGCAAAGTGTCAGTCCTGCGGGAAGATGGGGCACATTGCAGCCATCTTCCGGAATCGCACATGGGACATCCTGTATGAACTTCAATCGATGGACGCGTTGCCAAAAGGTACTGAGTCCCCTCAGCTCACCTCTACCAATTTTTTTGAGAGTAGGAGGACCGTTTCTAACACAGAGATCCATCAGTTACTCACACCAAAAATCAAACTAGAGGTCCGTTGGCAAGGTGTACCTTGCAAGATGGAACTCGACTCCGGGTCCGCAGTCTCCATAATTTCTTATGAGACATTTAAAGCAGTTTGCGGCCGTAGCAAACAGTGGGCTCCATTGAAGCCCACCAGCATTCAGTTATCTGATTTCCAGCATGCCCCTATTAAGGTTAAGTGGGAGGCCACTATGTTAGTGGGGTTCAAGGACTTCCAGGGTCCCTTGGACATCCTGGTAGCCGAGGGCCAGAGAACCAGTTTAGTGGGGCTGAATTGGTTTGGGGCTCTGGGAATAGGGATCTCAGGGATCCATAATACCCAGTCCAAAAGCCTCAAATCCGTCTGCAAAACGTTTGCAGACGGATTCGATGGCAAGCTCGGCAAACACACAGGGCCCTCCATTAAATTTAAGTTGAACCCTAATGTCCTTCCTGTGAGAATTAAGGCGCGAAGAGTCCCCTTCGCTCTCAAGCACAAGATTGAGAGCGAATTGGACAAATTAGTGGACCAAGGGGTGTTAGAACCAGTAGAAGGGGTAGAGTGGGAGACCCCCAATAGTCACCCTACTTAAAGCTAACGGGGAGGTTAGAATTTGTGCGGATTATAAGGCCACGGTGAACCGGGCCCTGAATCCGCACGCTTACCCAGTCCCGACGGTAAGGCACGTCCTCTCCTCATTCCAGGGCGGCACCATCTTTGCCAAGCTCGATCTGGCACAAGCGTATCAGCAACTCCCAGTTACCAGGGAAACGGCAGACATTCAGAAAATTGTTACACACAGAGGAGCTTTCAGAGTTAACAGTTTGCAGTTCGGTGTCTCTGTAGCTCCTGGAATATTTCAGGAGGTGATGGAGAGGACTCTGAAGGGCATACCTGGAGTATGCCCTTACTTTGATGTCCTTAACGCTGGAGATTCTGAAGAGGTCCTGGCTGACAGGCTGCAGGCTGTTTTAAGCAGATTCTGCTCTGCAGGGTTAAAACTAAAAAAGGACAAATGCAGCATTGGAGTGGCATCCATTGAATTCCTTGGGTTTAGAATTGATGCCAAAGGAATTCACCCTACTGATTCCAAGGTAAGAGCAATTAAGATGGCTCCAACCCCTAAAAACAAAGCTGAATTGCAAGCCTTCCTGGGGTTACTTAATTTTTATCATGCTTTCTTGCCCCACAAAGCAGCAATTGCTGAGCCTTTACACAGGCTCTTAGACAAGAAAACTCCTTGGAATTGGACCAAGGTCCAAGAGCATAGTTCCCGAAATCAAAAAGACCTATTGTCCTGTAATTGAACAGTCACACACTTTATAGAAAACAAACATCTGCATCGCATGTGATGCATCCCCCTATGGGGTGGGTGCTGTCCTAAGTCACATGGAGGACAACAGGGAGCAGAGACCCATTGCTTATTACTCCCGAACACTGTCAAGGGCAGAGAGGAACTACACCCAAATAGATAAGGAGGCCCTGGCAATAATGATGGGAGTCAAAAAATGGCAGGGAATTCACTATTTTCACGGATCATAAGCCTCTGCTGGGGTTGTTCACGACTGACAGACAAACCCTGCAAATCCTATCCCCCAGGATGCTGAGGTGGTCCATATTCCTATCTGCATACACGTGTAAACTGGTACACAAACCAGGAAAGGATATGGGCCATAAGGATGGATTAAGCAAGTTACCAGTTGCCACTGCAGAACCGGATCCAGCACCTGCTGAACAGATAATGGCCATCCAGGATCTACCTGAATGCCCGCTCCACACTAAGGACATTGCTGCTGGTACCACAGTTGACAAGGTCATGAGCAGGGTACAGGCATGGGTAGCCTCAGGGTGGCAAGAAAATAGTCCAGGCCCGGAATTTCAAGCATTCTTCATGAGGAGGCATGAGCTGTCTTCTCATAAGGGATGCCTATTTTGGGGGAGCAGGGTTGTCATTCCTGAGAAACTTAGGGATAGGGTTTTACAGTCACTACATGAGGGACACCCTGGCATAGTCAGGATGAAGGCGTTAGCCAGGAGTTACTTGTGGTGGCCTGGCCTTGATAAGGCTATAGAGGAACAGGTAGCAGGATGTTACACATTCCAAATGTCAAGGCCAGAACAGCCGCACGCACCGGTACACAAGTGGGAGGTGACACAAAAACCATGGTCTAGAGTCCACATTGATTATGCTGGCCCTTTTCAAGGTCAAATTTTCCTAGTGATAGTTGACAGCTACTAAATGGCTAGAGGTAATACCAGTTGCTAGCATGACCAGAGCCAAGATGGTCCAGGTGCTCAGGGGACTCTTTGCTATGCATGGCCTGCCTGATGTGATAGTTTTGGACAATGGCCCACAATTCACATCTGCTGATTTCCAGGGTTTCACGAGGGCCAACTTGATTAGACACATCACCTCTGCGCCCTTCCAGCCATCGTCCAACAGGCAAGCAGAATGTATGGTGAGGACGAGCAAGGACTCATTGAGATGCATCATCAGTGGAGACTGGCACCAAAGGTTGGCTCAATTCCTTCTTGCACAACACACCACACCATGTACAACCACTGATAAAGAGTCCTGCAGAACTGCTTTGGGGCAGATGGCTCATCACTAAGTTGGACAGACTCCACCCTGACAGAGTGGCCGCAGAGATGGAACAACCCATCCTCACCAGGGAACTACACACTGGCAATCTGGTTTGGGTCAGAAACTATGGGCCGGGACATGTGTGGTTTGAGGGGGTGGTGACTGACAGAATGGGGCCTTTGTCTTACATTGTAGAGGTGGAGGGGGGCCGTCAGGTCAGACGACACATAGAACAAATCAGGAAGCGGGTTCCTGAAAAGTCATAGGTTGACTGGCCCACCCAATCAAAAACAATGGGTTCTGGGTTGGAGGAGGATCTCACGGGACAATGAATTGATAGCAGAGAGTTTGGGCAGAGTGGAACAACAACAGGAACAACAGGCCCTGGCCCACCATGACAACACAGTCGTTAAGCCCCAGAGCCAGGACTCAACGTATGATGCGGCTGTCCAGGACAGGAAGCAACCCCTGAGACGGTCACCCTGGGCTCATAGGCCACCTGCCTATTTGGAGGACTAAGAAAGGACTCGACGTGTCCAATCATCACCAGTGAAATATGTGTTTAGAAAAAAATTGTTTATTGTTTGTTATTATGGGGGAAGGGGTGTTATGTACAGGGATGAATCAAGCAGTGACTCACTGACACCATCAGGTGGTGCTGTACTGTGATGGGATTGGCTGACTAGCGCTCGGTGGTAAAACCAGATAAAGGGATTGGCCATGAGCATACCTGGCCAGGTATATAAGGGGCACAGGTAACCCCTATTGTTCTGTTGAGTACTTCCACTAATAAAGAGCTGCCATGCTGAACCCTTTGTCTGTCATATTGCCATGCGGTTGAGAACCCACTACAAAATAGTGTGTGTGTGTGTGTGTGTGTGTGTGTGTGTCTTCACTTTGCTCTGGGACTTGCCAGAAACATGGGAGCAGTTGGGGAACATTTGGAGCAATAAAGGGGTGGTTGGATCTGTCAGCTGTGTTGCCTCTGTGCCGTGCCCCGAGTCATCACAACCACCTTCTCCAACAACCTTCCCCAAAAAGGGAAGTTTGGAGACAGGTTGAAAATTATCCAACAGGATGGAATCCAGCAATGGCTTCTTGAGAAGAGGGCAGACCACAGCCTCCTTAAAGAGCTGGAGGACTGCCCCCTCCTGTAGGGAAACATTAATCACCACCAGAGTACACCTGCCTATCACCTCCCGGGAAGCTTTCATAAGCCAGGAAGGACATGGGTGTGTATTCCACTCCACTTTCATAAGCCAGATGCTTGTGTGTGTACTCCACTTCCTCAGGAGCAACAGTGTCGGGCCCGGCAGGCCCGACATTCAGCGGGGCCCCAAGAGCACTCAACGGCGATCCGGCAGATGCCCGCATCCGGTCAAGCATCCAGCCGCAGAAGCCCGTGCCCGCCTTTCCTTTCCTCCGCTCGCACCCGGGGTGGTGGGTGTGGGCCCTGCCGGCTATTTAGCAGCATTGGTTGTGCTGTGCAGCCAACGCTGACTTTGTTTGTCTTTGGGTGACTGTTTGTGGTGTGGAATAAACGTCGCTTAGAAGAACCAGCTCTTGTTCTGGTTGCATTTTTTGCCTCATTGGACGAGTGCTGATAGTAAGTCAGCGTTGGCTGCTGATAGGACACGTAGCACCTAAGGTACCGCTCCACGGCAGCATTGGCGCGTTCTGCTGCCCCGTTGGTGCTATGTGTCCTATCAGCAAACTGACTGGGTGGACCTGTTAGCGTTCATTGAAGTGGCATATAACAATGCCATCCACAGCAGCACCGGCTTCTCCCCCTTCCAGGTGGTTTCCGGGCACAACTTCATCCCCATCACTGAATGCGTCCAGGAGGAGGGGCCCCCATGTCAGCCGCAGGAGTGGATGAAACAAATTGAGGAAGCCTGGGACGCAGCAAAAAGGGCATTGGAACGGTCCGCTGCTGCATCCAAAGAGCAGGCGGACAAGAAGCGTAGACCGTTCAACACCCCAAGGGTGGGGGACTTGGTATACTTGTCCACCAAGTACTTATGACTCCAGGTGCCCTGCAGGAAACTGGGTCCCAAATACCAGGTGGTTCAGGTGGTCAACCCGATAACGGTGCGACTCCGATTGCTGAAGTTCCCGGGTAAAGTCCATCCAGTGTTTCATAGCAGCTTATTGAAGCCCGCTACGGTGGCTGCTACGGCAGCAGGGGAGGGGGGTCCCGGGCCCGTCCATGGTGACCATTACGAGGTGCAGAAGGTCCTAGATTCCAGGGTACAGAGGGGTGTCGTACAATACCTTCTCTGGTAGAAGGGGTACCCTGTGGAGGAGGCCTCCTGGGTGCCAGGGAAGGACGTCCATGCTCCTCGTTTGGTTCGGGCGTTCCACTGTGCGCACCCCGGCAAACCAGGAGGGCAGAGGGAATGCGTAGGGTGGATAGCCACTTACCTTTGTCTTCTACCCCTGCAGGAGGACCTTTGGTGGGGGGGTGGCATGTCGGGCCCAGCAGGCCCGATGTTCAGCGGGGCCCCGAGACCACTCACCGGCGATCCGGCAGATGCCCGCATCCAGCTGCAGAAGCCCGCACCCGCCTTTCCTTTCCTCCGCTTGCACCCGGCCTCGGCCACGGGCCAGCTCACCAGCGACCCGGCCGACGGACTCCTAGCCGCCAGATGCTACGCCTTGGGAGACGCTCCCCAGCGGGTCAGGGAGGGAGCGCCCGGCCGCCACCAGGCTGTCAGGGAGGGAGCACCTGGCCGCCACCAGGCTGTTCCAGCGACCTCCGGGGCCTCCTGGCGGGCCGGGGAAGAGCATGCCTGCCAGCCCATTCCAGGGGCTGTCGGGGACTTCCAGCGGGCCGGGGAAGAGCGCACCTGCACATTGCCTCTGTGGAGGCCCCCGCCCGAGGACGGCTCACTCCAGGGCCTTGCTTGCCCTTCCCTAGGAACTGCAGCCGGGCTTGGTGGGCGCGCCTGCAACATCGGCATGGAGGACTCCTACTGCCGGCCCTGCTGAGGAGCTGCAGGAAGGGCGGTGATGGAACACGCCCCAGGCTGTGCGGGCTGGAACTGCGGCGGTTCGGGCACCTGTGTGGGGGGGGTGGGGGTGTCGGGTCTTGGGCCCACAAGGGGGTTAGCCCTGGGTGGGGGGTGGTTTGCTGTAAGCAGTGGTGGTGGGTCGGGACCCTGGGGGTTTGGGAGGATACACACCTGAAGAACGGAACAGTGGAACACGTGGAGGGCAGAAACCAAAGGATAGTGCCTGAGAAGGGTGGTGCTTAAGTAGAGGGGTGGGGGTTGTTGGCTTGTTTGGGCGGGGTGGTGGGTGTGGGCCCTGCCGGCTATTTAGCAGCGTTGGTTGTGCTGTGCAGCCAACGCTGACTTCGCTTGTCTTTGGGTGACTGTTTATGGTGCGGAATAAACGTCGCTTAGAAGAACCAATTCTCGTTCCGGTTGCATTTTTTGCCTCATCGGATGGGCGCTGATAAACAGGTTCAAACTTTTCCCAGATAACAGTGCAAGAACCTTCATCAAGGGCCTCCACTGGTCCAGCAACCACACTGGAATCTAACTGGGAATGTTGAGCTATTTTGTCTTCCAGAAAATCCACAAATTCCTCAGCACACGTCTTCAGATGGACCTCAGAATCCTCCTTCCCTAGGAGATGGCTCACCTTAAAGAGGGTCATTGGTTGATTATCTGCAGACGCAAATAGTGTGGAAAAGCATTTACACTTCACCGCATGAATCACAAGATAGGCCTTAATAGTAGCTCTTAATGATGTTCGATCGAGTTCATCCCTTGTCTTCTGCCAGCAGTACTCTAGACATCTCTTCATCCATTTCAGCCCTCAGTTCCTCTGTATACCACAGAGGATAGAGAGGTTTACGGGTGAGGTCACATGGGCACAATCCTATCCAGAACCTCAATCACCTTCCTATTCCAAACAGTGATTAAGAGCTTGGCTGGACTGCACAGCAGATAAGCATTTATAGACCAATCTAATAGGTCCTGGCTCCTGGCAGAGTACAGCTGTTGAGAAACTCATTGTCACCAGACTGTGACAGGGTGTTCTGTTCCCCCCCCCCCCCAGGGTACAAACAGACAGACAAGCAGGCATGACTAGCAAGGGTTAATTCCTCAGGCTTTAGTAATTGCCTTCTGATAAGGCCTTGGCAGCAAAATACAAACAGTCAGCCAAAATAGACTCCTTACCTCAAGCGTCTGCTGGAATGAGATAACTTCCAAACAATTACCGTATTTTTCGGACCATAAGACGCACCTGACCCTAAGACACACCCAGTTTTTAGAGCAGGAAAACAAGAAAAAAAATATTCTGCACCAAATAGTACCAGTATACTAAAATATTTATTATAATAAAGCAAAATACGGTAATGTTTAACAGCGTAAACTCAACAGTGGTGTTAAGAACCATCATCATGGTTATATATAAATTGAACAAATAAATAAATAAATAAATAAAATCATTTCCATTAACAAACGAGGAAAGACTTAGAGGCTCAAGCACTTTTCTAGTTTTTTGGAAACCCTAAAAACATCATCACTAGTGTCAGAATTTATGAAGCTCTGTTGCTCACAATCACCTATATCGCTTTCTTCGCTATCTTCATATATGACATTATCTTCAGGTCCATCTAAGGCATTGCTAATGCCACATTTTTAAAATGATTTTGTAATGATTTCCTCCTTCACTGACTCCCATGATGTTTTAACCCATTCACAAACTTGAGTGATAGTGGGCCTCTTCATTCGTCCAGTAGGAGTCAGATCATGATTCCCAGCAGCCATCCATTTGTTCCACTCTTCTCTCATAAACATTTTAAATGGTTTGTTGATTGAAACGTCGAGAGGTTGCAACTGGCTGGTAAGACCCCCAGGAATTACAGCTAGATGAGTCTTCACCTCTTTAAATCTGTTTTTTGTTGTTTCACTAATATGTGCTCTGAACTGGTCAAGCACTAATAAAGCAGATTTTTTCAGAAGTCCTCCAGGACGTTTGGACCACACTTTTTCAATCCATGCTTTAATTCCATTTTCATCCATCCATCCTTTTTCATAAACATACACAACAACTCCTTGTGGAATAACATCTTTTGGAAAGGTTTTCCTTTTGAAAATTAGCATTGGTGGCAATTTGGTGCCCTCAGCACAGCAGGACAACACAGCAGGGTAATGTGTTTTCTCATGTCCTGAGGTTTTCACAGTTATTGTTTTGGCACCTTTGAGGTCAACTGTCTTATTAGATAGGCACATCAGAGGTTAACGGGACTTCATCCATATTCCCAATCTGGTCCATTGGAAAATCATATTTTTTCCTAGCATCAATTATAAATTTATGAAAAGACAGAATCTTTGATTCATATTCTGGGGGCATTTTTTGTGCAATCCTAGTTTTGGTGCGCATAGCAAAGCCACTTCTCCTCATAAATCTATAGCACCATGATGGTGAGCCAGTAAAATCCTTAATGCCTTTCTCTACACCAATGCGTTTGGCTTCATAGATGATCATTTTTGTGGAAATATATTCCGGTGACGTGTGATCCATTCTTTCATGTCCACTTCTAACTGTGGCCATTTTTCAGCATGCCCACGAAAAGTGTGCTTAATTTTACCAAGTTTTTGCAGCTGATCCTCTTGTTTTCTCCATTGTGTTATCATTTTTTCAGTTGGAGGTGGCCCAAAATGTCTCTCCGTTGCTCTGTTTCCATGTTCTTTTGCATATTTTACTACCTCCAGTTTAAACGGAATTTTATAAGCTAATCTTTTCATTTTTGACATTTTGTACCGTTGGACAAATGATGTTTTTCTGAGGAAAATAGAGTAAGAAAGAACTGTCATTTCTTATGAGAGACATACGGTATCACCACACACATCATTACTGTAATTTGACTCATACCATACTATTAAAGGGCACCAACCAACCTGACAGGCAGGGCTTTGCATGGCGGGAGAAACTACCACTATGTGTGTCTCTCTTGCCATGACAAGCTCCTTGCCTGCCTCTCAGGAAGAAAGGAAGAGAGAGAGAGGAAGGAAGGAAGGAAGGAAGGAAGGAAGGAAGGAAGGAAGGAAGGAAGGAAGGAAGAGAGAGAGAGAGAAAGAAAGAAAGGAAGGAAGGAAGGAAGGAAGGAAGGAAGGAAGGAAGGAAGGAAGAGAGAGACTGGAAGGAAGGAAGGAAGGAAGGGAGAGAGAGAGAGTGAAAGGAAGGAAGGAAGGAAGGAAGGAAGAAAGAAAGAAAGAAAGAAAGAAAGAAAGAAAGAAAGAAAGAAAGAAAGAAAGAAAGAGAAAGAAAGAAAGACACTTGCACTCATAGAGAACATCACCGGACTGGTGGCCAGTGTAGCAGCAAATTTACCGGTAGTCTGTGTTTTGCGTATAACAATGAGCTCTGCAGCTGAGGTAAAATAAAGTCAAGATGGAGGACACCCCTTAATACATGGGGATACAAAAAAAAAAAAAAAGGCCAGATCTCCACAAGGTGCAGCTGGAAAGATGGCAGCAGACGCGATCCGTCCACCGCCCCTCCTGCTCTTTTCCACTGGGAGCCTGCAAACGTGTGAATTACCAGTAGCTCTCCTCGAATGCCCACTTCTCCCGCCACACGAGAACAACCTTCACAATTCTTTCTCTACGCACCCCGCCCTTGCCGCGTCGGGAACCTGCATTTCTATTGGCTGATCAGCAGCTCAGCGTGCCGGCTTCCCCACCCTCACCCTCCACCCAGTGGGTTGCGTGTCTCTGTGCACGTGTATACACAGCAGGGCTGCGTTGAGAGCCGAGGAAGGAGGAGAGGCAAGGTGGGGGTGTGTGTGAAGTGCTCAGGGGGAAAGGAAGAAAAGATGCATTAGAAAAGTATTTGCCACCCTTCCTCCACCCAGCCAGGATGAGAAGCTGCTTTCTTGCAGGGGTTTTGAACACACTTCAGCTGCCGGCCAAAATTTATGGTACCGATAGTTTCTTTTCCCTGAATAGGTTTTCTAAGATGCCGAAGCAATTTCAAACAATTATTACTCTTGCAAATGGGAAATCACTTCTGATAAACTTTGCCGAGAAACCTGCAGGGACAACTCCTCACAGCTTTGCTGGGGCAAGTCGCCAGCAATACAAAACTGGAGAATTATTGGGATTTGGCCTATGAGGTTTAGTTTAGCAAAAACTTTCTTTAGCGGTGAAGTAAAAGAAAGAAAATGGGCGTGCGTGGAGAGGGGCGGAGAATTCCGCATCTTCATTCAATCACGTTTCCAATGGAGCTGATGGATGGCATTGACTGAACGGGAGACAAGAGTTTTCGCTTACCTTCGGACCATAAGATGCACCTCATTTTTCCACCCACTTTTGGGGGGGGAAAAGTCCAAAAAATATGGTACTCAAAATGAGTCCAAGCAAACAGTCCAGAAACAGAAGTACAGAAGCATTGTCAAGAATTCAGGCCAGGGTTTCAAACAGGTAGTAAATCCGACAGACTTCCGAAGATGTGACCAGAAGTTGATTAAATTATTGTTTGTCACATAGTCCTGAGAGCAGCCACACCCCCTTTTGTACCTTGTGGGGTGTGGCTCAATGACTCAGCTAATCCCTGACCCTCCTACTCTTCCTACATTGCTGTAAACGCTTGGCTCTGTGCCGTTCTAGGGGATCTAGCCATGATTCATCTTTGCTGCTCTCCATCTGCTGCAGCTGCTCTGGCTCACTCCCAGCCTGGCTATTCACAGGCTGCACCTGTCAGCTTTCAGATGGAGAGTCCTCAGAGTCCTCTTCCTCGGGAAGGACAGGCTCAGGGGGTCAGGGCCACAACACAGGGGGAACAAAGAGAAGTCCACCAATTCCAGGTCACATAGGCACTGTTCCAAGAACACCAAATCGAGTGTATGACCACTATTCCTTGGGCCCTGGATAACCTGGGACAAGCCCAGGGAAGTCATGACTTCCATAAAATCCCAGGCTACCACTGACCCACCCCTAGGGATGGCAGATTGAAGTCTCCCAGAACTATAAGCCTGGGGAACTCCACTGCCAGCCCTGCGGAGAGGTCCAGGAGCCTGGGTAGGGAAATTGCCATGCAGCAGGTAGGCTAGTACACTAGCAATCCCACCTGAGCCCTTGAGCCCAGTCTCCCAGCTGGGCATTATTCTTTAGAGGCAACAGAGACTGGCATCTGATTCACCTCTGGATACTAATGGTCTATTTGGTCTTGAAGTGACCACCAGAGAGCTGGAAAACTCCTGGAGTACTTTCTAGAAAGCTGTTCTGTCCCAGCCTACATGAGTACTGCTCAATTCATGAAGAAAAACCCTTTTTCATTGAACAAGGCAGGACTTTGTAAGAAAAAAATCCCTTTTATTTTGACACAGGTTTTATGGAACAAACTCCAGCCAGTCCTTTAGCTGTTGAAACAAACAAGATCAGTCTCTGAGTTCTCAGCTGGAATGCTAAAGGTTCAAGTCACTCAAACACACAGAAATCCAACAATCCTGGTTAAATGTCCAAGAATCCTGAGGAAAGAAATCCAACAACAGAAGCAAGAAGCTGTAGCATGAATGGTTGCTTTTGGCAACCAGCATCTCCCATACCTCTCTTCTTTATAGTCCAGCCAGGGTGTGGCTTCTTAATGACTTTTACTTTGCCTATGGAGCTGCCTACCATCCTCCATTGTCTTGCTTGCCTCTCCTCTCTGCACATCCATGCATCTGGGACTAACCGCAGCTATTCCTCCTCATCATTTAGTTCAGGCCCCCAAAACAGCTGTATCTCTGCCTGAGCGTGAGTAGATGGGCTCTGGGTCTGGCTCTGAGTCTTCTTGCTCCTCAGAGCCTTCCACAGACTCCAGTATGATTACAGGCACCTCCTCCTCTTGATCCGATTCCTTGGATTCAGTTGCTGGATCCACTGGCAGGCAAGGAATCACAACAAAAGCAGTAGGATCCATTAGTTATCTGAGGCAAACCATATAAATTGGTTCCACAACCCACAGAGGTCAATGGTAGCTTTCCAAATAATGGGTACTGGTCCCCAACTTGTACAGTAGACAAGTGTGGAAGGAGGTGCTGAAGAGATAGAAAGCATCAGAAGCATACAGTAATCATCAGAAAGCTTAGCAGAAGCTTGATTATTGCCCGTGCTATAAGATCAAAAACCTGAGTATTGAACTAAATAACTTCAGTAGAAGAGCAGGAAGCAACAAAATCAGCAGATAGCAGAGAGGGTGCCCCCTGGGATTCTTTCTTGGTGAGAAGGATGAATAGCTTGGGAAACATATCTTAAAGGCTTTATATCCCAATTTTCCCTTTCTGGAAAGCATCAAGTCCAAAGAGCCACTGAGAACTACTACAGACTGGGAGATCTATCAGTAGTGACCTGGCAACAGCAGTTTTGGAAAAATCTGCAGAATTCAGTGCCACTTGAGTCAATCTGGTTTGCCTTTTTTGTCTGGTTGAAATCAGATAGGCAAGTTTCTTGGAAGTTCTTTGGTGCCAATAAGGTTGTTGCAACAATAGATATAGCAGGTTTCTTTGATCCTGGCTTTCAAGATAGTTCTTTATTCTTTTTCTGATATGGGAGCATAATACTCCCACTTCCCTATGTAGCCACTCTGAAGCATTATCAATATGGAACAGAAAAAATTCCTCCTATTCCCTGACCTTAATAAAAATACAACTTTTCTAACATATTCTCTTTTAATTAAAAAAATGAAACAAGCAACTTGTCTAGAGCTCGACAGATGGAGAAGTGGTACTACTGGGTTGCCTTCCTCACAATGTACTTTGGTTAGCCATTTGAAAGGCAACCAAGTTGGCTGCACTGCCAACTCATCTCTGAAGGGACCCACCATCAAGTCCTTGGATATTCCTGAGATACGTTTCACATGTATCTTGCGTACTTGCTCTGCATCTAAAGATCTTCTAGACCAGACATGTTAAACACAAGGCCCGGGGGTTGGATCCAGCCGGCGAAGTGGTTTCATGTGGCCCGCGAAGCCATCCTGGAAACAGTGAGGGAACGGCCCGCATTGCCTTGGCCCTGGCCCAGAGACCCTCCTTCTGCCAGAGACCCTCAGATCTGTCCCACTCCTGCCCAGGCCCCCATAGGCACTCTTGATGCGAACGATGTAGAGCTGGCCACGCCCACCCAGTAGGCCATATGCACTCTAGCCACGCCCACCCAGTAGGCCATGCCCACCCTGGCCATACCCACACAGCCCCCTGAGGGCAACCGCAATGCTGATGCGGCCCTCAATAAAATTGAGTTTGACACCCCTGCTATATACTCACATTATCTTATTCATATGTCTTTGTAAATATAAATGTTGGCAAACTCTCAGCCAGGCGAAGAGGAGGGGTTATGTTCATTCTCAGGGTAAGACAAGCAGAGTGGGGACATTCTTGTAATATAAATAGGATGCAATAAAGAAGCTGACTTGAAACTTTCACAAATGGATCTGGTTCCTTGTGCCTGACAATAGGCATTAGATACATTATATTGAGCTGACAACAATCATTTATAAATCTATTGAAATTATATTATAGGTCTGGATTTAAATAAAATTACTGACCTTCCAAACACAATTTAAAAATCCAGTCTTGACAGTTTTTTGAGATTTTTCTCTATTCAACTCTGTAATCACAATGTGGGAAGGCAGTGATTCTCAGAGGCAAAATCCATGCTTAATGACATATACTTGGGTTTAGAAAATGTTCTTAATGAAAAACAATTGTTTTTATTTTCAGGAGGAATTTAAAAACTAAGGACACCATATGTATCATCAAATTGCAAGTGTCAGACCCCTGTAATTTGATTTGCTTGCATTTTATTATTTTAGTAATACTTTAGTTGTTTATGTAATCATTTTCAGGGTCTGCCATTCTGGAGGGAGGGGGCCTGCTTGCTGGGCATGTATTTGCTTTGATTACTCCTTGAGTTGCCCTCCCTCCATGAGAAATGAATGTGGCCGGAAGACATTTGTCTTATCTCCAGACAATGGAGGCTGAGAATGTTGGGCAGAGGTCCCCAACCTATGGGCCAGGCCATGTAACTGGGCAGTGCACATGCATGTGCACATGCTCACCCCCCGTGCCATCATTGCCGCATGTGTTGAGCAGCCAGTGGCAGCACCACTAGTATTATGCAGATGGCAGCAGCGCTGCAAGTGGCAGGTGGGCTGCAGCGTGATCTTTGTGCGGGGGCGGCGGTGCAATTCTTGCACCAGGGGCGGCATCATTGTGGGCTGTGCGGTGATCCTCGCATTGGAGGCGGCATCACTGCAGGCCATGGTGTGAGCCTTGTGCCAGGGCGGCATTGCTGGGAGTGGTGGTGTGATCCTCATATGGGGGCGGCAGCGTGAGCCTTGCACCTTGGGCGGCATGAGTGCAGGCTGCCAGGCAATCCTCACACTGGTGGTAGTATTGCGAGCCTGGAGGCAGCAGTGCCACAATCCTATCAGGTGCTGCCGTCACTGAGAGCCTTGCGTGCATGCTTGCAGCCCCATTTACGTGGTACGCATGCTCACAGGCTGTTTGTATGTGCACATGCACATGTGGCCACATTCATGTTTGTGCATGTGCACGTAAGGCACCTACCCCTCCCTCTCCCACTGGGCCACCAAAACTAAAGGTTGGAGATCCCTGGTGTTGGGAACCAAAACTGAGACCTTGAGATGGGTGCTAAATTGCCAGGCTCTCAAAACATCACAGCACCTATGGATTGGTTGGAATTCAAATGGACTGTTGAACACTGGTGGGAGGAATCATGAATGGGCATTTTGATGTAACCTTTTGTGAGTGAAATCTTCAGACCTTGCTTTGCTCTATTGCTATCTCTCAATAAAAGTTCCTTTTGAAACAATGCCTGTTTTCACGAGTTCTGCTTTCTTGGGAGACCTAGTTGAGGCAGACTCTTACATAAAGCAAGGTCTGCAATAGTGCCCAACCCAGAGAGGAAATTTCCTTTCCATGGGGGGCTGTGCATGAGATGTCTTAGCAAGGTAGTGAAATGGGAGAAGCTGGGACCGAAGACTGTAGTGACTTGGTTACCCAGGCCTGTCCCAAAGAGGGCACCTCCAGTTGGCAGGAGGAAGCAATCATCTTGGAAGATGCTACAAAACTGAGATGGTCGCTTGGTGTCGGGAAGAGAGAGGACTGGGAAAAGAGAACCCAATGAGTAACTCTAATCTGAGGAGGTGGAAAAAAGACTCAGAAGGAAAAGGTGGAGTTTCCTTCTGATGAGGAAGAGATGAACAAGTAGTTGGAACAGATGGAGGGGATCCTAAAACATGCAGCACATGGTGGACACTTTCAAAGAACTAAAAGCTAAATCCGAGTGGTCTGGAGAAAGATGTCAATGCTGTAACAATGGATGTTCCTCCTCTGACAACTGATCAAAATTGAAGCCATTTTTCCCTTGCTTTTAACATGCTTTTTCGTCTGTTTAGAAATCAGGGGTAGCAGAGGGTTGGGGTGAATGCTTGAGCTCAGCTAGCCATAATAATGCTGCTGCTCTGTGGAAACTCAAGGACACAAACTGATAACATTTTGGTAGGCTGAGGAGCGGGGGAGAAAGCCCGTGCTTCAGGCTAATTGGAGAATGATTGATGACTGATTCATGTGGGTGGGAATTGCAATTTGCTACTTTGTATCTGGAGGAAGGGAATCTAGTTTTGGGTTCAACTATGTAGTGCCCATACTTTGTTTCCTGAATAAAATGTTCTTTGAGGAAGAATTCTTGCCTTGAAGTTGTTTTGATGGGTTTCATTTATTGGAACCATGACAAAAGAGGAAAAACTGACTAAGGACATTGAATGTGGGGAAAGAGAAACTGTGGTCACTGAAGCCGCAGGGGGAGCGACAGGATCAGCTGAAATGGGGGCGGTCATCCTGGCGGCATGGCAGAGAGCAGCACCCTGGAGAGCACAGACCCCATGACAGCCCGGAGAGAAAACTCCCCCTTCTGACGAGCCAAAACTGGTGCTGTTGGGGGTGAAGTTCGATGGGGATCCCCAGCAGCTGGGGTTCTTCCTGGCTCACATCCTTATTTACATGCAAGTGTATAGGAGAACCCTACCCAACGATGCAGCCAAGATCAGAGTTGTCACCCTAGCCCTGGAAGGGCTCCAGCTAGATGGATGATAATCCTACATAACAGCGATGCCCCTGAGTTCTGGAATTTCAACTGGTTCATGACAGCACTGAGGTGCCGATTTGAAGATCGACTGGCAGACTGAAAGGTTCAGGATCACATCAAAACTGTGAAGCAAGGGTGTTGGCCAGTGGCTGAAATACAGAGGACTTCCATGATTTAGTCTGCCATCTCAACTGGCCCGAAGACATCCTGGTGAGTTGTTTCCAAGATGGGCTAAAAAACTTGTTTAACACTTGCGTGGCTCAAGGGGCACTGACAAGGTTCATTGATAAGAACTTAGCCTGAGGGTTTATCCAATCGGCCAGACCCCAGGTGGCAGCCCCTGTGCTTTTCCCAAGAGAAAAAGGATGGGTCTCTTTGTCTCTGCGTTGATTATAGATGTTTGAACGCAGTGTCTGTGGAGAATGTGTACCCCCTGCCCCTCATGAGGGACATGCTAACTCATCTGTCGAAGGGGAAAATTTTCTCATAGACCTGTGGGAGGCATACTATTGCTTTAGAATTAAAAAGGGGGATGAATGGAAAATGGCTTTCAACAGCCCCCTGGAGTGCTTCCAGTTCAGGGTGCTCTCCTTTGGATTACGGGGAGCCCCAGCGTTGTTCATGCAGCTGATCAATGAAGTTCTCCATGACCACCTATATAAAGGGGTCTTGGTGTATTTGGATGATATCCTAATCTACATCAATACTAAGGCTGAACTTTAGGGTGGTCCTAAAGTTCTGCAAAGCTATATGCCAAGCTCTCCAAGTGTGAATTCCACTGAGATAGAATTGACTACTTGGGCTACTGCATTTCGTACAGGGGGTGAAGGTGGCCCTGGAGAAGGTGCAGGCTGTCCTGGAGTGGGGCCCCCCCTTACACCAGAAAGCAATTACAGAATTTCCTGGGGTTTGCCAATTTTTACAGTTTATTCACTCTTTTGCCCAAATTGCACTCTCCATTATCAACCTGTTGCAAACAAAGGGGGAGAACAAATTGCAACCTAGCCAGCTGTTAAAAGGGACTGTGGAATGCCAAGCTGCATTTGAAAAGCTTAAAAGACTGTTTTCAGTGGAGCCGGTGCTGAAGCATCCAGTTGTGGAAAAACCATTTGCAATTAAGGCTGATGCCAGTGATGTGGCAGTAGGCACTGTACTGCTTCAAAAGAACCAAGAGGGTCAGTTACAGCCCTGCGCTTACACCTCCAAGAAACTGACTGAGACAGAACAACGGTGGGCTGCTTGGGAGAAAGAAGTGTATGTAGTGCACTGGGCCCTCTTTACTTGGAGGCATTTTTTGGAAGGGAGTAAAATCCCCTTCTAGGTATTGATTGATCATAAGAACCTGGAAGCATTAAAAAACCCCAGAAAATTGTCTCAGAAACAAGAGCAGTGGGCTCAGCATTTCCACCAGTTTATCTTCTCTATCCACTATTTGCCAGGAGGAAAAAAATTCCTGGCAGATGCCTTGTCAAGATTGCTGCAATACACCAGCGTAAAGTCAGGGGTAGTTAAACCTTTGTTTTCCCCACATTAGCAGGCCTGGTCACTACTAGGGCGCAGACTAAGGGCACCCCACTGTTGGACAATGCAGCAGTGGCAAAATTAAAAAAAACACAGGAGAAGAATGAGTGGTTTTCGGGGCCATGGAAACCTTTGTTCAGTGAAAGATGGGTTGGTGGAAAACTCTATGTCCCAGCTGCCCTGAAGCTGAAAATTATGAAGTCCTGTCATGATTCAAAATTGGCAGGGCATTTCAGGTTCTTCAACACCCTTCAATTGCTAAAGACATTTTTGGTGGCCTTCCTTAAAGAAGGACATTGAAATTATGTTGCTAGCTGCCCCCACATGTGCAGCAGCTAAAGGGAGGCAAGTAAAAATGCCTGGGCTCCTGTAGCCAGTTGTGAGCCCTTCAGCATCCTGGAGAGAGGTCTCTATGGATTTTATTGTGGAACTGCCCGAAAGCAAGGGAAATATGTCAATTGGGTTGTTACTGACTTATTTTCAAAACAGGCCCATTTCATCCCATGTCAAAAGATCCCGAATGCAAAAATATTGGCCAAATTGTTTGTGCAGCATACTTATCAGCTACATGAAGCGCCACAACGCATAATTTCAGACAGGGGTGTCCAATTCACTTTTAAGTTCTGGAGAGCCTTTTTGGATCTTTTAGGTTCTGATCAGGGACTGTCATCATCTTCAAACAAATGGGGAAACAGAACGAACAAACTCTGTTCTAGAACAATATCTACATTGTTTTATTAATTATCAACAGGATAATTGGACTAAACTGCTACTGTTTGCTGAAGTAGCCTATAACAATGCAGTGCATTCCAGCACTGGCTTTACCCTCTTCCAAGTAGCTAATGGACAAACTTTCAACTCTATGCCAGAATTGCCTGCTAACAAGCCTGCCATTCCTTCTTAAAGGCTTGGTACATCAGTTACAAAACATTTGGCCTATTCTCAGGAAGGCTCTGGATAAAACCAGGGCAGCTTTATAAAGCTCAGGAAGATAAAAAATGGATGGAACTAAAGCCTTTTTGTATAGGGGACAAAGTTTACCTTTCTACCAAATTTCTGCAATCATTACAGCCCTCTAAAGAATTAGGGCCAAAATACATAGGCCCCTTTCCTATTAAGCGCAAAATCAATCTGGTCAGTTGAGCTAGACTTCCCTAAAAGTCTAAGACAAATCCACCCAGTTTTCCATTGCAATTTACTGAAGCCTGAAATTACATTCACACTTAGGCCTGCAGCCATTCCTCCTCCTCCCCCATTAGGGTAGAGGGTGAACAACATTTTGAAATTAAGGACATTTTAGAATCTCACAAATGCTATGGCTCTACTCAGTATCTCGTGGCTTGGAAGGACCTTTCTGTCTCACAGAACAAGTGGGTTTATAAGAAACATGTTAAAGCCTCTAGACCAGGGCTTTTCAACTTTTTTACCCATCGTACCACTTTTAGGATATGGCAACATCCAAGTACCACCAGTCTCCTAGCAAGGTGTCAAAAACTTGATGAACCCCCCCCCCCCAAAAAGGAAAAAAGTGATGAAGTACAGGTAGTCCTCGACTTACAACAGTTCACTTAGTGACTGTTCAAAGTTATAATGGCACTGAAAAAAGTGCCCCCCAAGCCACAGCCAAGCAGGACATCTGCCTGCCCGCCTGGCGGCATTCTTCCTCCTGTCCGAGGTTTTCATTGTTGTGAGCATTTCTGTTGAGGATTGGCAGCGGGGTGGGGGGGGGTGTTTGGTTTTTATTCCCCCCCGTCTGCTGTGTAGTCACAGCAGGTTTTGGTCACTTCACATGACCCTGGGACACTGTGACCATCATAAATATGAATCAGTTGCCAAGCATCTGAATGTAAATCACAAGACCCTGGAGATGCTGCAATATTCCAGCTGATCGGTGCTTCTTCTGGGTTCAGAAGTGCCAGGATCAGCGCCGAGCTTCCGTTGGAGCCTGGCGCTGATCCTGCTACTTCCGCTGAGCCCTGACAGCCCTGCAGCTCCAGTCATCTCTTGCTCAGGCTTGTGCAGTGCTGCCACTGATTCAGCTCATTCCCCTCCCCCGCTACCACTTTTCTGGGATGGTCACGTACCACCTGCTAGGTGCCAATGTACCACAGGTGGTACCCATACCACTGGTTGAAAAGCCCTGCTGTAGACTACTTAAGCATTTTCATGCTCATTATCCTGATAAGCCTGACTGATGTGTATGTATTCTTCTTTTTCCCTTCCCCCTTTGTGTTTTTCATATGGATTTGTCATTCTACTGGGGGGGGGGTGCATGTCAGATCCCTCTAATTTGACTTGCTTGCATTCTATTATTTTATTACTACTTAGTTGTTTATATAATCATTTTCAGGATCTGCCATACTGGTGGGAGGAGGGCTGCTTGCCTACTTGCTGGGTATATATTTGCTCTGATTACTCCTTGAGTGGCCCTCCCTCTGTGAGAAAGGAATGTGGCCTGAAGACATCTGCCTTATCTCCAGACAATGGTGCCTGGGACTGTTGGGAATCGAAACTGAGACACCTTGTGATGGACGCAACATTGCAGGCTCTCAAAACATGGAATGCCTGGAATTCAAAAGGACTGTTGGACACAGGGGGGAGAAGCCATGAATGGCATTTTGATGTAACCTTCCATGTGTGAAATCTTCAGACTTTGCTTTGTTCTAGTGCTATCATTAACTCTCAATAAAAGTTCCTTTTGAAACAATGCCTATTTCAAGAGTTCTGCTTTCTTGGGAGACCTAATGGAGGCAGACCCTTACAGCAAGAGACATTTGATCCCTGCCATATATATGAGCATCAGAGGAAGAGCAAGAATTAGAAATAAGGTATGTTTATTTATCACATTATCAGGTGTGCTGTAACATAAAATGATGCAAAGTTAAAAACTTCTGAGCTTAATTGGAATTCTGTTCCCAATATGGTGGAAGTTTAGTCACTTTCAAATTTGATGGAGTTTATCTGTGTAGAGATAGTGCCACCACAATAACTTCCCCTTTTCTTCTTTGTCTTCTCATGCCGGAAGGATTTACCTTTTGTAAATTTCAGAACATCATTTGCTTTTTCACCCCAGTCACCCAGAGCTCCTTTCTGGAAAAGATGAGAAAATTGATAATCATTAAGTCACAAAATACTGAGCATAAATGATTTTTATCACTTTGCATTTGTAAGCTGTCCAGAGTCTATAAGTATACTTCACAAAAATAAATAAACAAACAAACAAATGGCAAATACTGCAATTTTGTTATAGGTTGTCCAGGTAATATCTATTTTGTAGAGATTATTACATGAAGAATGCTTATCCCTACCTTGGCATCAAAGGAATTGTTTGCTACTCGCACATCTATTTCTATTTCTTCTGTTCTTATTCTGCGAAAAGGACTGGATTGCTGCAGAAGAAAAAAAAGATACAGATAGTCCTCATGATGTGACCATTCAAGTTGCTAAACAAAAGGGATTTATGACCAGTCCTCAAAGTTCTTGCCACTTCAGCATCCCCATGGTCACATGAACAAAACAATCTTGCCCTTATGATCAACTGTGACATCCCATGATCACAATCCATGCCCTTCCCGGCTGGCTTCCTCCAAGCAAAGGCAAAGTCAATAGGAAGCCAGCAAGGAAAGTTCAAAGTCATTGGGCTAAGTGACTGCCTAACCTTTCTTCACACACATGCATTGTGGCCTTCCTTGCCCACTTCACTTGCACACAACCCAGATACTTTTTTCCCCTGGCCTCCTTGCAATTGCATACATGCATGCACACAGCCCACATCCTATTTCCATGACGCACACATGCACATATCCCACCGCTTTACTTGGCTTCCCTGCAATCTCTCCCACACATGGACATGTACTTTGCATCTTCTTTCCACAGTCTCCCTGCAATTGCACTCATTCCACACCTTCCTTCCTGTGCCTCTCTGCACTTGGATACAAGAATGCGTGCAACCCAGTGGCATTTTTCCCCGCCTACTTGTAATCACATGCATTCTATGCTCAGCATCGAGTATCTCCTCTCCCAAACTCGTGCCCTGTGTTGAGCCTCTCCCCATTATTAATTACCTGGGTTCCTTCCACTTTATGTCTCATGCATCTTGGATTGTGATAACTAGGACTGCAAGACATCATTAAATGATATTGTCACATGATGTCATGCTTCAAAGCCTCATCACTTAGCAATAACAATCCCATTCCAACTGAAATTGTAACTTGAGGATTACTCACCTATGATATATCTTGATTTCTGGCCAAATCCTTCTAAATGGGAATTTAGGAGTTTCTCTAGTTGAGAAATTGTTTTTAGAGTCTCCAAACATTAGAACTAATATAAGGTCACCCATGACCATTACATAATATCTCACCTTCTTTCAAAAAACCATGTGAAACACAATTCAAATTCAGGTTTTGCAGTTATGAAGGAAAGAGTTACCTATAGTAAGATGGGCAGCCACTAAGTTTAATAAATAAAGTAAAATAAATAAAATCATAAAGTTCTTTTTCTCAATCCTTACCTGCTTTGATTTTGGGAATGTATGAGGACTTTTGGTTTTCATCTTCTTGATGTCTGGTGTCTCCAACTCTTGTTCATCTTTCCTTTTCCGCTTTTTTTTGGATAAGCCTGTTACATTTTACAGGAATAGTAAGCTTCTACAAGATCATCTCATTCTAAATAAGTAGCAGTCTAATCAATAAACAGTTTAAGTGGGGCAGGAAAGAAAGAGTTTTATTCATGCTATAAATTCAGGTATGATATGGTTATTTAAAATATCTCTAATCAGTAGGTACTGATTCACCCAATGTCTGGGTGCATACAATATGCAAAGCAAAATAATTCAGTGTGGTTTATAACTTGATGCTGTCTAAGCCAAAGCATGATTAAGCTATGGTTAAAATGATGCTGTGGCATGCTGTGAGCCACTACAAAAAGTCTTCCTTGACAGACAGGGATGATGTTCACCTATCATATTAAATGAAGCCCAAATATGACACAGAAAGATCCAAATGAGTCCAATCTTTCAACTGCTTACCCCTAACAAGCAGAATCTTGCCATACTAAAGCAGTAACCTTCTAACCTAGTAGATCTATTTTGAGAGATTCTAAGTGTGGTTACACTGACCCTCTTCCCTTCTACCCATACAGCTTCGGACTTGCAATGCCTCTCTCTGGGAAAGCTCTATGTTGACAAAATTCTTATCCATTGATTTTCCAGGTGCACATTCCAACACAATTTTTTCCTTTATTTTATTGTATTTGATTTGGTGTTATTTCCAGACTAGCTCCATTCTATTTAACTTCCCTCATGAAAAATTACTAACCTTCTTTTGTGGCCTCTTCATCAGAACTACTATTGTTTGCAGTATTCAGCACTTCAGATGTTGAAGTCTTTGATGCAGATGTTTTGCCCACAAAGTTGGCTGAGGATTTTAGCACTTTTTTTGCTGTTTTGCAATTATTTTGTTCTCTCTTTCTTTCTCTTTGTTCAGATATTTTAAATTGTTCATCAGTGGAACTCTCAGAAGCTTTCTGGATTGGCTGAGTCTGTTCTTCACTGCTTGAGCTGCTTGACTCAGAACTCTTTGGTTTAGAGACAGGGGTGCTGGATTTGGGTGTTCTTTTGACAACCTTTGTGTCTTTTATTTTATGAACATTCTTATCTTCAAGGATACTTTCTACTTTCTTTGCCAGCACTGGAGGAGGATTTTTCACTTTCTTTATGCCTGTCCTAACTGCAAATTTCTCAGGAATACTGTCAGAACTATCAGAATCTAGGAAGAAAAAACAGCAAGAGACAAACTAATCTGATTGCACTGCATCTTATCCTCAGTATTTTTAAAATTTAGATTTTTTGGTGGAGGAAAGTGCAGATTCAGAACAATAAACTGTTATTTTCAAAAGTACAATCTCAGTATTTTGAACATAGAGAAAATCAAGCACATTACCTGATATTTTTTTCAGGTGAGGGAGTCTAGAAAAGAAGATGGTTAGAAGAATATAAGCATCTTTGACTAATCTCTAAAAATTTGAAAACCCAAGTAAATTCCATGGGTGATCTGATCTAAAAGCCAATTCCTTCCTACCTTTCAGAAGGAAAGCAGGTCTTTTATTTCTTGGCTTCAGGACAGTAGAGAAATTGTTGAGAGCAATTAAGTACTGTGTTTCCCCGAAAGTAAGAACAGGTCTCACATTATTTTTGCCTCCAAAAGAGGCATTAGGTCTTGTTTTTGGGCAGTGTCTTATATTTTTCGTGACACCTGCCTTGCCTCGCAGCGGCGGCACCAACAGCCCATCCAGAAGGAGCCCGCATGACTGCTTGCCCATTTTTGCTGTGGCTGCTTGCAGGAGGCCACGCACATCACATGGCTGCTGCCACAACAACGCGAGGCAGGTGGGGGAAGGAGTGGAGCTGCCCCATGCGCCCCGCACCTGCTTCCTTCAGCTCCCCCCCCGCCAAGCCATTCTTTGCTCTCTTTCACTCCCCTCCTGAGCCGAACTGCCATGCTACCCTACGGAGGATGGGTGGGGTAGGCCTGGTCCCCTCCGTCGTTTTGGAGCCAGGGGGGAGTGACGGTGAAAGGCTCCGCTGCCAGTGTGTGCCGCTGTAGGGGCTTTCTTCATGCTCCACCCCACAGATCACCTGTCTGGTAGCAGCTGCTTCCTCCTTCTCCGCCAACTTTCCTGTGGCTTGCGAGTTCTTGCAAGAAGTTGGAGCCTTCCTGATCCTGACAAGCCTGCTGGTATAGGTCCGCCCACTTTCTCCTGCAAAGCGCAGCTCACCTGGTGCTCTTGCTCACTGGCCCATTGGGATCTGGAAGGCTCCAAAGGAGGTAACTGGGGGGGGGGGGGAGAGGAAGCAGAAGGATTTCCAGCCTACAAACATGGTGCTGCCCCTCTACTTTCTAACCCTGAAATGCCACAGTAAAGTTGGGCAGCCTTTGAGCACCCCTGTCAAGCTGCAAATCTGAAATACTTGGCTACTTCCCCCTTCCTTCGCAGGGCAAGGCTGAAGTACTCAGCCTTTAGTTGGGGCTGCCGGCATGGCAGGAGTGCTGGGTGAGCGCCGCTTTGCAGGATGAATCAGACGGAGGTGCTTGCAAGTCCTTCCCCAGCTATGGCGAGGAGCAGTGACTGCATCTGTGCCCAGGAGCCAAGGAGAAGGAACCGGAGGGGTGCAGTGGATGAGCTGCTTTCTGGCTGGATTCAGGTTTTTCCTTTGATTGCGGGCTGGGGTGAACTGGCCCCTCACTGTGTCCAAGGCGACCCTGGGTCAAATGTACACACCCCGTGGGCATGTCTATGTTATATCCTCTCCTCTCTCCCCCTCCTCCTTTAGTCTTTGGTGTAGCTGGAACTGACTCCTTTCCCCAGGTTGTACACAGCTTCCAGAAGTGCCAGTCAGCTGGAGCCTGGCATGGATCCTGGGCGCTCAGCAGAGCTCCAGCAATGTCACTGCTCTGTTCACCTCCATCAATATCAATCTGTCCAAATAAAAATCCACAACCTGCTCACAGAAGACAAAAACACCTCCAGAAAACACTCCCTGTCTACAGGTGTGCCTGACAACACAGTTCAGGTTTAATGGCAAGATCTACAAGCAGATACAAGGCACACCCATGGGATCACCCATATCCGGCCACATAGCAGAGGCAGTCTTGCAGAAATTTGAATGCACTGTCCTGCCAACCATCCAGCCTACACTTTGGGTCTCCTACATGGACGACACATTCATTATCCTCAAACGATCCAAACTAGGAGACACATATTTCCTGCTCAAAATCATTTTCATTGGCATCAGCTTTATATGCAAAGAAAAGAATGAATACCTCTGCTTCCTCAACATGGACATAAAGAGACATAAGAAAGGTGAAATGACAAGTTGTGTACACCAGAAATCCACACAAATGTACCAAATTCTCAACTTTTCCAGCAACCTCCCCACACCACATAAAAGAAGCTGTGTCCAGACCCTCTTCAAGAGAGCCAGAACACACTGCAGCACCAAACCCCTAAGAAGCAGAGGAGAAATACCTCTTCAATGTTTTTCTCCACAACGGCTACCCCAGGAATTTCATACTGAGATGTAAAACCTCCAAACCCCAGAAAGCCACACAGAAAAGTGCAGCATGGAAACAGGTCCTGTCATTCATCAAGGGAGCCACATCAGAAGTGGCTGCCAGGCTACTGCAACTCCTAGGGATAACAATAGCCCACAAACCCACATTTACACTCAGACAGGAACTTACAAAGATCAAAAACAGAACATGGAAGACAGCACCAACGTAATATACAGAATCAGTTGCAATAATTGTCACCTGTTCTATGTTGGGCAGACAGGATGACAGTTAAAATCCAGAATCCATGAACACCAGCTGGGTGTTAAACAGCATGACACAAAGTCCCTGATTGCCAGTCACACAGACAACAAACAATACCTGTTTGACTGGGACAAAGTGAAGTTATTGAACATGCCAAAACCCCTGAGTTTTTCAAAGCCTGGCATTCTACTAATGGGTCCATCAACAAACATATTGACTTAGAACCAATAAGTAAGCAGACCATCCGAACCACCGACGACAGAATCAATCACCCCCTCATCAGCAGAATTTCACACCTCACAGCAACAGTCAGATCAGACCCAATCTTGTGATTCTGTCTTGTGACTCAAATCACTCTTACGATTCAACCAGTCACAAGACCAGCCGACCATCCAGGACCTATATAAACAAAGAAGTCACTTCCCCCCTAACCCCACTGAAGATGTTACATAATTTGATAATGAAACATCTGGGAACAAATAGCAAGCTCTGCCTAAGTACCTTGTTTTAATAATTCATAATTCTTTATTGCTTACTTATGATGTATTTTAAATTTAAATTTTGGTAGTGTAAGCATGCAGTGTAAGAGAAATATTAATGATAGATTTTTTGTGTTGTATTTGTCTATAAGTAACTGAAGATTGAACAATATACCTGTTCTTCAATGAAATAATACAAGATAATAAAACAGAAAACAATTGATTTACCATGTTATCCACAGTACCTGAAGTATCAGAGGAGCTGTTCACTTTCTTGGATGGAACTGACTTAGCAGCATCGTTTGCTGAAATGGCTTTGGCAGAGCATTTGACCAAAACTTTCTTTTCTTCTTCAGAGCTAGAATCTAAATAAAACACACATAGCTTTCATTTATACTGGCACATTTAATTTTTCCTCAAAAATGTTGGAAGATTATATAGTACTGACAGCATTTTGTATTTGGTTGCTTATAACTGTCAACATTATATAACTTCCTAAAAAGAGAGATCACATATTACATGGCAGGGTACTCACCTGAATCACTCCCTGAAGAATTATGTTCTTTTTGGATATAAGCAGGAAGAGATTTGGGGGCAGATGCTTTTTTAATCATAGGCCCTTCGGCTAGAGAAAAATATATATAAAAGTTTCATTATATTCCCTGTGACAATTCCAAGATAATAGTTTATAAATATGCTGTCAAGCTGGGATCTTGTAGGAACATCTACATCTATTAGTGCAATCTAAAACTATAGTTGTCTTCAGCAGAAATAACTGCAAATAGTTTTTAGACTGAATAAAAATTATCTGTACTGTTTATGCTAAGTTTACTGTAACATTTAAGGTCTATGTGTTGTTAATGCAAAGTATCTTTTTATAACCATAACAATGTACCAATCCAGAGGTGAAAATTGATAAAATATATTATACAAACATTATTTATCCAGAAAGATGACCCTGATGAGAATTTGTCTCTCTTGCATGAGGAGATAGAGAAGAAGATTGGATTCACAAAGGGTGTTAAGCCTATTTTAACTATGATCCTTTGAATAAACCATGGTGGCTCTGTTCAAACATTAAACAAAAACAGAGAATGTTATTGCAGATGAATTTTTCCCAATGGCTGAGGGCTGCAGGATGCATAAATAACTGTAAATAATAGATTTTTATTTTGAGAGATGCATTAAATATTAAAAGCTTGTTTTAATAATCTACCATACTTTGACAAAATAGTCAGGTTGTGGCAAAAACGACTTGGGGGAAATTCAGATACACAAAAAAAAGAAACACAGGGATACATTTATAATAATGTAGTGTAAACCCATGATTTGCACACCACAAAGGCACGTTTCTCACCACGTGCTAAGTCAAAAGCAAACCTTAGCCGAATAAGGGCAGTCAGAACATGATTAATAGCCTGCAACTGTGATTTGGAAATTCCAATTCCTGACTGATGAAGATTGGTTTGGGAGCTTTGGGAGACCTGACTTGGGGTGGTCTAACTGCTTCAATTACTCTACAATATCTTCTGACATACTGCATGAAATTGCCCAAATCAGTCAACTTAATAACAAAGAGCCCTGCCCAGACCCATTAACCATTATATTTCTTTGCCTTACTAATGTCCAATCTCAACCTGCAAATAGCTAATAAATGACATACCCATGTTTCCCTGAAAATAAGACTGGGTCTTATTTTATTTTATTTTTTACCTTCAAAAGTGGCACGGGCAGTGCTTTTTTTGTAAAAGAAAAAGGTGCTGGAACTCAAACATGTCATACAACCCACCTTGCCTACCCTAAAAGGTTCCATCCAAAAAAGGTGCCGGAACTCCATTCTGAGTGTTCTATGAGAAAAAAAGCCCTGGGCAGGGGTCTTATTTTTGGGGGTTGTCTTATTCACCTCTGGCACTGACAGCCCAGCCCAGCTGGTCCATTTCTTCTGGGGCTGAAGGAGCAGCTAGATTGAATCTAGCTCGGTCCTCGGCTGCAGATGTCTTGCAGAACCAAGCTATGGATAGAATCTATAGCTCGGTTCTTGGCTGTAGGGGCCTTCCAGAGACCTGTGCTTGAGAAATGGCCTGGCTGCAAAAGATACCTCAGAAGAAGTAGGCCGGTGAGGGGAGGGTAAAGTAAGTGGGTGTGGGGCACATAAGGCAGATCTACCCCCCCCAAGGGACGCGGTGGCTCAGTGGGTTAGGACGCTGAGCTTGTCAATCAGAAGGTCAGCAGTTTGGCGGGTCGAATCCCGAGTGCCGCGTAGCAGAGTGAGCGCCTGTTACTCATCCCAGCTTCTGCCAACCTAGCAGTTCGAAAGCATGTAAAAATGCAAGTAGAAAAATAGGGACCACTCCGGTGGGAAGGTAACAGCGTTCCATGTGCCTTTAGCGTCTAGACATGCCAGCCACATGACCATGGAAGACGTCCTCGGACAAGCGCTGGCTCTTCGGCTTTGAAACGGAGATGAGCACCGGCCCCTAGAGTCGGAAACGACTAGCACACATGTGCGGGGGAACCTTTACCTTTACCTTACCTTACCCCCCCAGCTTTTTAAGTGTGTGCCTTGTCCCCAAGCTAGGGCTTATTTTCAGGGTAGGGCGTATATTAGGCTCACCCCCAAAAATCAAGCTCAGGCTTATTTTGGGGTTAGGCCTTACTTTAGGGGAAATGGTATTTAGGGTATATTTATTTTTTTTTATTTATTTAATTAGTTTTCTATACCGCCCTATTCCCGAAGGACTCAGGGCGGTTTACAGGGCAATATTTAAAAGACAATATAAAATTAAGATAAAAAATAGAATTAAAAAGAATTAAATTAATTAATAGCCCAACAATAAAACAATGTTAAAAACTTGAAACTAAAAACCCCCTCAGTCCAGGCCAGATAGATCGAAAAGCCAGGTTTTCAGGTCCCGGCAAAACAAACGCAGGTCGGGGGCAGTCCGGAGTTCCACAGGTAAATCATTCCAAAGGGCAGGTGTGCCCACAGAGAATGCCCTCCCTCTGGGGATCACCCGCCGGCATTCCCTGACCGGTGGCACCCTAAGGAGACCCTCCCTATGGGAGCGCACAGGACGATGGGAAATTGATGCTGGCAGCAGGTGCTCCCTAAGATAATCCGGGCCCATGCCATTTAGGGCTTTATAGGTCATCACCAGCACCTTGAATCTCACCCGGAGGGCAATTGGAAGCCAATGCAGCTCGCGGAGAAGAGGTGTTACACGGGAGTATCAGGAGACTCCCATCACAACTCGCGCGGCTGCATTCTGCACTTGCTGAAGCCTCCGAGTGGTCCTCAAGGGCAGCTCCACGTAGAGAGCGTTGCAGTAGTCTAACCGGGAGGTCACGAGCGCATGAGTGACTGTGCGTAGGGCATCTCGGTCCAGATAGGGGTGCAACTGGCGCACGAGGCAAACCTGGGCAAAAGCCCCCCTAGTCACGGCTCCTATATGATCTTCCAAACTGAGCCGTGAATCCAGGAGAACGCCCAAGTTGCGAGACCTATCAACGGGGGGTAACACCTCACCCCCCATAGTTAACAATGGACAAAACTGGTTCTCCTGAGATGCCGGTATGCACAGCCACTCAGTCTTGGCGGGATTGAGTCGAAGCCTGTTTCCCCCATCCAAACCTGGACCGCCTCCAGGCAACAGAACATCATGTCGAGGGCATCACTGGGTTGGTTTGGGGTGGAAAGAAAAAGCTGGGTATCATCAGCATACTGATGATACCCCACACCGAAACTACGAATGAGCTTACCCAGCGGCTTCATATAGATGTTGAACAAGAGGGGAGAGAAACTCCACAAACGAGAGGCCTCAGGGCGGATCTCTACCCTCCCGTCAACACTGACTGCGAGCGGCCCAGAAGGTAGGAGGAGAACCACTGTAAAACAGTGCCACCCACTCCCAACTCCGAGACGCCACAGTAGGATACCATGGTCGATGGTATCAAAAGCCACTGAGATTTAACAGGACTAGGACAGAGGAACATCCCCTGTCCCGAGCTCGCCAGAGATCATTCACCAGTGTGACCAATGCCGTTTCCGTGCTGTACCCGAGCCTGAAGCCCGATTGGTACGGGTCTAGATAATCAGTTTCCTCCAGGAACAAAGGAAGCTGATGCGCTACCACACTTTCAACAACCTTAAGCTAAAAAGCGAAGGTTGGAGACCAGACGATAGTTATTCAAAATAGCCGGGTCCAGAGCAGGCTTCTTGAGAAGGGGCCTCACCACTGCCTCTTTCAAGGCGGTAGGGAAGGTACCCTCTCTCAAAGAAGCAGTTATTACTGCCTGGAACCAGCCTCGTGACTCCTTCTGAGCTAAATAAACCAGCCAGGAGGGGCACGGGTCCAATAAACACGTGGTAGACCTCAGTCTCCTCATGGTCCTGTCCACCTCATCCGGGGTCACAGGATCGAATTCACTCCAAATGACATTCTCAAGACCGCTCGTTTCCTCCCTGTCAGTCTCTGCCCAGTCAGAGTCCAGACCGGCCCAAATCTGAGCGATTTTGTCCGCAAGATGATGACTAAACTCCTCGGACCGCCCCTGCAAGGGCTCCTCCCTCACCTCCCGATTAAGGAGGGAGCAAGTCACCCTAAACAGGGCGGCCGGGCGATTATCTGCGGACACGATGAGGGCAGCGAAGTAATTAGACTTCGCCATCTTCATCGCCGTGAGGTAAGACCTCGTAGCGGCTCTCAACCGCAATCCGTCAGATTCAGATCGGCTGGATCTCCAACAGCTTGCCAGACCCCGTCTCCGACGCTTCATCTCCCGGAGCTCCACAGAAAACCATGGCGCCCACCGGGATCTGCGTCGGATCAGGGGTCGCAAGGGTACAACACGGTCGAGCGCCTCGGTGGCAGTCCTCTCCCAGGCCTCCACCAAGGCATCGGCCGAGCTGTGAGTGAGGGAGGTAGGAATAGACCCAAGCGCTGTCTGGAACCTATCCGGATCCATTAGGTGCCTGGGGTGGAACCACCTGGTCAGTTCCACAGCCCAGCAGCGAGGGGTGGCAAAGCGGAAGACCAACCGCAGGAAGTGATGATCGGACCATGACAGGGGGACAATAGTTGGCGAGCCCCCTCCCAGATCATCAAACCACTGTCCAGATAGAAAAACTAGGTCGAGAGTGTGACCCCGCTCATGAGTATATGCAAACATTCCAAACTGAGTCTGTCAGGTATTGTCTGATAATTGTTTTCCTGAGCCTAAAACTCTGCTGAGGCAAAAAACAAAACAAAACCCAAACGTTTCTTCTTCTTCCTTACATCAATCACAGGGATCAGATGTTTCCTTCTGTCTGATGGACAATAGTGCATCCTTTCCTATATTTGAAATTCCTTCTATAAATAAAGGATACTTTTCTTCATTAAAAAGAACTTATTTACCATAGGACTATATTTCTCTCCCATACATTAAACTCTGTCAAAAATCAAGCACTTTTAAAAGAAAAATAAATTTGAAAGAATATCTTTAAATATGCACATCTAATCAGCTTTGTATACAAATCATTTATGAAACTTACTTGATGGTCTCTTTGTGAACGCTTGCTCTTTTTTCTTACTATCTTCTCCCTTCTTCTTAGAGGTCTTTTTAATGAGGTGTGCTTTGCCTTTCGTTGCTTCTATGGCTAAAGGGGGTGGTACAGCAGAGTACTCTCCTGCGATGACAGACAGCAGGGAAGGAGGGAGAGAAGGGCAGTCACACACATAAACATATATAGGATAAACCAGGTTAGATCTCATAGATCTTGTATATGATATAATTACATAAATTTCATTAAATGTTCAAATTAGTTGCTATTTTCTTCTAAACACTTTCTTATTCATTTGATGAATGACCTCTGTACATTCTTAAGCCCATTTTCTCTGGAAAAACAATTTGGGATTAGCCTGTCAATTGCTACATCCTATATGTGTGTGCATTTGTATGTATTACACCCACATGCACACACACATATGTTGTTGTTGTTGTTGTTGTTAGTTGCGAAGTCATATCCGATCCATCGCGACCTTATGGACAATGTTCCTCCAGGCCTTCTTGTCCTCTGCCATCTTAAGCTCATGCCTACTGCTTCAGTGACTCCATCCAGCCACCTCATTCTCTGTCGTCCCCTTCTTCTATTGCCCTCAATCTTTCCCAGCATTAGGCTCTTCTCCAGTGAGTCCTTCCTTCTCATTAGGTGGCCAAAGTATTTGAGTTTTAGCTTCAGGATCTGGCCTTCTAAAGAGCAGTCAGGGTTGATCTCCTCTAGGACTGACCGCTTTGATCGCATTGCAGTCCAAGGGACTCGCAGGAGTCTTCTCCAGCACCATAGTTCAAAGGCTTCAATTCTTTGGCGCTCAGCCTTTCTTATGGTCCAGCTTTCCCTGACATACATTGCAAATGGGAAGACCATAGACTTGACTATACGCACTTTTGTTGACAGGGTGATGTCTCTGCTTTTTATTGTGCTGTCTAGATTTGCCATGGCTTTCCTCCCCAGGAGCAAGCGTCTTTTAATTTCTTGGCTACAGTCCCCATCTGCAGTAATCTTGGAGCCCAGGAAAATAAAATCTGTCACTACCTCCATTTCTTCCCCATCTATTTGCCAGGAATTGAGAGGGCCAGATGCCATGATCTTGGTTTTCTTAATGTTTAGTTTCAACCCAAGTTTTGCACTCTCCTTCTTCACTCGCAACAAGAGGCTCCTTAGTTCCTCTTTACTTTCTGCCATTAGAGTGGTATCATCTGCATATCTTAGGTTGTTGATGTTTCTTCAGGCAATCTTAATTCCAACTTTTGATTCATCTAGCTCTGCCTTTCTCATGATGTGCTCTGCATATAAGTTAAATAGGCAAGGCGACAGTATACAGCCTTGCCGGACTCCTTTCCCAATTTTGAACCAATCAGTAGTTCCGTGTCCAGTTCTCACTGTTGCTTCTTGGCCCACATATAGGTTTCTCAAGAGACAAATAAGATGGTCTGGTACACCCATCTCTTTAAGGACTTGCCACAGTTTGTTATGATCCCCACAATCAAAGGCTTTAGCATAGTCCAATGAAGCAGAAGTAGATGTTTTTCTGGAACTCTCTAGCTTTCTCCATGATCCAGCGTATGTTAGCAATTTGATCTCTAGTTCCTCTGCCTCTTCGAAATCCTGCCTGTACTTCTGGTAGTTCTCGATCCACATACTACTGTAGTCTAACTTGTAGAATTTTAAGCATAACTTTACTAGGGTGAGAAATGAGTGCAATGGTGCGATAGTTTGAACATTCTTTGGCACTGCCTTTTTTTGGAATTGGAATGTAAACTGATCTTTTCCAATCCTGTGGCCACTGTTGAGTTTTCCAAATTTGCTGGCAAATTGAGTGTAGCACTTTTACTGCATCGTCTTTTAAGATGTTGAATAGCTCAGCTGGAATACTGTCACCTCCACTAGCTTTGTTGTTGCTTAGCTTTTCTAAAGCTCACTTCACTTCACATTCTAGGATGTCTGGCTTGAGGTCAGTGACCACCTCTTCGTGGTTAACAGGGATGTTAAGCTCATTCTTGTATAGTTCTTCTGTGTAATTTTGCCACCTCTTCTTAATCTCTTCTGCCTCTATTAGGTCCCTGCCATTTTGGTCCTTTATCATGCCCATTTTTGCATGAAACGTTCCTTTCATCTCTCCAATTTTCTTGAAAAGATCTCTGGTCCTCCCTATTCTATTGTTTTCTTCTATTTCTTTGCATTGTTCATTTAAGAAGGCATCCTTATCTCTTCTAGCTATTCTTTGGAATTCTGCATTTAATTGGGCATATCTTTCTTTTTCTCCCTTGCCTTTCGCTTTCCTCCTTTCCTCAGCTATTTGCAAAGCTTCCTCAGACAGCCATTTTGCTTTCTTGCATTTCTTTTTCTTTGGGATGGTTTTGTTTGCCACTTGTTGTACAATGTTGCGAACCTCTGTCCATAGTTCTTTAGGCACTCTGTCTATCAGATCTAATTCCTTAAATCTATTTGCCACCTCTATTGTATATTGAACAGGGATATGATTTAAGTCATACCTGACTGGCCTAGCGCTTTTCCCTGCTTTCTTTAATTTAAGCCTAAACTTTGCAACAAGAAGCTCATGGTCTGAGCCACAGTCAGCTCCTGGTCTTGTTTTTACTGACTGTATAGAGCTTCTCCATCTTTGGCTGCAGAGCACATAGTCAATCTGATTTCTGTGTTGACCGTCTGGTGATGTCCATGTGTAAAGCCATCTCTTGGGTTGTTGGAAAAGAGTGTTTGCTATGACCATCGTATTCTCTTGACAAAATTCTATCAGCCTGTGCCCTGCTTCATTTTGTATTCCAAGGCCAAACTTGCCTGTTATTCCAGTTATCTTTTGGTTTCCTACTTTAGCATTCCAATCCCCCATGATGATAAGGACATCATTTTTGGGTGTTAGTTCTATAAGGTGCTGTAGGGCTTCATAGAACCGGTCAATTTCATCCTCTTCAGCACCGGTGGTTGGGGCATAGACTTGGACTACTGTGATTTTGAATGGTTTGCCTTGGATTCGAACTGAGATCATTCTGTCATTTTGAGGATTGTATCCCAGTATTGCTTTTCCTACTCTTTTATTGACTATGAAGGCTACTCTATTTCTTCAGAGGGATTCTTGCCCGCAGTAGTATACCTGATGGTCATCTGAATTAAATTCACCCATTCCTGTCCATTTTAGTTTGCTGATACCTAAGATGTCGATGTTTATCTTGTCATCTCTTGTTTGACCACGTCCAGCTTTCCTTGATTTATGGATCTTACATTCCAGGTTCCTATGGAGAAAAAATCTTTACAGCATCGGACTTTCCTTTCACCACCAGACATATCCACAGCTGAGCGTCCTTTCGGCTTTGGCCCAGTCGCTTCATTCTTTCTGGCGCTACTAGTACTAGCCCTCTGCTCTTCCCCAGTAGCATATTGGACGCCTTCTGACCTGAGGGGCTCATCTTCCAGCGTCATATTTTTTTGCCTTTTGGTACTGTCCATAGGGTTTTCATGGCAAAGATACTGGAGTGGTTTGCCATTTCCTTCTCCAGTGGATCACGTTTAGTCAGAACTCTCTGCTATGACCTTTCCGTCTTGGATGGCCCTGCACGACACAGCTCATAGCTTCATTGAATTACGCAAGCCCCTTCGCCACGACAAGGAAGTAATCCATGAAGGGGACGCACACATATAGAATGTATATCTAGTGATGAAATTGTTCACATTTATTTATATTTATCAATATATTATTTCAAAAATGAAAAACAAATTGGAATACAAAGTTGATTTTTAAGTACCATTGGATAGCGATTTAGGTGTGTCCACACCTGTTTTAGCAAAAATGGTGGTTTTTCCGGGCTGCCATAGAATGTCACCCTGATTGGTGGGGGCCCGGAAATCCCAGGGTAACCTAATATGGTTGCAGCCACCCCGCTCCGTAAGGGAAAGGCTAGGGTTGGGCAACAGCAACCGCCAGATGGGGAGGCGACTGGCCAGCAGCCCTTTGTTGTTGAGCTGGAGCTGCTAGCTTATTGCTCTCTACTACTACTTGTAGACTATTCTGCTTGCTCAGAGGTCCTCTGAGAATATTAAGAGAATATTAAGAATATTAAGAGAATATTAAGGAAAAACAACAACAGCGTAAGTACAGCAACAGATAAGCTCTTAGCTTTTCATTCTTTTTATCCAGGTTTTCATAAAATCTGGTTTATATATTTAAAGGGGAACATGTATGGCCAGAAATTAACATATACTCATGTAATTTACTTTTGCATGTATTCTTTTATCTTTTGTCCAATCCCCAGCTTTCTAGCAGCACTGATCTAGATCTTCATCTAGATTAAGAAGCTAGCTTCTTTTAATAACTCACCACGCTTGGACTTTGAGGCTAGTTTTTCACGTTCTGAACCATCACAAGAAGACTCACTGCTGCTCTTCTTCACATGCTTGTTTTTGACTGGAAGTGGCTGAGCAGTGTTGTTTTTGCGGTGTGGAAGTTTCTTCAGCTTGCCCTTACAAACAAAACAAAATGAAAATAAAAGATGCTCCAACATCAATCGAACAAGTACCATTTTGAAGATGATCATCATTCAGTCAGACACTGCTTATATACAGATGCCAAAAGAGAGAAATGAAAAACTGTTAAGATATCATTGCACAGGATAAGATTAGGAATCAGCAGTTCCCCATTTAAGAGTGTTTTCAGAGTTCTTCCTTAATTGCTGCTGAAATTAACCTTTGGTTAATCCTAACCATTTCCTCTCCCTGCCTGCCTGAGTAATTTTAGAATCTATTAAGCAAACACCTCACATTCCTGGGCAGTATTCTCTACTATTCTCTACTATTAACTTCACAGACCACAATTAACTGCTGATGGAAACTCAAAGTATTGCCTAAGTTCTTTAGAATCAATATTGTTAATAGTATCATTGAGAAATGTTTGAAAATTTTATAGAAAGCAATTGTAAAGCATATAAGATTAATAGGACTAAATTTTTGAAATTAATTAGAAACAAGGTATTAAAGGAAGTTTATAAGAATTTATCTTGGGTTTATATTTTTCCAAAAAAATGGGAATAACAAATACAAAAAGACCAATCTTAAACAGTTCATTTAGTGACTGTTCAAAATTACAGTGGAACTAAAAAAAGTGACTCATGACTGTTTTTCACACTTATGACCTTTGTAACATCTCCATGGTCATGTGATCAAAATTCAGATGCTTGGCAATTGGTTCATATTTATGACCATTGCAGTGTCCCGGGATCATGTGATCAACTTTTGAGAACCTTCTGACAAGCAAAATCAATGGGGAAGCCAGATTCACTTAACAACTGTGTTACTACCTGTTAAGTGATTCACTTAACAACAATGGCAAGAAAAGTCATAAAATGGGGCAAACTCACTTAAAAACTCTCACAACAACAGAAATTTTGGGCTCAATTATGGTCATAAGTCTAGGACTACCTGTAATAGGAAATAATGTAAAAAATACTTCTGCCTTCTTTTAAGTTTAGGGCTCAGAACAGAAACTCAAAGTAGTTACTTACTCAAACAGGTAATTTAATTTATATGCCATGTCAGATTGCTGCTGAAAGCAGTTATTCAATATTCTTAAGTGTCACACTGTTAAATAAACAAAGTTCAATTTGATGAAAAAATATACACAAAAGTAATTGAAATTTAAAATTTTGTTTCTTGCAAAGGCGTGAACAAAGCCTTGTCACAAGGCAATATTACAAATCATGGGCTCCCTGCTTTTCCTGGACAGAACTTAAGCCATTGCTTAACTATCTGTTTGCTATAATCTCGGAATATATACAATTTAACATTCTAGACATGTACAGCATTGGGATCGTGATAATGTCATTTCTAAACTTCATAGAAATGGGTGATGGGTTGGGATTTTTTAATATAGTTTTAATCCATTTTAAATTTATTGTTGTTAGTTTGGGCATCTGTTTAATCCTTTTTAATCTTTGTATTCTTGTATTTTATTAATTGCCCTGTTCACCGCCCTGAGTCCTTCGGGAGAAGGGCGGTATATAAATATAAATAAATAAATAAATAAATAGGTATCTAAACTAAATTTTACAGAAATGTTAGCATTTCAATGCACCTGGCATTCATGTTTCCCATAAAAATTGCTGAAAGGTTATCTTTATTTTGCTGCAATTTTATTATTTATTAAATTCATACATTCATGTCACATTTATGACTCTGGATGGAACACACAATTAAAATAACAAAAACCAAACCAAACAATAAAAAACAAAACCATTAAATTACACTTAAAAGTTAAAGTTAAAATCTCCAGTTAACTGGCAGCTTCATTGCTTTTTGTTTTCTCAAGGGAAAAAAAAACACTTAAGTAATGATACAGATGGTTTTCATGGTCCCTTCAGTGTATCATATTCCCCAAAATTTGAAGCGGGGGGGAAGGCTACATAGTAATATCATCTATCGTCTAAAACTTTTCTGAGTTTTTTCCCACCTTTTTGTTAAACAGGAAAACTAGTTGCATTACCACACAGCATTGAAAGCTATGCATACAAGTTATTGTTGCAAGGTTTGTGTTAATTCAGAAAGGAGGAATAACAGTAGCCCTAACTTGGGTCAAGGAGGGGCCCAACATCAAATATTCACTATAAAAATTCCTTCTAGAGTGCTGTGATCAAAACTTCCAGCAATAACTTCATGGCAAAGGTCAATTTTCCTTGGTGCTAATTCCAGTTCCATCCGTGACTGTGCCTGGAACTGAGTACAGTTTGAAGCATGATTAAGTTAAGGCAAAAAGAAGAACTCTCATTGATTAGGCCTAATTCTAAATGGAGTGTAGAGGCCCAAGAATCAGGACATTTCTGGCTGCCAGCTATATCACAGACAAATCAGCCATTTAGGATGTCTGTTTCATGAAATCAGACAAAACGTTCAGAGTAAATGTAAATAGAGGACCATGAAAATGGCCAAAGCATTTCTTTATTCTGTTTTTTCTAAAGCATCTTGATGCTTTAGGAGTCCCTCTGGTCACTTAGGAATGACCCAAGATGACTTTTGGATGACCATGGACCCAACTGGGAAGGGGACTTGAAGATTCCAGTTCCCTCTGGAAGTGATTGAAAAGTCACTGGACATATATATTGTCCTGTTAGGACAGACATGTCAAACACAAGGCCCGGGGGCCAGATCCGGCCCGCGAAGTGGTTTCATGCGGCCCGCGAAGCCATCCTGGAAACAGTGAGGGAACGGCCCCCACTGCCTTGGCCCTGGCCCAGAGACCCTCCTTCTGCCAGAGACCCTCAGATCTGTCCCACTCCTGCCCAGGCCCCCATAGGCACCTTTGATGCGAATGATGTAGAGCTGGCCACACCCACCCAATAGGCCATATGCACTAGCCACGCCCACCCAGTAGGCCACGCCCACCCTGGCCACACCCACCTGGCCCCCTGAGGGCAACCGCAATGCTGATGCGGCCCTCAATGAAATTGAGTTTGACACCCCTGTGTTAGGAGTTTTGTTTTCTTAAGCATGCCTGGGATCCTAACTTTCACTTATTAAATTTATTGTTTAAGTTTTTTTGTTTTAAAAGCTCATCAGTAGTTGAATGCTGATTTATTTCAACTCCTTGCTGGACTCTGTTTTTTCTTTTTTCCTTTGATATACCGTATTTTCCGGCGTATAAGACGACTGGGCGTATAAGACGACCCCCTACATTTTCCTGTTAAATTATAGGGTTTGGGCTATACTCACTGTATAAGACTACCCCTCTTCCAACGCACACCAAATAAAAATTAAAAAACATCAGATTTAATTTTAATATGGTAATTTTAATTCAAATGCTTATGACATGCAGGTACTTAGTAGGAAAACTGTCACTTATAAACATAAGGCTGTTTGTCATCAAACATGTAAACATAAAACAGTGCAAGTGGATTAAACATCATCATCATCATCATAATCATCATCATCATCATCATCATCATCATAAGTTGGAAGGGACCTTGGAGATCATCTAGTTCAACCCCCTGCTCAGGCAGGAAACCCTATACCATTTCAGACAAATGGCTGTCCAGTCTCTTCTTAAAAACTTCCAGTGTTGGAGCGTTCACCACTTCTGGAGGCAGGTTGTTCCACTGGTTAATTGTTCTAACTGTCAGGAAGTTTCTCCTTAGTTCTAGGTTGCTTCTCTCTTTGGTTAATTTCCATCCATTGCTTTTTCTCCTGCCTTCAGGTGCTTTGGGGAATAGCTTGGCTCCCTCTTCTTTGTGGCAGTCCCTGAGATATTGGATCACTGCTATCATGTCACCCCTCACCCTTCTCTTCGTTAAACTACACATACCCAATTCCAGCAACCGTTTCCTATTTTCCTAATTCACTTTTTCACTTTTCCTAATTCACTCTAAAGCTTTCCCTGCGCAGAGCCTTAAGTAACACCAGCTGCCTGCAATTAGTGCAGGTTCTCATCCCACCAGGCTCAAGGTTGAGTCAGCCTTCCATCCTTCCCAGGTAGGTAAAATGAGGACTCAGATTGTTGGGAGCAATAAGCTGACTTTGTAATAATGCTGCTTGTGGGGGGGTGGGGGGTGGGAAAGCTCTAATAAGCAGGCATATACATAGAATGAAGGTTATTGCTAAGCACATTGATTTGTGCTTTAAATTGTAAGCTGCCCTGAGTCTTCGGAGAAGGGCGGGATATAAATGGGATTAAAAAAAAAAAAGATTAAATGGGAGATCCGCTCCAGGTTTTCCAGCCAGCCCGCCCAATTCCTGAGTCAAATGTGTCCTTAGAGCTAAGCAGCTGCTCCGGCATTCCCCACCTGCCTTTCATGTTGCTCTTGCATTCCCCACCTGCCTACAGCTGCTCTTCATATTTAGAAGGAAAGACGCCCAGACCCCAGCCTGTAAAAAATCACAGACTGCAGCTTCTACTCCAATTGGTCCCGCTTTCCCTGCACAGACTAAATGGAAGATCCACTCCAGATTTTCCAGCCAGCCCTGTCCCTAAAGTTTCAGCACCCGGCGTATAAGACGACCCCTGACTTTTGAGAAGATTTTCATGGGTTAAAAAGTCGTCTTATACGCCGGAATCTACGGTATATTGTTTTGGAAAACTCCTTCCTAAAAGAAGCACTTTGGAGCTTTGAAGATCCAAGAGTTTTCGTTTGATTTATTTCAATATTAGATTTACTTTAATATTAGACTCTTACCACAAGATTTTTGTAGTTTTTGAATTTGCAAAAAATTTGGAGTTTACCCTTTTTGAATTTTTCTTTTAAACTTGGATTGAAATATACAGAAACATTTAGAAAACATCCCTTTGATTTCCTTCTGCTTCAGTGTTCTTTGTTCCCTGATTAAGTTTCACAGACTAAGGAATGGCTGAACAGTGGCTGAAATGTAAGAAAAGACGGTTGAATAATATACTTCTAGCTGAACATCTCTAAAAAGCTTGATGAGACGATAACAGTCAGGCAAAATATCCTGGGGCATGTAACTTTGAATAAAGATATACAAAAAGGCTCTGATCCAGTTCCAGACCAAAGAGATATTCTCAGAGCTAGAGAATTAACTGAGTTGATTAACTGTTAACTGATTTAACTGTTTCTCTGAAGTTTAAGTCTACATATCCCTACAATATTAGGACTCTCTCTGAATTGAAAGTGACAAATTCCTTTTTTCTCTGAATGAGGGAGACTGGATGAATTTATTACACCTATCTGGAAACCACTTCTATTTGGACTTTGATGGGAAGATAGAATAATTGTTGAGACTGAATCTATTATATTTAATTAGACAACAATTGATAAGAGATGGCATTAAGAAAAAAACATGGATATTTGATGCAGGATGAACTATTTTTTAACTATGGGATGATTTGAAATAAATAAGATGCTGTGGTAAACTTTGTGGGAATGGATTACAACAGACATGTCAAACACAAGGCCCGGGGGCCAGATCCGGCCCGCGAAGTGGTTTCATGCGGCCCGCGAAGCCATCCTGGAAACAGTGAGGGAACGGCCCACGCTGCCTTGGCCCTGGCCCAGAGACCCTCCTCCTGCCAGAGACCCTCAGATCTGTCCCACTCCTGCCCAGGCCCCCATAGGCACCCTTGATGCGAACGATGTAGAGCTGGCCATGCCCACCCAGTAGGCCATACGCACTCTAGCCACGCCCACCCAGCAGGCCACGCCCACCCAGACCATACCCACCCAGCTGATGCAGCCCTCAATGAAATTGAGTTTGACACCCCTGGATTACAATAACAGAGAATTTTGTTAACAGAGAATTTTGAAACTTTAATTTTGTATTGGGAGCTAAGTTTTAGTTTTAATCTAGAAGAGTAATTCAAAAAATTCAAGAGAAATTGATTGGAAACACCAAACTCATAGATAAAATATACGGTATGCCCATGACTTCTCCTGTTACTAATCATCCACTAATAGATGGTATACCAGCCCAAATGGAGACTGATATGCTCCTGCCACCAAAATGTTATGTATGTTGAAGTACAGTACTATAAGCTTAACAAAAGTGTCAAGAATTCACCTTGCAATTCAAAAAAGGAGCATTGAATTGCATTCTTCCATGCTGAATTTGACAGCATTCTGGACAGTTTTCAGGAAGAGAAAAAGGAGAATAAATGGTTTATTATAGTAACAGAGCAGCACAAAGTTTTCAGGCATTAAACATGTCCAGTTAAACAGAATTAAAAGTGTTAATTAATGTTACCTTTCTTCTTACTGAATAGAATGACATGTTTATTTGTCCATCATTTAGTTTGTACTTACAGGTGAAACTCGAAAAATTAGAATATCATGCAAAAGTTCATTTATTTCAGTAATGGAGAAAGGGGAAGGGGAATCTAATATATCAGATAGACTCATTACATGCAAAGCAAGATAGTTCAAGCCGTGATTTGTCATAATTGTGATGATTATGGCGTACAGCTCATGAAAACCCCAAATCCACAATCTCAGAAAATTAGAATATTACATGCAATCAATAAAACAAGGAGTGTACATAGAACAATATCGGACCTCTGAAAAGTATAAGCATGCATACTTGGCTTGGGTCCCTTTTGCAGCAATTACTGCCTCAATGTGGCGTGGCATGGAAGTTGTCAGCCTGTGGCACTGCTGAGCTGTTATGGAAGACCAGGATGCTTCAATAGCGGCCTTCAGCTCTTCTGCATTGTTAGGTCTCATATCTCTCATCTTTCTCTTGGCAATGCCCCATAGATTCTCTATGGGGTTCAGGTCAGGCGACTTTGCTGGCCAATCAAGCACAGTAATCCCACGGTCATTGAAGCAGGTTTTGGTGCTTTTGGCAGTGTGGGCAGGTGCCAAGTCCTGCTGGAAAATGAAGTCAGCATCCCCATAAAGCTCATCTGCGGAAGGAAGCATGAAGTGCTCCAAAATCTCTTGGTAGATGGCTATGTTGACCCTGGACTTAATGAAGCACAGTGGACCAACACCAGCAGATGATATGGCTCCCCAAATCAACACAGACTGTGGAAACTTCACACTGGACTTCAAGCATCTTGCAGTGTGTGCCTCTCCATTCTTCCTCCAGACTCTGGGTCCTTGGTTTCCAAATGAGATGCAAAAGTTGCTCTCATCAGAAAAGAGGACTTTGGACCACTGAGCAACAGACCAGGTCTGTTTTTCTTTAGCCCAGGTAAGACGCTTCTGATGTTGTTTGTTGTTCAGGAGCGGCTTGACAAGAGGAATACGACATTTGAAGCCCATGCCCAGGATCCGTCTGTGTGTGGTGGCTCTTGATGCACTGACTCCAGCCTCAGTCCACTCCTTGTGAAAGTCCCCAACACTTTTGAATGGCCTTTTCCTGACAATTCTCTCCAGGCTGCGGTCATCCCTGCTGCTTGTGCACCTTTTTCTTCCACACTTTTCCCTTCCACATAACTTTCTATTAATGTGCTTTGATACAGCACTTTGGGAACATCTAACTTCTTTTGCAATTACCTTTTGAGGCTTTCCCTCCTTATGGAGGGGGTCAATGATGGTTTTCTGCACAACTGTCAGGTCAGCAGTCTTCCCCATGATTGTGATTCCTACTGAACCAGACTGAGAGACCATTTAAAGGCTCAGGAACCCTTTGCAGGTGTTATGGCTTAATTAGCTGATTAGAGTGGGACACTTTGAGCCTAGAATATTGCAACTTTTCACAATATTCTAATTTTCTGAGATTGTGGATTTGGGGTTTTCATGAGCTGTACACCGTAATCATCACAATTATGACAAATCACAGCTTGAACTATCTTGCTCTGCATGTAATGACTCTATCTCATATATTAGTTTCCCCTTTTAAGTTGCATTACTGAAATAAATGAACTTTTGCACGATATTCTAATTTTTCAAGTTTCACCTGTATTTCTTCAGCTTCTATACCTGTCATCTCAATGTATTGACTCTCAGTTGAAAGTAATAATTTTAAATACAAAGAAAAGCTTTTTAATGGTAAGATCTATAGAGTCGTGGAAAAGCCTACATATAGGTTTTGAGGTCCCATTTCTGGTGGTTTTAAGAAGAGGCTAGGGAGCTATGGATGATTTGAATCTTCATTAGCTCTCATACTGTTACTTAGTTTGGTTAATGAAATGTCTACAAGAAAACAAGCAAGGACATCTCATTTCAACTCTGAGCTACAAATATTCTTTATTGGTTTTCTAATCCTGCCATTTTTTTCACCTTCATCTGAAAGTGACTCTCAAAAATTGAGGAAGGGTGAGGTAACAATACTGAAAAAGAATTACGCATGTTGCAGTGACAATCACACTCACATATACGTCAACTTGTCAGGTTAGTTACTGACCATGTTGAGATTTCTGGAGGAAGAAATGGTGGATTGAAGACATTTCCATAAAAAGCGGAGCCAATGACTACAGCGGAATAAAAAGCCAGCAAGCAGACTGGCTCTCTGAAACTTCTCCAGACAAAAGAGGACTTGAGATCACCTACAAATGCTTCAAAGTTGTACCTCACAAAGACACCATAAGACGTTTGTGAGATGAAATAGTGAACATCAAATCAAACTCAGAGCCTTTGAAAAGACACTAGATTTGCATACTTCCTTTTCTAATCATTTTCAGCCTTTGATTGCATTGTTTCCTATATTGGATTTATAAAAGAGGGTTGTTTAAATTTTGAAGAATCTCATGAGAAGAAAAAAATGACAGAAATATATTTCTATGATATCATTTGAATGGACGAAAGATTTAAGGCTGTTAATGGACTTTTGCTGATACCAGGATTGAAATGACAATGGTTTATGGATTTATTTATAGATAAGAGAAGAGATATAGGAAGAAGAGATCGTTTGTTATATTTTAAGAGGAAGTGATATTACTAATATTATTTTTGCTGTGATGAAAATGGGAAGTCACCTTCTCTTTATTGTAGTCTTATTTTCTTTTCTATTTTTTCCTATTTCTTTTTTCTGTACTTTTTTCTATTTTTTCAATTTATATTAGTTTTTACTGTTGTAATCATAAACTTTAATAAGTTTTTTTTTAAAAAAAAAGTTAGTTACTGTCCATGTTGATTCCTAACTGCTTGTCATTCAAGGCCTCTGAGTTATTTCCTTAACATGGTAGCTGTTGACCTGACAGATTTACTTCTATTTCTGTGAATAAACATTATTCGTGGACACAGTGGTTTAGAATAATCAAAAAGCTTTTAATAAAATATTCCAAAAAATTGTTCTCAAATTTACAATCATGGACACAAGGCATTTAAGGCTTAGCAAAAGGGTTTTTGTGTGGACTTTTAGTGTTTTTTAATTTATTTATACTGGTGTCGACTTGTAGATACCAAATTAGAGAAATAAATTAGTTTAAATCATATAAAAATTGGATATAATGATGATAACTGAAAAATCTCGCTATAGTAATTTGTTGAAAGTATTTAAGTCTATTGCATCAAGGCTTTGCTGATGTTTCTGGGCAAGAACTGGGAAACTTGGAAGAGTACAGGCTAGCAAGTGGACAGACTGATGGAATATGTCATGCTATGATACTGACATTAGCAATGGCAAGAGGACTGGAGGCTGGAGAGATAAACTGCATTAACAAAAAAACAAAATTGGTGGGCTAGAACCCTTGTCTGCAATGGAAGAAATTGCCAGAACAAAATAGTGTGCAGAGCACCAAGTCCTGTTGGTGGCCAGGAGGCTCAATGCTTTCTTTTTTTTATAATGCATATGAGTGTTGACAAGCCTTTTAAGTATGTGCAAATGTAGCTTTCAAATGGTCCATTAAATTGAGGCTTTACTGTGCTGCACACTTTCCTGTTCAAAACATGTAGATAGAATTAAGAGATAGTAAAAATTAAAAATTTCCATATTAGTAATCTATTTAAATGAGCTGCACACTTTGCTTTTTCCACATTGCACAGAACATATAGAAGATTAAAATGCAGGCCTAGGCATACTTACCTGGAAATGCAGTCAAATGCTTTAGTGGGGCTTATTAAATGAACAGATAGCATGAGACTGAGATAAATGACCATTAATGGAATTTTGACAGGTTATAAAACGTTAATGAACAGAGTATGACAGGTCAGCAAAAGTAACACAATGCTTTCTGTGCAACATTGTAGACATCAACTTGACCCTCTACTTCCATATCATCAATAGATTTCTCAGGTTAAACTTCTATTCAAAAATATTTTAGAGCAACACATCCTATTATACTTTGCAAATTCCTATGGGAATGACAAACAATGATAGTAAAATGTTATTAACAAAACAAAAGATGTTTGCCATAATTCATATGCATGGGAATGGCTCATGAAATAAACCAGATGAAGCACTCATCAAGAAAATATACCTACAATGGTGCTATTCATTTCTTTTATCATGACTTACCATTTGCTTGCATTCTAGAAGGGCTTATTTTCCATAAAAAAGTTATTCTGTAAGCCAGTTTCAGCAAATCAATCTTCAAAACATTTTATACATGTATGCAGAAGCACACATGAATACAATAGGAATACACATGTATACAATACAAATGTATATAGTAGTCCTCTCACTACTTAGGTTTTCTGTATGTATGAAAATTAGGGAGCTTTTATTTATATATTAGCAAATTTATTGATACTGCAATTTCAACTTTTGGCAGTTTACATACTTTACAAGTTTTCCAAGCAGAAAGATACTTAGTTTTCTATCTTCACCAAAAATAAATAATGACTAGTTGTCATACCAAGTACTCATAACTTACTTTGACAGGCTGATTCTCTTCAGAGCTGGAATCCTCACTACTCGTCAACTCACTGCTGCTGCTACTCTCTGCTTTGCCATTGGTAGTTTTGGACATCACCTTGGTAGGTTTTGCTGCCAATTGTGATTAAAATGTTTCCATTAAATTGAAACATCAGATAAACAGATTAGCTTTAAATATTATATATAGTTTTAATAGTTCCCCCTCTCCTTTACAAATATATCTTTGTAATACAGGTAATCCCAAAGTTACGAGCATTCACTTAGTGCTTGTTCGAACTTAAACGCCGATAAGCACCCCCTAGTGTTTACGAGCAAGTCCCAAAATTATGAATATTGCAGCACCATGTCAGTTGTTTGCCCTTACAAACGACTGCAGAGGATCTGCAACATTCACCCTCCCCCCCAATCTCCACAACTGCTTCCCCCTCCCATCCTGCCACGCAGGCTCACCTTGCAAAATCTGTCTCCTCTCTGGTGTGGTTTCTTTCCCTTTGAGGGAGAGTTGGCTTGGAAATGCTTTTTGCGCTGACAATGGAAACTCCTGGGTGCTGTAATATTGCACAACTTCAAAAACCCATTATCTGCAAAAGAGATCATGGCCCCCAGAAGCTTCTATTCTCTGGGGGAAAAGTGTTTGCATGTCTTTGGGGCAAAGCTTGGAATCGTAGTCGGCTGGGCGCAGACACGAATACTGTTTGTGACCCAAGTGTGCTGCTTGCTCACATGTGCCAGTCTTAGTTTGAGGGCAGTAACAAATCCATCAACTGAGCAGGGAGGCATTGCATAGCCACTTGAGTGGAGGGGCTTGTGCTAGCTGCCCAGGTGGGGAATAGGTCAGGCGGGGGTGCTGGCTAGCTGGGGAGGGGGGAATCATGGCTGCCCAGGTGGCCTACGCCGTCAGCAGCTTGGGTGCCCCAGTTCCATCCAAGTTGGAAGAAAGGGGGGGTGCAGCAGCAGGATTGCTCTCAATAAGGCCGGCGCATGCGAGCAAGCAGCACTGCCGGGCCTTACTTTTTGGAGCCGTTTGAGTGGGAGGACGAGAAGGAGAAGGGTGGTGAGGGTTTGTGCTGGCTGGCCGTCCAGGCAAGGAGTAGGTCGGGCAGGGGTGCTAGTTAGCTGGGGAGGGGGGATCATGGCTGCTCAGGTGGCTGCCGTGGCCGACGTCAGCAGCTTGGGTGCCTCAACTCTATCCAAGTTGAAGAAAACAGAGGCGCAGCAGTGCAATTGCTTTCAAACAATAAGGCCCAGCTTTGCTGCTCACTCACTTGCGCCAGCCTTATTGAGAACAATCCCACTGCTGCGCCTCTGCTTTCTTCAACTCATATGGAACAGGGCACTCAAGCTGCTGACACTGGCGGTCACCTGAGCAGCCATGATTCCCCCTCCCCACTCAAGCGGCTATGCAATGCCTCCCCGCTCAGTTGAAGGCTTTGTTCCTGCCCTCAAAGTAAGACCATGTGAGCGAGCAGGACATCCTGGCTATGGACGCCCCGCAGAGTACAATTCCATTCTTTACCCCATAGACATGCAAATGAAGCAAACACTTTTCCCCCAGAGAATGGATGCTTCTGGGGGCCATGATCTGTTTTGCAGAGAACGGGTGTTTGAACTCACGTGATATTATGGCACACAGGAGCTTCTACTGTCAGTGCAAAACGCATTTCCAAGCTAACTCTCCTCTCCCTCAAAAGGAAAGACACCGCAGCAGAGAGGAGACAGATTTTGCAAGGTGAATCCAGCGTGGCAGGATGGGAGGGGGAAGCATGAAGTATCTTAGTGGATCAGGGAGGCCTTCGGGGCCTGTTCCATCACTAGCCCCACCCCCCGGCCTTCCCCACCGAGATACCTTATGCTTATGTGCACTTAACAAATCATGCATTCACCCATGCATTCGATTAGTGAATGTGTGGGCGGAAGCAGGGAGCGATCGCATCCGAGGTACGAGATTCACTCTTACAAATCCTAGAGTTACGAATGGAATGGGAAGGCTCCATTCCATTCATAACTCAAGGGCTACCTGTATATCTTTACAAAAATATTTCCAAAAACAGCATCCAAGCTTACTTGGCAGCATGTGAAACCAACCAAAGTTCAAAGGACATTAGGCAATTTTCTATAATTAAAAATGTGAATCATTAGCACTGTAAAAACTAATTCAACTTATTAAGCACAAGAAATAAATAACAGTAAGAACTTTGCTCTTGTATATTACATGGATTCATACATTGAGCAGAAACTGAACTTACAAACCAAACAAAACTAAATGATCCCTTCCAAATTTATCTTTTAATTATTCCATTTTTAACCTGAGGGCATTGCTGTTCTCTCGATTTGCAGCAAGCCTGGGTCATAAGCAATTTATATTATCTTACTTTTCTGTCACTCTTTTAAGGTTTCTTCCACACATTTCAATACCAAAATACATTTTATTTTATAAAATCTATCAAAATACATTCATGTCTCCTTTATTCCTTTCACATATCACTTGAATTACTCACAAACGTATAACTTGAAGTTAGCCGTTACCTGATGTAGAGGCCAGTTTTATGACTTTTGGGGCTCTTTCTGATTTTGGTAGTTGGTACTTTGGAGTTTCATCTTCTGAGTTGCTTGAATCTGAACTCTTAGATGTCTTCTGGGGTTTTGTTTTTTGGATGGTTGATTGGAGAACTATTCCCTTCTATCAAGATAGGTCAGTATCAGTGTCAATCAATATAATGTAATTAGGATGGAAGTAGGCTTCAACAACAGATGGGTGCAACTTGTTTAAAACTATTGTTCTTCTCACCCAGCATCTATTATTTTAGGAGAGCTGTGTCACTGAGAGACAGGTCCTAACTACTCCTAAATATTATTCTCTGTAGTCTCAGATATCAGACAAGCTTATTACAATGAAATTTCAAGAAATCCATGTTTATCTTGCACATTTGCAACATAAAGGATGATTTAAAATAGAATATTTCTTACACGTTTAACAGAGTGTAAATGCCATCTGATGAGCCTTACTGTTGGTTCAAACTTATTCACTACTCTAAAATTCGGGTTTTTAATACTTACTCTCTTGAGGTATCTGAGAATAAACAGAAACTGAGGGGTACCCCAACTTTGCTGGCTTCACATTATTTTGTATCCTAACAGCAACTGTCAAAACTAAGAATTGGAATAATATCTATGTTGAAGTAGCTCAGAGTATGTATTTTAAAAAATATTTTCATTGCATTTGTCATTTTCAAATCCTAACAAGTTTTATTCTTCAGCATTAACACCCATCCATCCTAATTCAATTACACAATTGATAATGTCACTGTTATTTCCTTGAGGAAAGAAGCCTTCGAGTATTAGCTAAATTTTATCAAGAAAAACAATTAATCAAATGCTTTAAATCTTCTGCTGAAAATCTATCACCCACAAATCGCTTTCATGCACGGAGGGCCACAAATAAGATAATCTGATATGTAAGTCACAAAGATAACATTTTGGTTCCTTCTGCTGTTAAAATGTTCAAAGCCAAATTCTACTATGAAACAAACAATTAATTCTATCAGTGTACCCAAACTTTATCAAAATAACCTTGTACATGGCTTGATTTATTCCTAACTTACTACTGAGATTTGGATTAGGAGCTCCAGGCACACAATAAGAACTTAGATTTAGATTTATTAAATTTATATGCCGCCCTTCTCCCTAAGGACTCAGGGCAGCTCACAACAATAAAAATTAAAAAAACATAAAAGTACAAAATTTAAAAAAGAATTAAACAATAGATGTAATAAACAGATGACAATTTAACCCAATAAAAGCCAAATTTAAAACCATAGTCAGTCCAGGCCCACTTGTTGGAACATCCATGTCTTCAGGTCACGGCAGAAGGACCGAAGATCAGGGGCCGTCCGCAGCTCCGGAGGCAGTTCATTCCAGAGGGTTGGTGTGCCCACAGAGAAAGCTCTCCCCCGGGGGTTGCCAGCCGGCATTGCCTAGCCGACGGAACCCTGAGGAGGCTGACTCTGTGGGAGCGAACTGGGCGATGGGAGGTTGATAATGGCAGCAGGTGATCTCACAAGTACCCCGGGCCTAAGCCATGTAGGGCTTTAAAGGTAATTACCAGCACCTTGAATCGCACCCGGAGGGCAACCGGAAGCCAATGCAGCTTGCGCAAGAGTGGTGTAACATGAGAGTATCGAGATCCTCCCATAAGCACTCGCGCGGCTGCATTCTGCACCAGCTGAAGCTTCCAGGTGCACTTCAAGGGCAGCCCCATGTAGACAGCATTGCAGTAATCCAGGCGAGAAGTGACGAGGGCATGGGTGACCGTGCATAGGGCATCTCGGTCCAAAAAGGGGCGCAACTGGCGCACCAGGCAAACCTGTGCAAAGGCCTCCCTGGTCACAGCAGTTAGATGATCTTCCAAGTTAAGCCGTGAATCCAGGAGGACACCCAAGTTGCGGGCCCTTTGTGAGGGGGGGCAATACCTCCCCCCCATCAAAAGAGATGGAACATGTTGGACAGTACGAGATGCTGGTATCCACAGCCACTCAGTCTTGGAGGTGTTCAGCCTGAGCCTGTTCCTTCCCATCCAGACCCGCACCGCCTCCAGGCACCGGGACATCACGTCAAGGGCATCACTGGGTTGGCTTGGGGTGGAGATGAACAACTGGGTATCATCTGCATACCCACGAATGATCTCACCCAGCGGCTTCATATAGATGTTAAACAGGAGGGGCGAGAGAACTGAACCCTGAGGTACCCCGCAAGAAAGGGGCCTCGGGGTAGATTTCTGCCCCCCTGCCAATACGAACTGCGAATGGCCCGAGAGGTAGGAGGAGAACCACGGTAAAACAGTGCCTCCCACTCCCAACCCCTCTAGCCGTCGCAGCAGGATACCATGGTCGATGGTATCAAAAGCCGCTGAGAGGTCAAGTAGGACCAGGACAGAGGAGCAACCTGTCCCAGGTCCGCCAGAGATCATCTACCAGTGCGACCAATGCCATTTCTGTGCTGTAACCAGGCCTGAAACCGGACTGGTATGGGTCCAGATAGTCCGCTTCATCCAGGAATTGTGGAAGCTGACGCGCCACAACACTCTCAACAACCTTCGCTACAAAGCAAAGGTTGGAGACAGGACAATAATTATTCAACGAGGCCGGGTCCAGGGCAGGCTTCTTGAGAAGGGGTCTCACCACCGCCTCTTTTAAGGCGGAAGGGAAGACACCCTCTATCAATGAAGCATTGACAAATGCCTGGAGCCAGCCCCGTCACCTCCCCGGCAGCCGAAACTAACCAGGAGGGACATGGGTCCAATAAACAAGTTGTAGCACTCAGTGTACGCATAATCCTGTCCACATCATCCAAAGAAACAGGGTCAAACTCACCCCAAATGGTATAACCAAGGCCTGCCCACTCCATCGGATTCCACCCAGTCAGAGTCCAAACCAGTCTGGATCTGAGCGATTTTGTCCTGCAGATACTGTACAAATTCCTCAGCCCTAACCTGCAAGGGGTCATCCCTCGGTCGCTGGTTAAGCAGTGAGCGGGTCACTCTAAACAGGGCGGCTGGGCGGTTATCTGCGGACGCAACGAGAACGGAAAAGTAAACACGCTTTGCCACTTCCATCGCCACTAGGTAAGACTTAAGTTCTTAGCTGTGTTCAGTCAGATTCGGATCTGCTGGACCTCCAACAGCTCTGTAGGTGTCTTTTCTGGCGCTTCATCTCTCGGAGTCCCTCGGTAAATCAGGGGGCCACCCAGGATCTGCGCCAGGTCAGAGGCTGCAAAGGCACAACTCGATCCAAGGCCCCAGCAGCCGCCCTCTCCCAGGCTGCTACTATGGCCTCGGCAGAGTCATGGGCAAAGGAAGCAGGAAATGTCCCAAGCTCCGACTGGAACCTCTTATGAAACTAAACAATGGAAGAAATTCAATTGTTTTTGTAGGTGAATGTAATTTCTCATATTTAAAAAAGCACAGCAATTGACTTTCTCCCACAAGAAGAGGAGGACCCTGGAGCAGCAGCACAGTGCATTGTGACAGGAAGACCCATCGAGCCCCACCCGGGTTATGGGGTTGCGGACCAGCCAATGATGGCAAGGAAGCCGTTGTTGCAAAGTGGAGGTTGTGTGTCACTGCCCCCTCAGTTCGTATAGCAGTGACCAGCATGGAGGCCTGGGACCCGGGCGGCATGGCACGGGTCACACACACACACACACCCCTGCCAGAGAGAGTAATGCATGTCGGCAACGCATCGGACATCCAAGGCAGGGCGCCATCCAGTCTCCATCCCGGAGGAGAAAGGTTGGATGGGATAACCCTCTGTGGGCTGTGGCCTCCCCTTGGTGTCTCTCACTTGCTTGATATACTCTCATGCAAGCGAACAAATGTTGGACATCCTTCCTGATCGCTCATCTTCCTTATCTTGCACCAGAGTGGCCTACAACATGGAAGCAGCTACGCCAGGCGCAACTTCATAGCTCTGCTGCTTCCCGGTCCCACTGCCATTGCTGATGTTGTCCGTAGGAGTAGTGGGAGGCCTGCCCAGATTCACTTCTTTCTCTCTGCACTCTCTGGTGGCAAGGTGGTGGTGGGAAAAAATGCAGCCCAGGACATTGGGGGGCAAGAAGCGGGTAGGAGAGCCACGTGGCACCCACCCCTTAACAGCCTGCTCCGTGCCTGACCATGAAACCATCCCATGGCCCAAGCCAGCCCTGGGTGGTCATCTCATGAGGCCGCGGCATGCAAGGTAGTGCCTGGCTAACTCCAGTAATGATCCTTAGGCCACCCCCACCCGGCCCCACCACCTGCCTCACCTTGCCCCAGTGGCAGCACCAGCAGCAGGAGCCCTGCTGCCCATCAGCCTCCCCCAGCCTGGGAAGCCCAGCCCAAGCAAGGAGAGTGAGCACAGCAGCAGCAGCAGACTAGAGTAGGCAAGTGCAGCTGGGCATCCCCTCGGGGAAGCGTTGTGGGGCACCAGAGTCCCGGCAGCTTGGAGCTCAAAGGCCAGGCCGGACATCCACTACCCAGGGCCCCCTACATTGCTTTCCGGGGGGCCCAGGCGGCCCGCGAGTTAGGAGGTTCCTCTGATGGATTGGGTTCCAGCACCCCCTTCTCTGAAGAACCCTCAATCCCCTCAGCCTCACCTGGGTCCTAAAACATCTAATGCAAGTGACGTTGAGCTGGCCACGCCCACCCAGTCATCCGTGACCATCCCAACCATGCCTACCCAGCTCCCTGAGGATAATCACAATGCTGATGCGGCCCTCAATGAAATCAAGTTTGATACCCCTCTGCTATATCCAATAAAAGGAATTTTTTTCTACAATACAAAGTTCTGTCCTTGAAGTTGGTGAAGGGAGACTTAATAACATTCCTTATCTAAATCATCATTACATAAGCATAATTATAACTGAGCTTATGTAATGATGATTTAGATAAGGAATGTTATTAAGTCTAAGCATATGCTAAGTTATAAATACTAAGCATATGCTCAGTTATAAATACTGAAGCAATAAGTCTTGTCTAGATGCACTCACTGTCTACTGTACCAGAATTGGTGACCTACTTTATTGCATCTTTTTTTTAAGTAGAAACATTGGACCAAACAGCTGCTAATTATTGTTTTTATGATTTCATTGTTGGGGTTTGTGCATACCGTGTTTCCCTGAAAATAAGACCCGGTCTTTTTTTTTTGCCTCCAAAAGAGGCACTAGGTCTTATTTTCAGACAATGTCTTACCTTAGGACCACCACAGCCAGGCCTCCCACATCCTGACACCTGTCGTGCTGCTGCTTGACTTCTTCACTTGCGGCCAGAAGCCATGTACCGCAGGGATCCCCAACCCGTGGTCCGTGGACCGGCACCAGGCTGCGACATACCAGCAACTGGGCCACGCAAACAAGTGAAGGCCCATCTGCTGGATACAGGTAGCACACGAAACCACAACCCCTCTGGTCCATGGGAAAATCTTTCCCCACAGAACCAGTCCTTGGTGCTGTTGTGATTCCACATCAGCCTATGATACTGGCAGCTGAGTTTGATGATTCTGAAGAGGAGGAGGAGGAGGGCCTCTGGTGTCAGAGGGAGGCTCTGATGCACTGCAGGACTCTCAGCCTGGCGCCTCCCGTCATGTTCCTCATCAGACTCAGCCATGTGAGCACGAGGTATTGGACGTAGATGATTCACAACTGAATCTGTTCAGGGATGCTAGGAGCAGGAGGCAATCCAGCAGAGTAGAACAGAGAAAGGCCATGAGGCAACTCGGTGAGAGGAGAAGGCAATCAGAAGCCATGCCTTGAGACTGCTGATTAAAGGGGAAGGTGTGGGAGGTGTTGGTTGCTGAAGGCAACCGTTTGAAGATCTTCTGCTAGAGTCCTGGTCTGTTATTCCTGTTTAACTCTTGTTTGAACTTTTGGTTTAACTCTTGTTTGAACTTTTGATTTCTTTGTAAATAAATTTTGTTGGTTTTTCCAGCCTGTTGACTATAAAAAGGGGTTGTCCCTGACATTCAAACAGGGCCGGTCGTAGGCTGGAACAGAACAGGTGCCCAAAAGCTTGGGGACCTCTGATGTCGTGCATTGCATTGCGCTGTTGCCGCTACTCATGGCAGGAGGCCGCATGGTGCTTTGGGCCATTTCTGCTCCTTGTGGTAGGATGCTGCATGGTACTTTGTGCTGTTGCTGCCACTTGTGGCAAGAAGCCGTGTGGCTCTTCGGGCCAGTGCCATCGCTGGTGGCAGGAAACAACGTGGCGTCCTGCTGCAAGCATTGGCAACGGCATGGAGCGCTATGCGGTGTCATGCCATGAGCAGCAGAAATGGCCCAAAGAACCACGCAACATCCTGCCACAAGCAGCGGAACTGGCCCGAAGTGCCATGTGACTTTTTGCCGTGAGCGGCGACAACACCCAAAGCACCATGCGGTGTCCTGCTGCAAGCAGCTGAAACAGCCTGAAGTGCCATGCGGTTTCTTGCCATAAGCAGGAAACAGCCTGAAGCACCATGTGGCCTTCTGCTGCGAGCAGCAGCAATGCCAAAAGGTTCTGTGCAACGTCCTGCCGTGAACAGCGGCACCGGCGTGACGAGCCATGATTTTTAGGTGTGTGCTGTCATGTTTCCGACGTATGGGCTTTTCAAGTGACTCTGAAGCATTGTTTACCTTAAAAGTCCTTTATTAGCCTAATACACCGGCAAATGCTTGCTCAAAGGAAGCTGGAGTCTGAAATCTCCGCCCCTTGCACAATATATTAAAACAGAATTCTCCACCTTTCTAATTTTGTCATTAATCATGTTCTCCAATTAATTTAAAGAATCAGTTTTCCTTCCGTTAGAAAACCCACCCAGGTCTTATCTTCTCTAGTTAGAGATGGCCTTGAAAGGTGCAATACTACTCGTCCCCCCTCCCAACCTTAAAACTAAATCTCTTGTCAAGCAATAACATTCGATGTTAGCAGTGTTGACATCTGCCCCCCCCTTAGAAAAAGCACAGATCCTGTAATGCAAACAAAACACAAGTTAGGAACTGGCTTTTGGTTTGTTGCGGTGTTTCTCATAAAACCTTTTGATAAGTCTGTCAGCTTTCACATCAGTAGATTTCACCCAAATGGCTTCAGACAATGGATATCCCTTCCATTGTACTAGGTATTGCAATTTTCCCTTAAAGATTCTAGAGTCAAGAATACATTTCACTTCATAATGTATTCACTACCACAAGGGGTCCAGATGCTTTCTTAGGGGGAGGTCTTAAAGTGGAGGTTCGAAAAGATTTCAGCAAGCTACAATGGAACATCAGGTGAATTTTCCCCAAAAGTCTGGGTACTTTCAATTTTACTGTGACTGGGTTGATGATTTTCACAATGGGGAAAGGCCCCAAGAATTTCAGTCTCAATTTCTTATTGGGTAGTTTAAGGCGTAAGTATTTGGTCAACAAATAGACCTTTTCCCCAACTTGGAATGTTCTTTGGGGAGCTCTCTTGTCAGCTTGCTTTTTGTAGGTCTCAAAAGTCTTTTTTAAGGCCACATTTGTATTTTTCCAAACTTCTTCCCAACCTCTCACCCAATGATCAAGTGTCTGGGAAGCGGAGGGCAACTGAGGGTATTCCGGTATGGGGTTGAATTCTTTCCCTGTGGCTACACGGAAAGGAGTGTAGCCAGTGCTCCTATGTACTGAATTATTGTAAGCCACCTCTGCAAAAGGGAGGAAGTCGGTCCAGTTTGTTTGTTGGTAAGAGACATAGCATCTAAGGTATTGTTCCACCATTTTGTTGGTAGATTCTATGGCTCCGTTAGTAGCTGGGTGAAAAACAGTTGATAGGCCTTGAGATGATCCAATTAATTTAAGAAAGTTTCTCCAAAATTTTGCTATGAACTGCACCCCTCTGTCCGAAATTATTCGCTTAGGGGCGCCATGTAGTTGATAGATATGTTTTAGGAACAACTTAGTCAGGCGTTGAACCAATGGAAGTCCTTTGCAGACGATAAAGTGAGCCTGTTTTGAAAATAGGGCTATCACAGTATTGACAGTATTTCCTCTACTGTCGGGTAGGTCTACTATAAAGTCCATAGTTATTTCTTCCCATGGTTGAGAAGGTTCGGCCACTGGTTGCAGTAACCCAGGGGTCTTTCCTGCGATACTTTTCATAGTGGCACATACAGTACAGCTCTTGAAATAGTTTTCTACGTCTCGTTTTAGTCCCGGCCACCAAAATTGCCAGCGAGTGAGATGTAGAGTTTTTAAATATCTGAAATGTCCAGCCTGTTTGACATCATCGCTGTGTTTGAGGGCATTAAGACGAAGAGCTTCAGGCAAGTACAATTTCCCCCCCTTGTAAGCCAGACCATCCCTGCATGTTAGGGATGTCTGATTGTGTTTAAACCATTGATCAGTGAGGAGTTCTCGCTTTATTTTCTTTACTCTGGGGTCGTCAGGATTAGGGGTCCTGCAAGGTGTGAGTTAGGCCGCAGTTTGTGGACCGGGGATAATTGCCTTGTGAACTTCTTTGTGTTCGCTTTTGTACTGTGGCAATCCGGATAGCACATCAGCTAGAAAGTTTTTTCTTCCTGGTATGTACTTTAGAGTAAAGTTAAAATGGTTAAAGTACTGTCCCACCACACTTGCTTTGGGGACAATTTGCAGGGAGTTTTTAGTGCCTCTAAATTTTTGTGATCTGTCCATACTTCAAAAGGCACCTTGCTCCCTTCTAAATAGTGTCGCCAGTTTAATAGCCCCCACCTAATTGTGAAAGCCTCCTTCTCCCAGACTTTCTATTTCCTCTCGCCTTCAGTGAATTTCTTAGAGATGTAGGCACAAGGTAGCAGGACCCCACTTTTATTCTTTTGCAATAACACCGTTCTGACTGCCACATCGCTGGTGTCTGCCTGAATTACGAAGGGCTCCCCTGGGAAGGGGTGCTTTAGGAATGGTTCAGCCGCAAATAGTCTTTTTAAATTCTCAAAAGCTTTCTGAGAACTCATAGTCCATGCTAGCGGTAGGCCAGGTCATGCTTTTTCCCCTCCCTTGCCCGTTTTGAGTAGTTTTGTAAGAGGTAGAGCAATCTCAGAAAAAGAGGGAATAAATTGACGGTAGAAGTTGGTAAACCCTAGGAAGCTCTGGAGCTGTTTATGGGTTCTTGGGGGCTGCCATTCAATTATGGTTTTTACTTTGGCTGGGTCCATTTAGATACCCTCACTGGAAATTCTATAGCCAAGATAATCTAATCGGGTTTGGTGAAATTCACATTTTGACAATTTGACATAAAGTTTGGCATTCAATAGTTTCTTTACCGCTTGTCTGATCAATTTTATGTGGTCGGTCATATTCATGCTGTATATCAGGATGTCATCAAGGTATACTAAGACCTCTTTGTATAGGTGTTCATGTAGGACCTCATTAATCAACTGCATATATACAGCTGGGCCCCCCTGCAGTCTAAATGGCATGACTTTGAATTGGTAGCTCCCCAAGGGGAAGTTGAAGGCTGTCTTCCCCTCTCCCCCTCCTGAAAGACTTGCTAACCCACCTGGCAAAGGGGAGCGTCTTCACCAAGTTAGACCTGAGAGAAGCATATTACCGGGCAAGAATAAAGGAGGGGGAGAGGGTATTTATTTTCCACACTCACAGCGTTAAGGCCCTTATAGTCTATGCAGGTTTGGAGAGCGGCTTGGCCCGTATGCCCAGTCTCAAGGCACGACAGGCTAATGATGCATTGGGAGCAGCCGGTATCGAGTAGCACTTTCAGGTCTACTTGTGCCTTGACTTAAGAATTATGATTTAGCAGGCAATAAAAAAGGTAGGATGCATCAACTCACCATTGGGTTGTTCTCCCCTTCATCGTTGCTGTCAAAACTCAGTAAAGTGAGGGTGGGTCCGGTCGATGGGCCAGTGTCCTCCTGGGTGGGGGACGTAACCTGGGTAACAGGATCCTGGGTGGCCCAGTTGGACTTTTCTCTCAATGGCTGCTGTGCAGGTTTCTTCCTCATTGTTCGATCTGGTCTACTATGCTGTTGCGGGTAAAGAACTGGGCAGTTTGCTGCTTGATGTCCCTGCTGTCCACATCGAAAGCACTTGATTGGCAGACCTGTAGGTGGTCTAGGTCTTTTGGCAGTAGCAGTCCGGGATTTTCAAGGGGGTGGTAGCCATCTGGATCCTGGTTTTGGTGCAGCTTCAGGTGGAGGAAGCTTTTTATAGCAGGTGAGCTGGACATCTAATTTCACCACTGCCTGGTACCATTTATACAGCTGGTCAGGTACAGCTCGGTAAATACATGACTGAGAAAGATGGTCGTCTAGCCCTTCTCTAAAAAGATGAATCATTGATTGCTCAGGCCATCTCTCTATCCGACCTGCCATCTTTCGAAACTCCGGCATGTATTCTAGGGCAGGCCGGCCAGCTTCCTTTATCTTATGGATTTGTTCTTCTGCTTTGAGGGAAATGGATGGGTCCTCAAATATTTCCCTCAGCCCCAGGAGGAAAAGGCGGGGGTCCTCTAATTCAGGGGCCTGCTTGTTAAATAAATTGTTTAACCATTCAGATGCTTCTCCCTCTAGGTTGGATGCAATCACATCAACCATCGCACCTGGGTCCGAGTAAGAGTGACCCCAGTGATTCAAGTGAGAGTGTACTTGGTTGAGGAAAAAAATCAGTTTCTCTGGGTCCCCATCGAAAGTTGCTCTGAAGGATGGGCTCATCATTGCTTACTGGGGTCCCCATTGGTGCTGGCCCCACCCTAGTTGTTGGATCAACAGTTGCTGGAGCCCCCATTGCTCCTGTTGTGCCCCCAGTTGCTGCTGGCCCCTCCTGGTTGTTGATTCACTGGGTGACAGGGGCCCCCCTTGTGTTGTTGTGTCTCCAGTTGCTGCTGGCCCCACTCTGGTTGCTACTTTAATGGCTGCCAGGGCCCCCCCTGCTGCTGGCCCAACTGGTCCTGCTGTACATTCAGGGGTTGCACATTTGGGTCCTGCTGCTGCCACCCTTGCTGTTGTCATCCCACCAAATCCTGATCTCCAGGCTTCTGCACCACCCACAGCAGTTGCAAGGCTTCTATTAGCTGGGGCAAGCTCAGAGCTTGTTGGCCTTTCACTTGTAGGAGCTTCCCAACCTCCCATTGCTGCAGAGGCCCCAGGCTGGGGTCCTTTGTTTCTATGGGTCTGTAGGGCTTGGCAGGGGACTCCTGGGTCTGGCAGGCAGTCTGATCTGCAGACAGGATTTTCCACTCACACGAGTATTCAATCTCAGCTGGCCTGGCTGCTCCGAGACGCCTGGAGTCTCTGCTGGGCTTAATCCACTCTGACAACCAGACCAATTCTCCTGGTTGTTTGGGTCTAGCTCCCAGTGGGGAGGATTGCTGACACTCTTTCCTTGCCGGCTTCTTCGCTGGCCTTTCCCCCACTGGGGTGGCTGCTGGTGCTGGGGAGCTGGCTTCAGGCAATTTTACTCCCTCCATTATAGGATCTTCCCCAACTTTTTGCCAGATTGCCTCCCCAACTTGAAGACATTGACGGGAGGTTGGGACTCCCTAATTAGTTTAAATAGTAGTGTGGATTCCAGCTTGATGTCACGTTTCTGATGTATGGGCTTTTCAAGTGACTCTGAGGCATTGTTTACCTTAAAAGTCCTTTATTAGCCTAATACACCGGCAAATGCTTGCTCGAAGGAAGCTGGAATCTGAAATCTCCGCCCCTTGCACAATATATTAAAACAGAATTCTCCACCTTTCTAATTTTGTCATTAATCATATTCTCCAATTAATTTAAAGAATCAGTTTCCCTTCTGTTAGAAAACCCACCAAGGTCTTATCTTCTCTAGAGATGGCCTTGAAAGGTGCAATCCTACTCGTCCCCCCTCCCAACTTTAAGCTTAATCTCTTGTCAAGCAATAATATTCTATGTTAGCAGCATTGACATCTGTCTCACCCCAAAACTAGGGCTTATTTTGGTGGTATGGCTTATATTAGGCACATCCCAAAAATTAAGCTAGGGCTTAGTTTCGGGGTAGGTCTTACTCTTGGGGAAACATGATACATCTTATTTGATTTTATGTTTTGAATTTATTTTACTTCCTCTGGATGAGTTTTTAAATGTGGTCACTGATGATAAATAAACAAATTCCACAAGTTTTCTCTGTGGAAGAGGTATTGAGAAAATTAAAAACAAACCTTTCCTTGATTCTTCCCTTCTTGCTCAGAGTCTGTGGAATCACTGCTGTCAGTACTGCTGCTTTCAGAATTGCTTGGAGTTGCCGTTAGTGATACTGGGAGCATAGTCACTGGTTTTGCAGCTAGAATGTAAAATAATAATTACAGTAATAGATAACTATTACTCAAAAACTAAAGATCAGCTTCTATATTCTATGACAGGGTTTTTCAACTTTTTCACCCATTGTACCACTTTTAGGATATGGCAACATCCAAGTACCACCAGTCGCCTAGCAAGGTGTCAAAACTTGATGACCAAAAAAAAAAAAAAAGGGAAAAAAGTGATGAAGTACAGGTAGTCCTCAACTTACAACAGTTCACTTAGTGACTGTTCAAAGTTATAACGGCACTGAAAAAAGTGCCCCCCCAAGCCACAGCCGAGCAGGACATCTGCCTGCTTGCGCTCTTCCTCCTGTCCGAGGTTTTCATTGTTGTGAGCATTTCTGTTGAGGATTGGCAGCGGGGGTGGGGGGGGGGGTGTTTGGTTTTTATTCCCCCCGTCTGCTGTGTGGTCGCAGCAGGTTTTGGTCATTCCACATGACCCTGGGACACTGTAACCATAAATATGAATAAGTTGCCAAGCATCTGAATGTAAATCACAAGACTCTGGAGATGTGCAACATTCCAGCTGATCGGCACTTCTTCTGGGCTCAGAAGCGCCAGGATCAATGCCGAGCTCCAGCTGGAGCCTGGTGCTGATCCTGCTGCTTCCGCTGAACCCTGACAGCCCTGCAGTCCAGTCATCTCTTGCTCAGGCTTGTGCAGTGCCACTGGTTCAGCTCATTCCCCTCCCCCACTACCACTTTTCTCGGATGGTCGTGTACCACCTGCTAGGTGCCAATGTACCACAGGTGGTACCCGTACCACTGGTTGAAAAGCCCTGTTCTAGGACAATGAACAGCTAAGTTGGAACTATAAATCATAAAAAGTAAATCTAAAGAACTGCTCAGCTCTAAAGATTCTGGAAAGTTTAGAATAAGTATGAAATAAAATGTTAGTATAAATCTCAGCACCCCTAATCTACAATAAATCAAGAATACATGACAATATACAGTATGTTCCATTTAAACAATGGCAGAAGAATATATCTCAATTTGTATGGCAAAAAAAAAGGCATGAGTTAAAAACAAGATATAAAAGATGTGAAGAAAAGAGGACTGGTCTGAGCAGATTTGAAGCTATATTTTGCTGCCTGTTGTTTAGTTTGGATGAGACTTGGTGTTGTTAGAAATAGGCTATTTGATTTAGGAGGTCACAATTTGAGATTTGGGTGGCATATTTATGCCACTTCATGGATTACTGCCTTGTTATAGCTAAGGGGCTTGCGTAATTCAATGAAGCTATAAGCTATGCTGTGCAGGGCCACCCAAGACGGACAGGTCATAGCAGAGTTCTGACAAAACATGATCCACTGGAGAAGGAAATGGCAACCCACTTCAGTATCTCTGGCATGAAAACCCCATGGACAGTACCAAAAGGCAAAACGATGCTGGAAGATAAGCCCCTCAGGTCGGAAGGCGTCCAATATGCTACTGGGGAACAACAGAGGGCTAGTATTGGTAGCACCAGAAAGAATGAAGCGACTGGGCCAAAGCCAAAAGGATGCTCAGCTGTGGATGTATCTGGTGGTGAAAGAAAAGTCCGATGCTGTAAAGATTTTTTCTTCATAGGAACCTGGAATGTAAGATCCATGAATCAAGGAAAGCTGGACGTGGTCAAAAAAGAGATGACAAGACTGAACATCGACATCTTAGGAATCAGCGAACTAAAATGGACAGGAATGGGTGAATTTAATTCAGATGACCATCAGGTATACTACTGCGGGCAAGAATCCCTCAGAAGAAATGGAATAGCCTTCATAGTGGGGTTGTAAGGGAGACCTTGTGTCCGCGGGAGGCTACCGTTACTCAGATATTCGGGTGTGAGTCGCTCCTCCTGAGATTTGGCCCTGGGGTTCAGTTGGGCTTGTTGCTGGTATATCTTTCGCCTACCTGTGTAGCAGCAGCCCTGCCCAAGCTCCTCGACACCCTCTCTGGGTTGGCGGTTGAGTTCCCCAGACGTATGGTTCTGCGGGACTTTAACCTGCCATCTCTAGGTGGTTTGTCAGGGTTGGCTTGGGAGTTTATGTCCTCCATGACGGCCATTGACCTGACCCAGGTAATTCAGGGCCCGACTCATGGGGGGGGTCACACACTTGATCTTATTTTTCTATCTGGACGGTGGCCTGATGATCTGGGAGGGGGATCTCCAGCTATTAGACCCCTGTCATGGACCGATCATCACCTCCTGTGGCTGGCTTTCTGTTTCGCCCCCCATCGCGGGGTTATGGAACCGACCAGGTGGTTCCGTCCCAGGCACCTAATGGACCCTGAACGGTTCCAGGAGGCGCTTGGATCTGTGCCTGCCACCTTCACTCACAGCCTGGTCGATGCCTTAGTGTAAGCCTGGGAAAGGGCGGCCACAGAGGCACTCGACCGTGTTGTTCCCATGTGGCCCCTGACCCAGCACTGATCCCAGCGGGCACCATGGTTCTCCGTGGAGCTTCGGGAGATGAAGTGTCGGAGACGGAGCCTAGAGAGCTGTTGGAGGTCCAGCCGGTCTGAGCATGATTGATTGCGGTTAAGAACCTTCACGAGGTCTTATCTTGCAGCGATGGAGGCAGCGAAGTCTAATTACTTCGCTGCCCTCATCGCGTCCGCAGATAATCGCCCGGCTACCCTGTTTGGGGTGACTCACTCCCTCCTGAATCAGGAGGTGAGGGAGGAGGCCTTGCAGGGTCGTGCTGAGGAGTTTAGTCAATACTGGTCGATAAAATTGCTCAGATTCGGGCCGGCTTGGTCTCCGCCTGGGCAGAGTCTGACGATGGGGAATCGAGCGGTCTTGGGAACATTACTTGGGAAGAATTTGATCCTGTGACTCTGGAAGAAGTGGACAGGATGATGGGGAGGCTGAGTTCCACCACGTGTTTATTGGACCCGTGCCCCTCCTGGCTGGTTTATGTAGCTCGGGAGGGGACACGAGGGTGGCTCCAGGTGGTAATAACTGCTTCTTTGAGAGAGGGTAGCTTCCCTGCCGCCTTGAAGGAGGCGGTGGTGAGGCCACTCCTCCAGAAGCCTGCCCTGGACCCGGCCATTTTGAACAACTATCATCCGGTCTCCAACCTTCGCTTTCTTGCGAAGGTTGTTGAGAGTGTGGTGGCACATCAGCTTCCTCTGTTCCTGGAGGAAGCAGATTATCTGGACTCCTACCAATCGGGCTTTAGGCCCAGGTACACCACGGAGACGGCATTCGTCGCACTGGTGAATGATTTCTGCCAGGCTCGGGACAGGGGTTGCTCCTCTGTCCTAGTCCTATTAGACCTCTCAGCAGCTTTTGATACCATTGACCATGGTATCCTACTGCGGCGCCTCAGGGGGTTGGGAGTGGGTGGCACTGTTCTAAAGTGGTTCTCCTCCTACCTCCTGGGTCGTTCGCAGAGGGCCATAGGTCGGCCTCGAGGCGTCTCGTTTGTAGAGTCCCTCAGGGGTCGGTCCTCTCACCCCTTCTATTCAACATCTATATGAAGCCGCTGGGTGAGATCATTCGTGATTTTGGGGTGGGGTATCATCAGTATGCTGATGATACCCAGCTTTTTATTTCACCCCAGATCAACCCGGTGATGCCCTCGACGTGATGTCCCGTTGCCTGGAGGCGGTGAGGGTCTGGATGGGGAGGAACAGGCTTCGTCTAAATCCCGACAAGACCGAGTGGCTGTGCATACCGGCATTTCAGGTTGTCCACTCTATTCCATCTTTATCTATAGGGGGTGAGGTGTTACCCCCCCGTAGATAGGGCTCGCAAATTGGGTGTCCTCCTTGACTCACAGCTCAGTTCAGAAGATCATGTAGGAACTGTGACCAGGGGGGCTTTTGCCCAGGTTCGCCTGGTGCGCCAGTTGCGGCCCTATTTGGACCGAGATGCCCTACGCACAGTCACTCATGTGCTCGTGACCTCTCGGATAGACTACTGCAACGCTCTCTACATGGGGCTGCCCTTGAATACTACTCAGAGGCTCCAGCTGGTGCAGAATGCAGCTGCGCGGGTTGTTATGGGGATCTCCCGATACTCCCATGTAACACCTCTGCTCTGCGAGCTGCATTGGCTTCCAGTTGTCTTCCGGATTAGATTTAAGGTGCTGATGATGACCTATAAAGCCCTAAATGGCATGGGTCCGGATTACTTACGGGAGTACCTTTTGTCGGCGTTAACTTCCCATTGTCCTGTGCGCTCCCACAGAGAGGGCCTCCTCAGGGTGCCGTCGGTCAGGGAATGTTGACAGGCGGCCCTCAGGGGAAGAGCATTCTCTGTGGGCGCGCCTGCCCTCTGGAATCAGCTCCCTGTTGAGCTCTGGATGGCTCCCGACCTTTGCTCTTTCTGCCGCGACCTGAAGACTTGGCTATTTGAACTTGCCGGCCTAGACTGAGGGACTGGGATTTTAGATTTTAAATTTTACATTTTAGAATGTGTTTTATTGTTTAGGGCTACTTGGTTTAATTTATTTTAATTTTTGTATATTATGTGTTGTATATAGTGTTTTAATTGCCCTGTACACTGCCCCGAGTCCTTCGGGAGAGGGGCGGTATATAAATCCAAATAATAAATAAATAAATACTCAATAAAAGACTAGGAAAAGCAATACTGGGACAGAATGATCTCAGTTCGAATCCAAGGCAAACCATTCAATATCACAGTAGTCCAAGTCTATGCCCCAATCACCGGTGCTGAAGAGGATGAAATTGACCAGTTTTAGTTAAAAAAAATATCTTTATTTACATTTCATGTTAAAAACACACCATACACCAACAAAGACAAAAAAAACATTTACAATATACAAAAAACGAAGAAATCAAAAAATTGAAAAGCATTTCAAAAATTTCACATTATATCTACTTCTAAACTAACAATTATATTCCACTCATTAAGTCTCTTATAACCATCCAACTCCAAAGCTTATTCATTAACAAAGACTATATCACTTCATTTTTGACCAACCTGCAAGCCACTCTCATTTCTTTAATCTTTTATCCATCCAAATATACCATTTATTCCATGATAGAAATGCTGGTGTCTCTTCTTTACCCTTCAACTTCTTGGTCAATGTGTCTGCTTCTGCACAATCAAGTATTCTCCTAATTATAACTTCATCCGGCAGGGTATGATTTGCCTTCCAAAATTGAGCATACCCCATCCTTGCCGCCGTTAAGATATGTAAAACCAAATACCATATTTCCTTCTTAATATTTCCAGGCCTGGAACCAAGCAGATACATCTCTGGTTTAAGATCAACTAAACACCCTGTGATTTCCTCTATCCATTTTTGGATCCTCATCCAATATCTAACCACTTCCGGACATGTCCACCATAAGTGATAGTATGTGCCAATCCCTTTACCACACTTCCAACAATCGGCCGACAATCCGGGGAACATTTTGAAAAGTCTAGCTGGAGGGAGATGCCATCTATAAAGCATTTTATATATGTTCTCCTTATATGACGTGGAAACCACCAGCCTCATATTAGTCCACCAAATCTCTTCCCATTTCTCAAGTGGAAGTGCATAACCAAAATTCTTCCCCCAGGCAATCATCGCATCTTTTACCACTTCCTCCCCTACTACCCTAGTTAGCAGCACTTAGATATCATCCCTTTCTCCGGACCCAGCAGAATCTTATCTAATTCCTGCAGATTCAGATAAATACCCCTTCCTTCCTTATCCTTCTTATACCTTGACTGGATCTGCAGGTAGGCCCACCACTCCAATTGAAACCCTTGCTGAGCCGTGTTTTGAGTTCTCGCTTGCTATCTAAAAGTTCTTTGTAAGTTGGTCTTCTTCCCTTCTTGAGTAGGGTCGGATGGGTCAAGGCTTCCAAGGTTGATAACCAACATGGAATTTGCGCATAGTACTTAGCCCTTATCTTATCCCAATTCCGAATCAGTATATCCCTTATATAGTGGCGAGTAAACTGTTTGCTTGGAGGGGTACCTTCCCGCCAAAGAGCTGCATGCCATCCCTGCAGCAAATCAAATCCTTCCAAACTCAACAATCGATTATTCCTTAAACTTATCCATATCTTACTCCAAACTAAGAGGGCAGCCTGATAGTAAAGTTCCCAGTTTGGTAGGCCAAGGCCTCCTCTTTCCTTAATTTCTTGCATCATTTATTTTCCCAATCCTGTGCCGTTTCCCCTGCCATACGAATCTAGAAACTACCCCCTCTAACTCTTTTAAAAATTTCAGCGAAAGTTTAACTGGTGCTGTCTGAAAAAGAAAATTCCATTTCGGCAAAACATAAGATTTCACCGTGGCTACCCTTCCTAATAATGACAACTGTATCCTACCCCATTTTCCCAGGGCCATTTTTGTTTGTATCAGTAATTTAGAATAATTATCCTCCCTAATACTTGAACATCTTCCCGTCAACTAGATTCCTAAATATTACACCTTCTTCACGATTTTAAACCCTGTAGTGTCCTCTAACACCTGTTTACTTCTATTTGAAAGATTTTTCGTCAATATATTTGACTTATCTTTATTTACTTGTAGACAAGCCACATTTCCAAATTCTTCAATCCTTTTTAGTAATTCTGTGCTGGATTCCAGAGGGTTTTCCAAAACGAAGACCATATCATCTGCAAACGCCTGCAGTTTATAAATTTGGTTTCTTATCTGAAGCCCAGTAATCTCCTCATCTTTCCTTATTATTCTCAATAGGGGTTCTAAGGTTAGGATAAATAAAAGTGGGGAGAGTGGACAACCCTGCCTAGTGCCCTTACAGATATCAAATTTGTCAGTTAAATTCCCATTTATCAACAATCTCGCTTCCTGCTTAGTATAGATTGCTTTAATCATATTACAGAATTTAGCCCCAAACTCCATATGTTCCAACTGACACATAAGGAAATCCCAATTAACCCTATCGAATGCTTTTAGAGCATCGATAAATATTAAAGCTAATTGTTTATCTGGTCGGCTTTCATAATACTCCAGAACATTTAATGTAATTCTGAGATTATCTTTTATTTGTCTAGTGAGAAGGAACCCATTCTGGTCTGTATGTATGAATTGGTTTAAGTAAATTTTTAATCTATCTGCAATTATTGTCGCAAATATTTTATAATCTGAATTAAGAAGGGATATTGGCCTATAATTTTTAATATGCTTCGAAGGGAAGTCATCCTTAAGAATCAAACTAATATTTGCCTCCAACCAAATTTGCGGGACTATAGCCTCATCCAAAATTTCATTAAATAGATCTTTCATATGTTTTCCCAACGCTTTCACTAATACCTTATACAATTCTGCAGGAATTCCGTCAGTGCCTGGGTTTGACATTTCTGTTGTCTGACCACTTTTTCAATTTCTGTTATTGTTATCTCCTGATCTAAGGCCTCATTAGGAAATAACTTAGGAAGGTCTGACACCGTCAGGTATTGTTTAATCCTCTCCTCAGGAACCTTTTCTTCCTGATATAATTCTGTAAAAAACTCAATCGCTATCTTTTCTATCCCTTCTTTATCCCCTATCAGTGTCCCCCTTTTATCCTCTAACTGCTCAATTCTTCTACTTTCCTTCTCTTTCCTTATTCTATAGCTAAGCCATCTCCCTGGTTTATTGGCATATTCAAAATAGTTCTGCCTTGCCACCCTAATTTGACATGCCACAAGGTTGAGTTTATGCCTCCAAAAATCCACTTGCTCCTTCCCGTACACTTTCTGTGGGTTAGTAAGTTGCTCAACAATTTCCCTCCTACTTTCCTCCTCCTTCCTACGTTTAACTGCCATCTGTTTTATTATCAAGCCTCTCAAATAAGATTTAGCCGTATCCCTAACTATTCGTAGGGGCATCCCTTCCGTCCTATTTTCTAAAGAAAAACAGACTCATCTCTTGTTTAATTTTTTGTACAAAAACCGTATCCTTCAGGGTCTCCAGGCTCATCATCCATCTACTCCTCACTCTACTCCCCCTTATCAATGTAATAGCCACCGGGTTGTGGTCCGCCCATTCGTTCGTCAAAATCATGGCATCTTTTGCATAAGGTATCAGCCCATCCGACAACCATACCATATCCAACCTAGACCATGAGTTATGCCTGGGGGAGTAGTAGGTATAACGTTGAGACTGGGTTAATCACACGCCATATATCCCTAAGGCCAAATTCTTCACACATATCCCTAAATACTTTGGGTAAGACCCTCCTATCTTTCCCTTTTTTCTTCTTCAAATCAACCCGCCCTGTTTTGTAATCCTTAGCCCTATCTACCACCGCATTAAAGTCCCCCAAGAGAAACATCTGCTCATACTCCAGATCTAATATTTTCCAATATATTTTCTGGAAAAAGTCTCCCTGATTATTATTAGGTGCATATATGCCTACCAGTAACACTTTGCTTCCCACCATTTCTATCTCCAGCATCAGGCTTCTCCCCTCCGGGTCCACCCATAATTCTTTAGGACACAAGTACTCCTTAACATACATTGCTACGCCTTTCTTTTTTTCCTCAGCAGACGCTACAAATAATTTCCCTAGTTTAGAGTAACTCAACAAATTAATTTGGCTTTTCTTAATATGAGTTTCCTGAAGGCATAATACATCACTCCACATTTCCTTAATCTGGTTAAGATATTTTTTCTCTTAACAGGAGCATTGAGACCATTAACATTGAGTGTCAAAAAATTCACCCCTTGACACATCCTTACTTACGTGGGGCCTAGTTACCCTCTTATATTCTTCTCCCTTTCCCTCTCCACCCCCCTCCCCCCTCCACTCCCCCCAGATTCCTCTCTTCCCTCTGACTTCTACTCTCCACTCTCCTGATCACTAGTCCCACAAAATTTTTTATAGAAATCTTGTGCGTCACGTACTCTCAATCTTTATCTTTCGGTCTTCCCACATCACCAGGAGCCCCTCTGGAAGCAGCCATTTATATGTCACACCTTTTTTCCTCAATTGCGAAGTAACAAATTGATAGCGTTGACATTGCTCTCGGACCCTTCTTGGCAGTTGCTTAAGAATTGTAACCGGACGGCCTGTATACTGAATTGGTTGATCTCTAGCTCTATGAAGCACTTCATCTCTAAGCGCCTTTTTGGTAAATCTAACATACATTTCCCTAGGGAGGTTGTATCACCTGGCATAATTGGTATAAACTCAAAAAGCCTCATCAATATCGCACTAAACCTCTTTTTTCTCTTTCCCCACTAGGTCTGCAATCATTTCTCCTACCACTTCTTCCAGCTGTTCTTCTCTGTCTTCCGTCACATTTTGGAAGCGCAAAAAAAAAAAAAAGGCTGCTTTCTCCATCTCCAGGTACACCATATCATCTTCCAGCTTCTTGGACGCTTGCGTGCTTGTGCTCCCATTTCTCCATCCGCTTCTCCATATTCTCAAGAGTCCTTTTCTACTGTTTTAATTCGCTCTTCATATGTATTCAGAGTCACCTGGACTGCACCCAATTTTCCTTTAATTTCCTTCATCTCCTCTCTCATGTCCCCCAACTCAGCCTTCAAGCTGTCAAAATTCCTCTCCATTATGTCCTGCATATTTTTTAACATCGTATAAATCCCTTGAATTGTAGCAGATTTTTCTGTTGCTGGTAGGTTCTCCATCGACTTCCTAACCCCTGGTGGCGTTGTAACCGGAGAGGCCGTCAAGGTAGGGGCCTTCCTTAAGGTTTTAGTTGACGTTGTCGTTAAAGACATTTCAGTTTGTCCCAGGAGGTTTCTCCACACTACTGTACACCACAGGTTAACTCCTTCCCAGAAACTTTATCACAAACCCCGTACTTCCTTCTAATAATTTCACTTCCGCTCTTTAGGTAGAAAAAAAAAAGAAAGGAGTCACATCAATATCTGTCAGTTTCTATAAGTCCGCAAAGCAATACACTAACTTTTTCAGGGAAGAGAAAGCTTCCACCAATCATGTCATATTCGTAGACAAGTCCATTTAAGCCTCTAATCAGCATTCATGGCAGCAAAAGACAAAAGGGGTAACAAAAAAACAAAAAAAAAGAAAAAAGAAAAAAGAAAAAAAAGAAAAGAAGGAAAGAAAAATATTTGTTGCCAAAACCACCCCCGATAACTGGCTGCCGCTCCTTTCACTTCTGCTTAGCACCCCGCTGGCGCGCTCACTCAGAAAGTCTTTAAACTCACTTCCACTCTTTCTCACTTCCCTGCTTTTTCTCAAACTGCCGAGTCGTTGGCTTCGGGGCTGCCAAACTGCGGCCCTCTTTCAAGCCTCCGCATCCTTGGGATGCTTTCCTTTTTCCAGCGAGGTGATTGCATCAACCTCGCCTCCAAAGATGCCCCCTCCGCTTCTCCCAGACTCTCCAGGGCTGGAAACGGCAGAATATCATCACAGGAGGCCTGAAAAACAACAAGAGGCTCGGCCGTCTATCGCCTCTCCTCCCAAGGCAGCGCCATCTCGGACTCCAGCTTAAAAAAAACAAAATTGACCAGTTTTATGAAGCTCTATAGCACCTTACAGAACTAACACCAAAAAATGATGTCCTTATCATCATGGGGGACTGGAATGCTAAAGTAGGAGGCCAAAAGATAACCGGAATAACAGGCAAATTTGGCCTTGGAGTACAAAATGAAGCAGGGCACAGGCTGATAGAATTTTGTCAAGAGAATACGATAGTCATAGCAAACACTCTTCTCCAACAACCCAAGAGACGGCTCTACACATGGACATCACCAGACGGTCAACACAGAAATCAGACTGACTATGTGCTCTGCAGCCAAAGATGGAGAAGCTTTATACAGTCAGTAAAAACAAGACTAGAAGCTGACTGTGGCTCAGACCATGAGCTTCTCGTTGCAAAGTTTAGGCTTAAACTGAAGAAAGTAGGGAAAAGCACTAGGCCATTCAGGTATGAATTAAATCATATCCCTGTTGAATATACAGTAGAGGTGACAAATAGATTTAAGGAATTAGATCGGATAGAAAGAGTGCCTGAAGAACTATGGATGGAGGTTTGCAACATTGTACAAGAGGTAGCAACTAAAACCATCCCAAAGAAAAAGAAATGCAAGAAAGCAAAATGGCTGTCTGAGGAAGTTTTGCAAATAGCTGAGGAAAGGAGGGAAGCGAAAGGCAAGGGAGAAAAAGAAAGATACGCCCAATTGAATGCAGAATTCCAAAGAATAGCTAGAAGAGATAAGAATGCCTTCTTAAATGAAAAGTGCAAAGAAATAGAAGAAAACAATAGAATAGAGAGGACAAGAGATCTCTTCAAGAAAATTGGAGAGATGAAGGGAACGTTTCATGCAAACATGGGCATGATAAAGGACCAAAATGGCAGGGACCTAACAGAGGCAGAAGAGATTAAGAAGAGGTTGCAAAATTACACAGAAGAACTATACAAGAATGAGCTTAATGTCCCTGATAATCACGATGAGGTGGTCACTGACCTTGAGCCAGACATCCTAGAATGTGAAGTGAAGTGGGCCTTAGAAAAGCTGAGCAACAACAAAGCTAGTAGAGGTGACAGTATTCCAGCTGAGCTATTCAAAATCTTAAAAGACGAGGCAGTAGAAGTGCTACACTCAATTTGCCAGCAAATTTGGAAAACTCAACAGTGGCCACAGGATTGGAAAAGATCAGTTTACATTCCAATTCCAAAGAAAGGCAGTGCCAAAGAATGTTCAAACTATCGCACCATTGCACTCATTTCACCTGCTAGTAAAGTTATGCTTAAAATTCTACAAGTTAGACTACAGCAGTATGTGGATCGAGCACTACCAGAAGTACAGGCAGGATTTCGAAGAGGCAGAGGAACTAGAGATCAAATTGCCAACATATGCTGTATCATGGAGAAAGCTAGGGAGTTCCAGAAAAACATCTACTTCTGCTTCATTGACTATGCTAAAGCATTTAATTGTGTGGATCACAATAAACTGTGGCAAGTTCTTAAAGAGATGGGCATACCATACCATCTTATTTGTCTCTTGAGAAACCTATATGCTGGTCAAGAGGCGACAGTGAGAACTGGACACGGAACCACTGATTGGTTCAAAATTGGGAAAGGAGTCCGGCAAGGCTGTATACTGTCACCATGCCTATTTAACTTATATGCAGAGCACATCATGAGAAAGGCAGAGCTAGATGAATCAAAAGTTGGAATTAAGATTGCCGGAAAAAATACCAACAACCTAAGATATACAGATGATACTACTCTAATGGCAGAAAAGAAGAACTAAAGAGCCTCTTGTTGCGGGTGAAGAGAGTGCAAAATTTAGCTTGAAACTTAACATTAAGAAAACCAAGATCATGGCATCCAGCCCTCTCAATTCCTGGCAAATAGATGGGGAAAAAATGGAGGTAGTGACAGATTTTATTTTCCTGGGCTCCAATATCACTGCAGATGGGGATTGTAGCCAAGAAATTAAAAGACGCTTGTTCCTGGGGAGGAAAGCCATGGCAAATCTACACAGCATACTAAAAAGCAGAGACATCACCCTGTCAACAAAAGTGCATATAGTCAAGTCTATGGTCTTCCCAGTTGCAATATATGGCAGTGAAAGTTGGACCGTAAGAAAGGCTGAGCGCCAAAGAACTGAGGCTTTTGAACTATGGTGCTGGAGAAGACTCCTGAGAGTCCCTTGGACTGCAAGGTGATCAAACTGGTGAATCCTAGAGATCAACCCTGAATGCTCTTTAGAAGGCCAGATTCTGAAGTTGAAACTCAAATACTTTGGCCACCTAACGAGAAGGAAGGACTCACTGGAGAAGAGCCTAATGCTGGGAAAGATTGAGGGCAATAGAAGAAGGGGACGACAGAGAATGAGGTGGCTGGATGGAGTCACTGAAGCAGTAGGCATGAGTTTAAATGGACTCCAGAAGATGGTAGAGGACAGGAAGGCCTGGAGGAACGTTGTCCATGGGGTCATGATGGGTCAGACATGACTTTGCAGCTAACAACAATAGATATTTATGATATGATAAAGTTTAGGTAAATGTAGATTTTTAAAAACCATTATACCAGACAGGCTATTTTTAAGAGTATGGATTAAATATAAATTTGGATTCTACTCAGAAAAATGTTTGATTTTGAACAAAATAATATGAGGTTGAATTACATACTAATGATTAGCATGTAATTGCTAAAATGTATAATTTTTTGTTGAGACATGAGACAGAAGAAGTGACATAACGTATGACAAATTGTATATATGTTGGGCAAAAAAATACCTAATGGGCCAACAGATGGGCTAATGGAAAAATGTGTGATTGAAAGGATTGTAGGTTACATTATGTTACAATCTTAAAGAGAATTTTTATAAAATGATGTATGGTTAATTTTTCTCAGCAGAGAAATTATCTCGAATGTATAAATTATCTTGAATCTTTGCTGGAAATACGAATAATATGAAGGGACATTTTATCATGCTTTTCGGAAATATTAAAATGGTAAACAATTTGGGATACAAATACATATTCAGAAGATTTTAAAGGTTAAAATACAGTGAGGGGAAAAATTATTTGATCTCCTGCTGATTTTGTAAGTTTGCCCACTGACAAAGAAATGATCAGTCTATAATTTTAATGGTGGGTGAGAGACAGAATAACAACAAAAAAAATCCAGAAAAATGCATTTCAAAAATGTTATAAATTGATTTGCATTTTAATGAGTGAAATAAGTATTTGATCCCCTATCAATCAGCAAGATTTCTGGCTCCCAGGTGTCTTTTATACAGGTAACGAACTAAGATTAGGAGCACTTTCTTAAAGGGAGTGCTCCAAATCTCAGCTTGTTGCCTCTATAAAAGACACCTGTCCGCAGAAGGAATCAATCACATTCTACTCTCCACCATGGCCAAGACCAAAGAGCTGTCCAAGGATGTCAGGGACGAGATTGGAGATCTAACAAGGCTGCAATGGGCTACAACATTATCACCAAGCAGCTTGGTGAGAAGATGACAACAGTTGGTGCGATTATTTGCAGATGGAAGAAACACAAAATACCGTATTTTTCAGACCATAAGATGCACTTCCCCCCAAAAAAGTGGGGGGGGGGAAATGAGGGTGCATCTTATGGTCTGAAGGTGATTCGTATGGCCAGCCCCAACCTCCACAAGTGGAAAGCAAGGGAGATTGCCAGGAGCACGAATCGGCATGTCCTGAGAAACGCCAATCTCGCGCTCCTGCAATCTCCCTTGCTCCGTTTCAGCTTCCCTTGCTACAAGAGAAAGCAAGCTGAAACGGAGCGAGGGAGATTGCCAGGAATGCGAGATCAGCCAAAGGCAGCAGCTCTCCGCCCCGTTTGGAGAGCGAGAAGAAGAAAGAAAGGGAGAGAAATAGAGGGAGAGAGAGAAAGAGGAAGAAATAGAGGGAAATAGAAAAATAGAGAGGGAAAGAGGGAGAGAGAGAAGGAGAAAGAGAGGGAGGGAAATAGAGGGAGAGAGAAAAAGGGAGAAATAGAGGGAAAGAGAAATAGAGGGAGAGAAAGAGGGAGAGAGAGAAGGAGAAAGAAAGGGAGGGAAATAGAGGGAGAGAGAGAAAGAGGGAGAAATAGAGGGAGAGAAAGGGAGAGAGAAAGAGGGAGAGAGGAGAGAGAAAGAAAGAGGGAGGGGGAGAGAGGGAGAGAAAGAGGGGGAAAGAGAGAAATTAAATTAGTAACATGGTTGTTAAGTGAATCTGGTTTCCCCACTAACTTTGCTTGTCAGAAGGTTGCAAAAGGCGATCACATGACCCTGGAACAATGTGACCATCATAAATATGAATCGATTGCCAAGCATCCAAATGTAAATCACATGACCCTGGGGATGCTGCAACGGTCATAAGTGTGAAAAATGATCATAAGTCACTTTTTACAGTGCCGTCGTAACTTTGAACAGTCACTAAGGGAATTGTTGTAAGTTGAGGAAAACCTGTACTTTTATCATTTTTTTTCCTTTTGGGGGGAGGTATCAAGTTTTTGACACCTTGCTGGGCGACTGGTGGTACTCGGACATTGCCTTGTCCTAAAAGTGTTACAATGGATGAAAAGGTTGAAAAGCCCTGTTTTAGTATACTGGTACTATTTGGTTCAGAATATTTTTTTTCTTGTTTTCCTGCTCTAAAAACTGGGTGCATCTTATGGTCAGGTGCGTCTTATGGTCCGAAAAATATGGTAACTGTCAATCTCCCTTAAGTCTGGGGCTCCATGCAAGATCTCACCTCGTGGAGTTTCAATGATCATGAGAACAGTGAGGAATCAGCCCAGAACTACACGGGAGAATCTTGTCAATGATCTCAAGGCAGCTGGGACTATAGTCACCAAGAAAATAATTGGTAACGCACTATGGCGTGAAGGACTGAAATTCTGCAGTGCTCGCAAGGTCTCCCTACTCAAGAAATTATATGTACAGACCCATATGAACTTTGTCAAGGAACATCTGAATGATTCAGAGGAGAACTGGGTGAAAGTGTTGTGGTCAGATGAGATCAAAATCGAGCTCTTTGGCATCAACTCAACTAGAAGTTAAGAGGAGGAGGAATGCTGCCTATGACCCCAAGAACACCATCCCCACCATCAAACATGGAGGTGGAAACTTTATGCTATGGGTGTATTTTTCTGCTAAGGGGACAGGACAACTTCACCGCATCAAAGGGACGATGGACGGGGCCATGTACCATCAAACCTTGGGTAAGAACCTCCTTCCCTCAGCCAGGGCATTGAAAATAGGTTGTCCAGCATGATAATGACCCAAAACACATGGCCAAGGCAACAAAGGAGTGGCTCAAGAAGAAGCACATTAAGGTCATTAGTGGCCTAGCCAGACTCCAGACCTTAATCCCATAGAAAATCTGTGGAGGGAGCTGAAGGTTTCAGCTGCCAAATGTCAGCCTCGAAACCTTAATGACTTGGAAAGGATCTGCAAAGAGGAGTGGGACAAATCCCTCTTGAGATGTGTGCAAACCTGGTGGCCAACTACAAGAAATGTCTGACCTCTGTGACTGCCAACAAAGGTTTTGCCACCAAATACTAACTCATGTTTTGCAAAGGGGTCAAATATTTATTTCACTCATTAAAATGCAAATCAATTTATAATTTTTTTGAAATGTCTTTTGTCTGGATTTTTTGTTGTTGTTATTCTGTCTCCCACTGTTAAAATATACTACCATTAAAATTATAGACTGATCATTTCTTTGTCAGTGGGCAAACGCACAATATCAGCAGGGGATCAAATATTTTTTTCCCTCACTGTACAATTGAAACTAGACTTTTCTTTGGGGACTAATGGATAAGCAACTAGAAAAACAATAATGAAACTTTTATTTTTAGGTATGTAACTGCAGCAAGACTACCATATATACTCAAGAGTGGAAAAGTTCAATTAACACCTAAGAGAACATCCTTGGTGAGGATGAAGGAACTCGTAGAAATGGCTAAATTAATTTTTCTTAGAAAAACATCTACATTTATACTGACTAGAAATCCTTTATAGACTTTTTGCATAAAATGGAAGAAATAGTTTGTTTTTAATGTTTAGAAAAAATGAATGGAAAGGAGTGAGCTTTCTTTTGTAATCATAGAGTAAAAATTAACTTAGTAATTGTATTTATATTTGCTGCAAAGGAAATAAAAAATTATATTTGTTTCTTTTTGCACTTTTGCCTAAGTCTTTTTTCTTTTCTAATTTTTTATTATTTTTTGTTAGTTTTTATGTTCTTTGTAAAACACTTTTAATAAAATACATAAAAATACAGGACCATATAAATATGTTATAATCAATATGCATAAATTAGAAACAATAAAACCAGCAGTTTAACTTTATCAGAGAAAACCCATCTGTTACTATACTTTGAAGCCAGCCTACTTTAGCAAATATAAGTACCCATTCTGCTATGAACAATTTCACCTTGGCTAACTTCTCCAGTAAGAACAGCAGTATAGTCAATTGTGAAGGATTACAACCTTAAGGTACAGATCTTGGCTGAAACTTCTTTCAACAGAGAAATACTTTTTCTCTAACACCTATGGAGTTAAGGGTCATTCTTTCCTAGGCAGCAGGCTGTGGCCAGCCTGAACGCATCTCTACATAAACCAAAACTGGTCAAAGTGATAAAGGTGATGACCTGTTGTTGTTGTTAGTTGCGAAGTTGTGTCCGACCCATCGCAACCCTATGGACAATGTTCCTCCAGGCCTTCCTGTCCTCTACCATCTTCTGGAGTCCATTTAAACTCATGCCTACTGCTTCAGTGACTCCATCCAGCCACCTCATTCTCTGTCGTCCCCTTCTTCTATTGCCCTCAATCTTTCCCAGCATTAGGCTCTTCTCCAGTGAGTCCTTCCTTCTCATTAGGTGACCAAAGTATTTGAGTTTTAGCTTCAGGATCTGACCTTCTAAAGAGCAGTCAGGGTTGATCTCCTCTAGGACTGACCGCTTTGATCGCATTGCAGTCCAAGGGACTCACAGGAGTCTTCTCCAGCACCATAGTTCAAAGGCTTCAATTCTTTGGCGCTCAGCCTTTCTTATGGTCCAGCTTTCACTGCCATACATTGCAACTGGGAAGACCATAGACTTGACTATACGCACTTTTGTTGACAGGGTGATGTCTCTGCTTTCTAGAGTGCTGTCTAGATTTGCCATGGCTTTCCTCCCAAGGAGAAAGCATCTGTTAATTTCTTGGCTACAGTCCCCATCTGCAGTGATCTTGGAGCCCAGGAAAATAAAATCTGTCACTACCTCCATTTCTTCCCCATCTATTTGCCAGGAATTGAGAGGGCCAGATGCCATGATCTTGGTTTTCTTAATGTTTAGTTTCAACCCAAGTTTTGCACTCTCCTTCTTCACTCGCAACAAGAGGCTCTTTAGTTCCTCTTCACTTTCTGCCATTAGAGTGGTATCATCTGCATATCTTAGGTTGTTGATGTTTCTTCCGGCAATCTTAATTCCAACTTTTGATTCATATAGCCCTGCCTTTCTCATGATGTGCTCTGCATATAAGTTAAATAGGCAAGGCGACAGTATACAGCCTTGCCGGACTCCTTTCCCAATTTTGAACCAATCAGTGGTTCCGTGTCCAGTTCTCACTGTTGCTTCTTGGCCCGCATATAGGTTTCTCAAGAGACAAATAAGATGGTCTGGTATGCCCATCTCTTTAAGGACTTGCCACAGTTTGTTATGATCCACACAATCAAAGGCTTTAGCATAGTCAATGAAGCAGAAGTAGATGTTTTTCTGGAACTCTCTAGCTTTCTCCATGATCCAGCATATGTTAGCAATTTGCTCTCTAGTTCCTCTGCCTCTTTGAAATCCTGCCTGTACTTCTGGTAGTTCTGGATCCACATACTGCTGTAAACTGATCTTTTCCAATCCTGTGGCCACTGTTGAGTTTTCCAAATTTGCTGGCAAATTGAGTGTAGCACTTTTACTGCATCGTCTTTTAAGATTTTGAATAGCTCAGCTGGAATATTGTCACCTCTACTAGCTTTGTTGTTGCTCAGCTTTTCTAAGGCCCACTTCACTTCACATTCTAGGATGTCTGGCTCGAGGTCAGTGACCACCTCATTGTGATTATCAGGGACGTTAAGCTTATTCTTGTATAGTTCTTCTGTGTAATTTTGCCACCTCTTCTTAATCTCTTCTGCCTCTGTTAGGTCCCTGCCATTTTGGCCCTTTGTCATGCCCATTTTTGCATTGAACGTTCCCTTCATCTCTCCAATTTTCTTGAAAAGATCTCTGGTCCTCTCTATTCTATTGTTTTCTTCTATTTCTTTGCACTGTTCATTTAAGAAGGCATTTTTATCTCTTCTAGCTATTCTTTGGAATTCTGCATTCAATTGGGCGTATCTTTCTTTTTCTCCCTTGCCTTTCGCTTCCCTCCTTTCCTCAGCTATTTGCAAAACTTCCTCAGACAGCCATTTTGCTTTCTTGCATTTCTTTTTCATTGGGATGGTTTTGGTTGCTACTTCTTGTACAATGTTGCGAACCTCTGTCCATAGTTCTTCAGGCACTCTGTCTATCCGATCTAATTCCTTAAATCTATTTTTCACCTCTACTGTATATTCAACAGGGATATGATTTAATTCATACCTGACTGGCCTAGCGCTTTTCCCTACTTTCTTTAATTTAAGCCTAAACTTTGCAACAAGAAGCTCATGGTCTGAGCCACAGTCAGCTCCTGGTCTTGTTTTACTGACTGTATAGAGCTTCTCCATCTTTGGCTGCAGAGCATATAGTCAATCTGATTTCTGTGTTGACCGTTTGGTGATGTCCATGTGTAAAGCCATTTCTTGGGTTGTTGGAAAAGAGTGTTTGCTATGACCATCGTATTCTCTTGACAAAATTCTATCAGCCTGTGCCCTGCTTCATTTTGTACTCCAAGGCCAAACTTGCCTGTTATTCCGGTTATCTTTTGGCTTCCTACTTTAGCATTCCAATCCCCCATGATGATAAGGACATCATTTTTGGATGTTAGTTCTATAAGGTGCTGTAGGGCTTCATAGAACTGGTCAATTTCATCTTCTTCAGCACCTGTGGCTGGGGCATAGACTTGGACTACTGTGATATTGAATGGTTTGCCTTGGATTCAAACTGAGATCATTCTGTCATTTTGAGGATTGTATCCCAGTATTGCTTTTCCTACTCTTTTATTGACTATGAAGGCTACTCCATTTCTTCTGAGGGATTCTTGCCCGCAGTAGTATACCTGATGGTCACCTTTATAGGTGATGACCTATAAAGCCCTAAATGGCATGGGTCCAGATTATCTCAGGGAGCACCTGCTGCCAGCATCAACTTCCCATCGTCCTGTGCGCTCCCACAGGGAGGGCCTCCTCAGGGTCTCGCTGGTCAGGGAATGCCGGCGGGTGATCCCCAGGGGGAGGGCATTCTCTGTGGGCACGCCTGCCCTATGGAATTAATTGCCGGTGGAACTCCGGATTGCCCCTGACCTTCATTCGTTTCATCGGGACCTAAAAACCTGGCTTTTTGAGTTAGCTGGTCTGGACTGAGGGGTTTTAAGGTTTTTAAATTCTAATTTTAAATTTTGGGGCTATTGATTTAATTTTATTTTAATTTTTATATTGTATTGTTTTAATTTTGCCCTGTAAACCGCTCTGAGTCCTTCGGGAAAAGGGTGGTATATAAATTGAATTAAATCAATCAATAAATAAATGCTGTAGCAAAAGTGCTGCTTTGTTCCTTAGTTCAGCAAGTAGTTCCCCAAACTGAGGAGACTATATGACAATGTGCTCCAGATGCAGGAGGGGAACAGAATACTTGATTTATCATGAAATGAATGTTTTATACCTACGGATGAAGACATTCCTTATGAAGATGGCTTTTTTGGCTTACACTTGTCTTTCATTTTGAACTAGTTTTTTCTAGTAATTGTCAGACAATTGACACAGATAGGGAAAAGCTCTTTAAAGCCACCTAGGAGCCACAAAAGAAATGGTTTTGTCCTGTCTATCAGTACAGTGGAAGAGTCAAACCAGCTAAAAATACCTCCAACCACAGGAGGAAGCATGAAGAAACAAAGGGTTACCAGTGCTTCCTATGGCAGAAAATTAAACATATTTCAAATGTTGTCGTCACATTACAACTCATGCAAAAATTCCAGTGACATATTCTAAATGAGTTTTTTTTGTTCCAAGCTATGAACAAAACTTTTTATAATTTTCATTTTATACATACTCTTTAGACCATTATGCTGCACAAATCTCAGTGAGGAACCATTTTGCTTTGCTTTCCCCTATTGACAGTGGTAGAAAGGTATCATGCTTCCCCGAAAGACCTACCTTGAAAATAAGCCTAATGTAAACCCTACCCCCAAAATAAGCCCCAGTTTTGAGGCGAGGCACATACCTAAAAATCAAGCTATGGTAGAGGTGGGGGTGTGGAGTTGCCCTATGCATCCCACACCCATTTACTTTGCAGCCAGGCCTCTCCTCACCAGCCCACTTCTTTTGTGGCACCCCCAGGACTGCATATCACAGCCAGACCTTTCCAAAAGGCCACTGCAGCTGAGAATTGAGCTATGGATTCAATCCACAGCTTGTTTCTGCAAGGCTTCTGCGGCTGAGAACCAAGTTATGGATTGAATCCATTGCTTGGTTATCAGCTGCAGAGGCCTTTCCAAAAGGCCCCTGACTGCAAAGTGAAGGTGCAAACTCCATTCTGAGCTGCAGAATGAAGCTGCTCCTTTGTCCGCAGAAACAGTAGGCCAGCTGGAAAGGGATGTCAGTGCTGGAGGTGAGTGGAAAAGCCACACACACACCCGGAAAATAAGACCTGGTGCCTCTTTTGGAGGCAAAATAAATAAATAAGACCGAGTTTTATTTTTGGGGAAACACACTATGTAGGAATTTCCATACCATATATTCTGTAAGAAATTATTATTATTATTATTATTATTATTATTATTATTATTATTATTAT
>JAKJMR010017666.1:353946-369479 GCA_024449315.1 Daboia siamensis | reverse complement strand
GGAAGGAAGGAAGGAAGGAAGGAAGGAAGGAAGGAAGGAAGGAAGGAGAGAGATTGGAATAAGAGAGAGGGAGGGTCTGAGGGAATTCCTGCTTTAGCACTTGGCCACCAGCAGCCCTGTTGCCCTTTCACCATCTCCTGGTGGGCTCCCATCCTATTGCTGAGGATGCTTTGGTTACAAAGCCAGGTCTCCTCGCATGGAGAGGGAGTGGACCTCCCTTTGACCCATGCACTTTGTCCTGTACCTACTATGAGCAACCTGGCCAAGGAGAGGGAGGACAGCAGCAGCAACCTTGAGGAGGTAAGCGCAGGTGGGCGCCCCCTTGGGGAAGTGTGGCTAGGCAAGGTGGGGCTGTGGGGTCCTGGTGCCATGGGAGCTCAAGGGTCGGGCTGGGCTCTTGACCTTCACTGCCCGGGGCTCTGGGCAGTTCGTGCCACCGTCCAGTTCGTGCACAGCCTGAGGCTCAGTAAGCTCCTCCAATGGACCATGCCCCAGTCCCACCCCACCTTCCGCCGGAGACCCTCGGATGTGCTCCAGTCCTGCCCAGGCCCGCACAGGTGCCCCTGACGTGAGTGATGTCAAGCTGGCCACGCCCCACTCAATGAGCCACGCCCATGCTCACCACACCCACCCGGCCCCCCAAAGGCAACCACAATGCTGATGTGGCCCTCAATGAAATTGAGTTTGACACCCCTGTTCTATGTCATGCTATACTGAAAACTTCACTTGGTATCTGCCTTTGACTTTACTTACTGCCAGCCCGACTAGCTTAGTGGCTACATTAACATGTTTTGCAGGACTGAGAGCCAATAGGATGCTTATTGAATATACTTTTTTTCCCCTGAGTTGAATATGTTCAATCATTCATCAAGCAAATGGACTGAGTTTGCCTAAGATGGCTGAGTCATAAGGCTATTGAGGCTTTAGCTTGGTTGGTTCAACATGAGACGGCAGGCAGACAAAGCAAGAATGAGAAGAATTTCTTATTAGCTGCAGCATGAACAATAAACAAGTTGCATATAGTAGAAAAATTACTGAAAAGTAAATGCTGTTACAAAAATAAGCATGTACAAAATCTGTAAATGAAGTACAGTCCCCCCAAACTTGAGAGCTGATAAAATACTGAGGGATTACTAATTACAAACCCATATATCATTAGAATCCCTTGAAAAATTCTTGAAGGACACAGGGCATTCATACTGTTAAATAGTGGGCTCTTCGGTGCAGGAATGATGACACGAGGCTGAGTTCAGGATAACTCATACTTTATTTCTTGCTAGAACTGTACTGAAGCAAGAGCTGCAACCAGCTGTAATATATAGTCTAGCCCCTAGGCGGCAGCCAATAGGTTTTAACCAACCATTACCGCCTGGGGATAGCAAATTGCAGGACAGGAGACAGTCTGGGTTGCTCCAGAAAACCATGTGGTGTACCACCAAAACCCAGTACATAACACCCCTCCCCTCTTAGATCAAACTATGACAACCACAATTAGTCTTGACAGTTGACAAGACTTATTAATCAACGCACACACAATAAAGTGATAAATAATAAAAAATAACAATATAATCACTGTGGACTACATTGAGATTAAACAACGTCTAAATCAGACATGTCAAACACAAGGCCCGGGGGCCGGATCCGGCCCGCGAAGTGGTTTCATGCGGCCCGCAAAGCCACCCTGGAAACAGGGAGGGAACGGCCCCCACTGCCTTGGCCCTGGCCCAGAGATCCTCCTTCTGCCAGAGACCCTCAGATCTGTCCCATTCCTGCCCAGGCCCCCATAGGCACCCTTGATGCGAATGATGTAGAGCTGGCCATGCCCACCCAGTAGGCCATACGCACTATAGCCACACCCACCCAGTAGGCCACGCCCACCCGGCCCCTTGAGGGCAACCACAATGCTGAGGCGGCCCTCGATGAAATTGAGTTTGACACCCCTGGTCTAAATGATCATGCTTCCATTTGCAGTAATAGGCAGTTACACAAAACACTAGTTTTTGTAGTTTAGTGGCAACAAGTTTTACAACAATATACATCTCTTTATTTTACAGTGTAATCTGTAAGGTACGAAGGAGGCTTGTGTGGCCTAGAGTTCCCATCATCTTGGAGTTCCCATCACTTTGTGGTCTACCAGCTTACCCAGTGGGCTGGGTAGATTCATGTCCCTTTGTGCTCCTGAGTCAAGGGGATTCGAAACACTCTGGCTGGCCTCACCACGTTGGCCCACCCCAGAGTTAAACTGTTTGGCAGAGTAGGCACAGCGGTTACTGACATTCAGTTGGCTCGCTTCATCAGGGGGTCCATGTTGCACTCCCAAGCTCCCTGGTTCTCCCTCTGGTTCCATCTCCACTGAAAAGGAAAAGTCCTGGTAGACCAAATGAGGGCTGTCTTGGCCGCAAGTTTGAGGACCTTGGGAGGGACCTATGATGCAGTCCTCACTTAGTGGCCGTTCTGGAAACCTTTTCCTGAGCTGATCAATGTGTCTTCTGACAACTCGCCCTCCCTCCAACCCCACTTCATAAGATTGGGGTCCAGATGCCTTGGTGATTTGACCAGGAACCCACAAATTCCCCTGACTATAGTTCCTGGCCCAAACCCAATCGCCCATGGGGGTTTTGGTCGAGAGGCTTCTGCTGCCACTCTGTCTAGATGCAACCTGTCCAGTTTAGTAATCAAACACAGCCTCCAATGTAGTTCTGCAGGACTTTTATCTGTGGCTGTGCAGGGTGTAGAATGCTGGCAGAGTAAGAAATCTGCCAATCTGTGATGTCAGTCACCAGTGACAATGTGCTTGAGTGCCTCCTTCGTTGTCCTCACTATGCGTTCAGCTTGACTATTAGAAGATGGATGAAACTGTGCAGACGTTGCATGCCTGATGAGATTAGCTCTAAGGAAAGCCTGAAATTCAGCAGCAGTGAATTGGGCCCCATTGTCAGAAACTAAGACATGTTTCACATCGAATTCTCTTAATTTGCCGACCTTTGGCATTCTTCACTCTGGTTCCTGTGATCTTCGGATCCTGCTTCAAGGCTCAGGAAATGCGTCCACTGAGCACGAGGCTGCTAGTGTAGCTTGCTAGACGGCCTTGAGAAAGGCGGGGAGGGAAATGCCTCTTCCCTCCGGCGTGTGCTGCCTACTCCTCGAGGACTTCAGCTCTTAATCAACGAAGCAGGATCCCACCACTGTTAAATAGTGGGCTCTTCAGTGCAGGAATGACGACACGAGGCTGAGTTCAGGATAACTCATACTTTATTTCTTGCTAGAACTGTACTGAAGCAAGGCTGCAACCAGCCACAATATATAGTCTAGCCCCTAAGTGGCAGCCAATAGGTTTGAACCAACCATTGCTGCCTGGGACTAGCCAATTGCAGGACAGGAGACAGTTAGTCTGGGTTGCTGGAGAGCCGTTAGCTGCTCCAGCAACCTACGTGGTGTATCACCAAAACCCAGTACATAACACATACAATAAAAGCCTCAATTAGAGCAGCATTTCTGAACCTTAGGATTTTTAAGATGTGCTGACAATAATTCCCAAAAATTCCCAGTCTCCCTGCCTGAAATAAAAGATTGCACATGTGAATAATACATGATGGACACTTTTCTGCAGGTGATGCAGTGAAAATTCTTACACCAGTATTATATATACTAGTAGACATCTTTGGAACATTTAACTTTACAGAACGTAGTGCCTGTGATCCCAGCAGCTGAGTCCGGGGAATCTGAGGAGGAGGAGGAGGAGGAGGAGGAGGAGGAGGAGGAGGAGGAGGAGGAGGAGGAGGAGGAGGAGGAGGGCCTGGGGAGCCATCAGAGCCAGAGGAAGGCTCTGATGAGCTCCAGGACTTATATTCCAGTGAGGAGCCTGGCCCTTCCGCTCGTGCTCAGGATGAGATGCAGTTGTATGGGGAGGCTGGGTCGGACTCGAAGGATGCACAGCTGAAGGACATGAGAGACACCCGCAAACGAAGACAGGCCAGGAGAGTAGGCCAGCAGGAGGCAATCGGGCGACTCCGGAGGAAGGGGAGAAGGCATTGAGAAGCCATGCCTTGAGGACTGAATTACAAAAAGGGAATGTGTGGGTGGTGCTGGTTGCTGAAGGCAACCGTTGCAAAGTACTTCATAACATCATGTTCTGTTGGTATTGGCAGTGAATAATTCTCTGTTTTGCATTGTGTTTCGTGTGGACAATTTTCTCCATTTGGATTGTGTTTTGTTGCCTTTGTTTTTGGACCATTTGGCAGGTTTGTTACCAATATTAAAAGAGGTTTGTTTTCTTCTGAGTCTCCAGCCTACTTGTCAAAAGGGGTTTTGTGCATTTAACAAGGATGTACATAGGCTGGGACAGAACACGTAATTTGCTTATTTTTACCTAAATTTCTGATACTGACAATGAATAGTAATATACTTCTCATTGTAAACGTTTCTTACTGTGCTAGTGTTAAGATTTATTTTCCCAGATTACAAAATACATGGGAATAAATGCCTTCAGCAAATCCACAAGTATATGCACAAACAGACTTCTGTCCTGCTTGGAATGCAACCAAGGAGTACCAGGGCAAGCCAAAGTATAATTTAGAAAAAGAAAGAAAATATAGTTTCGGAGTTAAACCCAAAACATCTCTTTTATGATTCATGAAATGGCATGCATCAGATGGGCTTGTGGTATGCGTGTGGGTGGAGGCAGGCTGTGTTTTAAGCTTGGCAACTGGGTTCCAGTGGATTTGGAGGACACGAAATGGTTGCTGCTCCCTTTCCCGGAGCAGATTGAAGAACATTTCAGAAGCAAGACATTTATCTTAACAATTATCTTCTCATTATGTCCCCTCCTGAGTTAATAGCTCAGACATGCCCATTCCTTTGAATATACATTAAAATCTCTCACACAGTGTGGAGCTGATCTCCTGCTGAATACTGTCTTTGCCATAGTTGTTTGATACCATTATTAGAAGCCACTAAAAGTTTGCAAAGGAACATATATGCATAAAATTCTCAGGAAGTTTTTATTAGGCAGGATATTGCTACAAGCAGAGGATGGGAAAGAAGCAAATTTCATAAAACAATATGAGTTGAAATATTGAGATCTTGAACTCTCTCAAGACAGATTGGGGTGGAGATATAGTCCAAAATATTCTCCAAGAGACTCATGTCTTTTTTGTGGCACTTTCGGCAGAAGCCTGCCTAGAACCCATCACTCAGAAGACCAGCTGAAATTCCACCTGGAAGCCTATAGATATTATCTTGATCTACATCACTGATCTCTTCAACCTGTCTCTGAAGGATTGCTCATCCTTTTATACAAGAGAAATTGCTCCCAAATTACTTGACTTACATTACCACCACTTAACTCTAGAAGAGTCACAGGGTGAGTAGCTGATGAGCCAGAACGAAGCCCTTCATTCTGACAGCAGAAATACCAGGTCATTTGGCCATGAAGCACAAAGAAAAGAGTCTGTTGAAACTTGGGAAAAGGGGAAGAAGAAAAATCAGATTTGAACAGCCATGAGGGAAATGCAGTCTCACAGTGACAAAGGCTGATCAGCTATTTAATATGACTTCATTCTAATCTGCACTCAAGATTTTTATCCCATTGTGGCCAAGGCCAAGCCTAGAAGTCAGATTAAGTTGTGAGGAATGGAATGACTGCTACCAAATCCTTGTCTTGCAAGAGTGACAGGAGGTGCATTCACATAGACTAGTTAGGGTAGGTCATGATGCCATCCATGCACCCTTAGGCAAATGTAACTTCCCAAACTCTTTAAATGGCTCTGAGCCAAACTAAGAGGAGAAATGCAGAAAAGAATGAGAGTTAAAGAACAATGAAAAGACCAACACTGGAACAACAAATGAAGTTTCAGACCATCAACCAGTACATGCTAATCACAGAAAAGGCAGTAATTTAACCACATCAGAAAAAGCATCCTCAGTGTATCAGATTGTGCACTTACTGTATATTGTCATCCTTTATTCCTCTGGAGCACTTTGGACAACATGTAATAAATCACACAGTAAAATATATTTCATGTTGCTATCATCTTTCAATCAAGTCATTACACAAAACTTATAACTATGAAACCTATGACTATGAAACCTATGAATACAACCTACGTGTTCAAGTTAGACAGTTATTAATATTTATGTTATTTATATGTAAGGGTGAAAGTTTATACATATGTTGTATATAGCATATTTAAATGTGTTTGTGTACACTTTTGAGAGCAAGCAACTAAATTTCCTCTTTAATTTGTGCCAATGTGCCCACAGTAAAAAAAAAATGACAATGAAGGTCATCTTATCTTGCCTTGCCTTACCTTGCCTTACCTTATCTTTGCCAATGAAAGGTGAACTTTATTTTTGGCTAAAAAAGAGCCACTTTTCAGGTACATTGGAAGAGATAAAGAGATAGCTTGTTCATTACATTTATTTTGTAATAATTTTGCTTTATAATAGTTTGTTGTGTTCCATCAATCACAGTGGAGCGCTGACACACAGGATCTCTTCAAGTAAAAACTAATTTAATAAAAAAATAAAAATTATAATCAGCTACATTTTCAAATCAGACAGTGAGAAAAACTGGAGAATACAAGCATAATAATAATAATAATAATAATAATAATAATAATAATAATAATAATATAAAGTTGGCAGGGATCTTGGAGGTCATCTAGTCCAACCCCCTGCTCAGGCAGGTAACCCTATACCATTTCAGACAAATGGCTGTCCAGTCTCTTCTTAAAGACTTCCAGTGTTGGAGCATTCACCACCTCTGGAGGCAGGTTGTTCCACTGGTTAATTGTTCTAACTGTCAGGACGTTTCTCCTTAGTTCTAGGTTGCTTCTCTCTTTGGTTAGTTTCCATCCATTGCTTCTTGTCTTGCCTTCAGGTGCTTTGGAGAATAACTTGATTCCCTCTTCCTTGTAGCAGCCCCTGAGATATTGGAACACTGCTATCATGTTGCCCCTCATCCTTCACTTCATTAAACTAGACATACCCAATTCCAGCAGTCATTCCTTGTAAGTTTTAGTTTCCAGTCCCCAAATCATTTTGTTATTGAAAAGTTTTTCAATACATTTTAATTATTACATCCCATCCCCCAACCCTTCCCAACCCTATGCCACCCTCTCACCCTCCCCTTCCCCCCTCCCCCCCCCGGACTTCCCAGAGCTAGATACAAGGTATAAAAATAAAGTAACCAATCATAAACTCCCATATACTAACAACAATAAACTATTAAATCTCTCGCACTTTAGCTCTTATAAATTGACTACAAGCAATATACTTATTCAAATGCTAGATGAAACTTTTTAGTCCCGTATTTATTCTGGATGTAATCAATCCATTTCTTCCACTCCACAATATATCGTTGTTGCGAATGGTCTTTCAAGTATGCTGAAATCTTCGCCATTTCCGCCAGGTTGGAAACTTTTAAAGTCCATTCCTCTATAGTCGGCAGTTCTTCCTTCTTCCAGTATTGCCCTATTAAAAGTCTCGCTGCCGTAATTAAGTTCAACATCAGATTAATGTCCAGCACAGTAGTATCAGTAATAATGCCCAGTAAAAACAACTGCGGACAAAACTTTATCCTTTTCTTGAATATCTTCTGCATATTCCACCAAATTTTAATCCAAAATACTTTGATCTTTTTACAAGTCCACCATATATGAAAGTACGTTGCATCTTCACCGCCACATCTCCAACATTTAGGCTGATAATTCGGATACATACTTGCTAATTTTCTAGGATCTAAATGCCACCTATAAAACATTTTATAAAAGTTCTCTCTTAAATTTTGAGCTTGCGTAAATTTCACATTTCTCACCCAGATCTTTTCCCAAGTGTCCATTGTGATAACTTCCTGAATATTCTGTGCCCATTTTATCATACAGTCCTTAACAATTTCTGTTTCTGAATCAATCTCTATCAATGCAAGATATATCCGTTTGATATGCGCTGGTCCCTGATTTCTAATTTGCTTTACCAAATTTTCATCATTCATTAAAAAACCAATCTTCTGATCCTCTTTCCACCTGGCTTGTAATTGTCCATATTGAAACCAAGTTTGTACAATCTTTTTTTCTCGTAGAAGATTATATGACTTCAAACACCACACATTCCTCTCCAAACTCAAAATTTCCTTATATGTAGTCACATCATGTTTAAATCCAACATTTATATTCTCTATTGCGTGTTTGGGTATTGCCCATAATGGTATCTTATAATTTAACTTTTGTCTGTGCTTTTTCCAAACTCGCAACAAAGCATACCTCAAAATATGCATTTTAAACACATTGTCTACCTTTTTGTCATACAATAAGTATGCATGCCAACCAAATAACAAATCATGCCCTTCAAGGTTTAATAGTCTCCCCTGTGTCAAATTAATCCAATCACTTATAGCTGATAATGCAGCAGCTTCATAATATAATTTAAAATTGGGCATTCTTAGACCACCTCTTTCACGCGTATCCTGCATAATTTTAAATTTGACCCGTGGCCTTTTCCCTGCCCAGACAAATTTATTAATACCCTTCTGCCATTCCTCCAAATTTGAATCCTTTTTGAGAATGGGTATCATTTGAAACAAAAATAAAAATTTTGGCAGAACATTCATTTTTACTGCTGCAATTCTTCCCAATAATGACAATTGTAATTTTTTCCAACTGTCCAATTCTTTTTGCACTTTATTCCATAACTTTTCATAATTATTTTTATATAATTTAACATTTGAGGGTGTTAAGTATACCCCCAAATATTTAACCCTTTCAACAATTTCAAATCCAGTTAAGCTTTCTAAAGCTACCTTTTGTAATGCTGTCATATTTTTAGATAAGATTTTAGTTTTTTGTATGTTAATCTTAAATCCAGAGACTTTCCCATATTACGATATTAACTCCATCAATTCTATAACAGAATTTTCTGGATGTGTCAACGTAATAACCAGATCATCCGCAAACGCCCTCAGTTTATAATCCTGATCTCTTATTCGAATTCCCTTAATTGTTTCCGAATTCCGTATTTTAATCAGTAATATCTCCAACGTTAAAACAAATAATAAAGGTGATAACGGGCAACCCTGCCTCGTGCCCTTTTCAATATTACACATTTCAGTCAAACTATTATTAACAATTATTCGAGCTGTTTGCTTCTGATATATTGCCCTAATTGGTTGTAAAAATTCATCCCCAAAATTCATTTTATCTAATACTTTTAGCAAAAATTTCCAATCCAATTGATCAAAGGCTTTTTCAGCATCCAAAAAGATCAATGCTGCAGAGATCTGGTTATTCCTTTCCAAAAATTCCAACAAATCAACTATATGTCTCACATTATTTTTCATTTGTCTACCACTTATAAACCCAGTTTGATCACCATGAATTACCTGTTGCAATACCCTCATCAATCTACTAGCTAAAACCTTAGCAAATATCTTGTAGTCCGTATTCAAAAGTGATATTGGCCTATAATTTCTTGCTTGAGTAACGTCCTGATCTTCTTTCGGAATTAAAGAAATAAAAGCAGTTTTCCAAGACGGAGGCGCTCCCCCTTTTTGAATTGTCTGAAACAGTTCCTTTAATGGCTTTATCATCTCAAACTGTAGATATTTATAATACGCATCGGTCAAACCGTCGGTGCCTGGTGCTTTACCTACTTTTAACTGTTTGATTGCCAAATATATTTCTTCTTCTGTTATCAACTGATTCATTTCTTCTTTTTGCTCTTGCGTAAGAACCGGGATGCTAAAGTCTTTTAAATATGAATCAATGTCCATTTCATTAATCTTGTCACTAGCATATAATTTAGAAAAAAAATCAACAAAGGTTTCCTTAATAAGATTCTGTTGATACACAATCTTTCCCTTATGTTCTATTTTGTCTATATTAAAAACCCTTTGCTTCTTTCTTAGCATATAAGCTAACCATCTGCCTGGTTTATTAGCATTGCAAAAAGTATTATGCCTTGCAAACCGTAGATTAGTTGCCACCTGGTCAGCCATTAACTTATCAAATTGTCCTCTTAATAACTTAATAATCTCTTTAGTCTTCACATCCGATGGGTTCAAAATTAAAGCCTTTTCTTTTTCCTTAATCTCTGTCTCTAATTCTTTCCTCCTAAATTCCAAACTACGTCTATATTTATTATTAAGATATATCAACACACCTCTCATATACGCCTTACTAGCATCCCATACCATTTCCATAGAAGTACCCTTATGCATATTTGTTTCAAAAAAAATCTTCATCTGTTTTTTACACTCTTCCACATTTTTCTGATTTCTGAACAAGTTCTTATTTAAACGCCAGGAACGTCGTTCTCTAGTGTCTTTTCCAATCTCTAACCAAACTGGGCTATGATCAGACATAGTCTTTGAACAAATCTTTATCCTCTTAGTTCTAAAAAAAAGATCATTAGACAATAATATAAAATCAATCCTGGAAAAAGATTGATGTCTATCAGAAAAAAAAGTATAGTCCCTTTCTTGTAAATTCCTTTCCCTCCAAACATCACGTAAATCCATATCATCCATCATCTCAAAAAAAGATTTAGGCAATTTAGCATGACTTGGGGTACTTCTGTAAGATCCACTCTTATCCATTTGTACGTTCAAAACACCATTCCAGTCTCCCATAAAAATAAAAGATTTATAATCCAATTGAGTAATCCTGCTGTGTAATAAACTATAAAAATCAGCTTGCTGTTGATTAGGCGCATATAATCCAACCAAAAGAGTTTTTTTACCTTCTAGTAACAAGTCCACAATAACATATCTTCCTTGTTGATCTGCTTCAATTAACTGTGCTGTAATTGTATTCTTAACATAAATAACCACTCCATTTTTCTTGTTAACTGCAGAAGCAATAAATTGTGTACCTAATCTTGAATTTGATAAATACTTTTGGTCCATAGCTCTAATATGTGTTTCTTGTAAGCAAATAACATCAGTCTTAAATTGCTTTAAATATTGAAAAATTTTCTTTCTCTTTTGTGGTGAGTTTAATCCATTGACATTCCAAGTTAAGAACTTAGTCACCATTTCTGGCAACCCGAAGCTTTTGAAGCGCGTCTTCCAGAATCCCTTTTACATTTTTAGGCCGCGCTCCTCCCACAGCTTGGCTATAGGTACATTTTGGAGGTTCCACAACATTCTGCTGGTCCTGCTCTTGCTCACGTCTAACTCGTCTCGAAGCAGCACGCGTAATCCTCTGATCTTTTACTTCTTCTGATACTGTTGAAATTTGTGTCACTCCTGCTGCATTCTCATCTATCTGTGTTCCTTCAGCATCATAAGACTTTCCCTCCTTTGTTGGTTCCAGAAGTGGTATGGGGATTGCTTTTAAAACATTGCTATAAAAATCACGTGCCTGCAACACTGTAGCAAGACGGTATCTTATATCTTCAAACATTACCACCATACCCACTGGGATCTCCCATCTGAACCTGATATCACGTCGCTTAAGCTCCTGTGCCAGAAACGCAAATTCCTTTCGTTTCCTTAAAATTTTTGGAGGGATCTCTTTTAAAACCAAAACTTCTTGATCTGCAATCACAAGCTTAGTATTGTAAGAGACTTGAATAACTTCATTCCTGGTTGCTCTCTTTGTAAAGTAAACAACCACATCTCTAGGTAATTTCTTTTGTCTCGCAATCCAGGAGTTAACACGGAAAATTTTGTCTATATCTTCTGCAATTCCTTCAGCTGGTCTTCCCAGCACGTCTTCGAGAGCAACAGAGACTAATTTCTTCAAATCTTCCTTGAGGTTCTCCTTAAGACCCCTAATTCTCACAGCAAACTCCATTTCGTGATATTGTACCAATGTCAGGTCATAGTCAATTTTATCCACCACATTCTCAGTCTCTAGTATCTTTGCATCCAATTTAGTATTATTTTGAGTGAGATCCTCCACTCTTTCTTCAAGGCGTTCAATGCATATCGCCATGCCTTGAAATGCAAGCAAGATGTCCTCCCTTATTACTGTAAACTTTTCTGTCAACTTCTCATCCATCTTTTCATCTATCATCTCAGCCAAATGCTGTGAATGCTTTTCCAAAGCATCTTGCAAAACTTTAACTGTTAAAACAGGCGAAGGTAGAGGTGCAGGAGGTACTAACTCTTGCGCTGAAGGTTGCGGCTGGGGGGAAGCCCCCGCAGTTTTAGTAAGTTTAGAAGATTTAGCCGCCATTTTCCCCTCTTTTGCAACTACGCACTTTCACTTTCAAAGTCTTCAATGTGAATTGAGCCAAAGATCAAAAGTTCACTTACTCCTTATTCTCTTGCATCGCTCTGCCTGCTTTCATTATCTTCCAAAGTCCATTCTTGTAGGCAGGGATGGTTGCGTTCGCCTTGTTCTGCTCCAAGAAAAACGGAGCAGACACGCTGCGCAGCCCGGAGAAATCCAAGCTTCGGGGGGGCTCAATCTTTCAGCCGCCAGAACTTTAAGCCCTGGCGGCCCCAGAGAGCCCTTCCCCTACTTGGAAACTCACCCCCTCCTCTTCTCCCGAGGAGGGGGCTTCCGAACCGCCGAAACAGCTGATCGGCGCTGTTTTCGGCGGTTCTACAGAGCCGTGAAGCTGACAAGCTAAAAGCAGCTGTCGGCGGCGGCGCCTTGCCACCCGGAAGTCCCCCAAATCATTTTGTTGATCTTCTCTGTACTCTTTCTAGAGTCTCAACATCTTTTTTACATCATGGTGACCAAAACTGTATGCAGTATTCCAAGTGTGGCCTTACCAAGGCATTCTAAAGTGGTATTACCATTTCACATGATCTTGATTTTATCCCTCTATTAATGCAACCTAGCACTGTGTTGGCTTTTTTGGCAGCTGCAGCACACTGCTGACTCATATTTAAGTGATTGTCAACTAGGACTCTGAGATTCCTTTCACAGTTACTACTATTCAGCAAAGTACCTCCTAAAATATATCTGTGCATTTTGTTTTCTTGCCTAAATGTAGGACCTTACTTTTTTCACCACTGAATTTCATTTTGTTATGTACAAAATGTACAAGTCTGTCAAGATCCTTCTGTATCTTAAGCCTATCTTTTGGAGTATTGGCTATTCCTGCCAGCTTGGTGTCATCTGCAAATTTGATGAGTTCCCCATCTATCTCCTCATCCAAATCGTTGATGAAGATGTTGAAGAGCACTGGGACCAGAACAGAGCCCTGTGGCACCCCACTACTCACTTCCCTCCATATGGATGCAGTTTCATTGAGAACTACATACTGAGTGCAGCGGTCAGCCAGCAACGAATCCATCTGGTGGTGATTCTGTCTAACCCACATTTTTCTATCTTATTGAGTAGTAGGTTGTGATCTACTTTATCAAATACCTTACTGAAGTCCAAATAAATTATATCCACAGCATTCCTCTGGTCCTTTAATTTTGTCACTTGGTCAAAGAATGCAATAAGATTTCTCTAGCATGATCTGTTTTTGACAAACCCATGTTGGCTTTTAGTAATGAATTTGTTTGCCTCCAGGTGCTCACTGATTCCTTGTTTGATTGTCTTTTGCAGAATCTTCCCAGGTATTGAGTTTAGGCTGATAGGTCTGTAATTTCGTGGATCCATTTTTTTCTCCTTTTTTGAAGATGGGAACTACATCAGGCCTTTTCCAGTCCTCTGATAGTTTCCCAGTGCTCCAGGATCTTTGAAAGATATAGTCCAATGATTCTGAGATCACATCCGCCAGTTCCTTGAGAACCTTGGAACGTAAGCCATCTGCTCCTGGTGATTTGAACTCGTCTAGGCTGGACAGGTGCTCACTTACCATTTTCTTGCCTATCTTAACTTGTGTTTCTAATCTGTTTTTTGCGGTACTGTTTTTAATAGATTGGGCTGTTTTTTCCCTTTGTGTAATATAAGCTGATGGCTGCAATGCCATTTTTCTTGGCTTCAGGAAGCACCTTCTGAGTGTGAGATTCTCAGGTTTCCTGTTAATTATATCTGCTAAGTGTGGAATCAGCTTTGCCAAGCATACCTGTGCACTTTGCATAGCATGAGCGCCCATGCTAGCTTGCTTTCCCTCTCGCATTCTCATGTGCACAAGTGGCAACAACAGGGCTTTTGTTCCACTGTCTTGAATGAAGTATCTGGGATCCACAGGGGACCATCAGTTCAGAACAAGGGGTGTCTCATTTCTTCCCCAGAGCGGGGAAAGGTAGATCTGAAAATCACTTTCTAGGACACCCAAGGTTCACCCTCCAGCTTGCTCATGCCTTTCATTCTTGACCTCTGGGGCTCATAGAATAGAGCTCAAGTAGTTTACAGATTCTGCCAATTCTAACTCTTCAGTCTCTTCCCTGATTTTTTCATCCACCCCCCCCCCCAGGCCTCTTTTGGCTCTGATGGGGACTGGGCCCTGGATGATTTAAGCTCTTTCCTTTGTAAATGATTGTCTTGTCAACTTGCAGAACATAATCCTAACACTATCCTGACATTAACAATGTTTCCCTAGTTTCATAAAGACAGTGGAAACTGCAACTGAAAAACTCATTATGGGAGTGGGGGGGGGGTTTTGCTGTGCATATGTTTTGTTTATTCGTTTCTTTGTTTCTTCATACATTTAAAAAACCCTCTATTTTTTGCCCTTGGTATTTGAAAGGTTGACCTAGAGAACGTGATTCATTTGGACCTCGCTGGTTTAAATAAATTAAATAGATTAAATCTGGATCCAGTTCATGTAGGGCTTCTCATTTAATATCACAGCAAGCATATAGCAACATAGTGGAACATTTTTTTATTTTTTTCAGCCAGTATTCATGCTAATTTATCAGTTTTGGATGGAGTATAGAAGATCCCATTTTTGAAGTAGAAAGTACCCTTTACAATGCAAGATTTTCTGTGAACTGGTGCCCTGATGTCCTTAATGGCGTCCCCTGAAATAAAGATGAAGTTGAGATATATTAACAAGACAAATAAGAGTGGTCGTACTTAATATTTTACTCTTTTTTAAATTAAAAACAAGATGGGCATGTAAATATTAAAAGAAAAAGCATGTCCTTCAAAGCAGAATAAAAAGGTATCCATGCGCTTTGTTGTTATTGCCCTATACACTGTCAATCTTCTTTAAGGTTAGCCTCTGTCCATGTGGCTGGAGAGACCAAGGAGATCAAACCAAAAGAAGCAGCATTATGGCATTGCAGTGGAAGCCCCGCCCCCTTTTTACATGTACAACACTGCTGTAGTCATTCTAATGAAAAAAGCTGGAACCCGCAAATACCACCGTTGTGGGTGATCACAGGCAGCAAGGGAGGGGAGGGGCTTAACATCAGCAAGGTGACAGGCACCAGGCTATAACCAACAGTCATCAGAAGGTAAACTGGAAAACTAATAAAAATTAGCAATTAATCCCACATCTACTAAGCAAGGATGATCTAGTTGCTTGGCAGTACTCAGAAGCTTGCTGTTTTATTTTGTTATGCGTTAACTTATACACATTGATGGCTTTTGGTATAGCAACGATAGATAGATAGATAGATAGATAGATAGATAGATAGATAGATAGATAGATAGATAGATAGATAGATAGATAGATAGATA
>JAKJMR010017666.1:285333-349284 GCA_024449315.1 Daboia siamensis | reverse complement strand
TCTCTCTCTCTCTCTCTCTCTCTCTCTCTCTCTCTCTCTCTCTCTCTCTCTCTCACACACACACACACACACACACACACACACACACACAAAGAGTAAGCAATGGATTTGCCAAATATATATTTTCCTTGGTTTTAAGTTATATTGGAACTAGCTCAGGGAAAATGTAAATGGTTGTCAGCAGAAGCCGCAAAATGTTGCATTTGCTAACTATCCTGTGTGGAGAGTGTTTTTCTCCCTGAAAGAGCAAAACTGCCTCTTGTTCAGCCTTACAAAACAAGGGCATCTGAACTGTGTTTTTTTATTCCACAACCTTTTAAAAGGCAGCTTTTTCAATCCATCCCCCTTTGTAGTAGCAAAGGTACACCTTCTCCAAGACATGTACCAGCCCACATCCTAAATCTGGAACTGATAAATCTCTTGTTTGCCTTTTAGTGTGCATTTGAATGGCTGCCTTTTGCAATCATGAATCTGAGTCCAACCAGTATTCAGCCAAGAACATGGGGTAGGGAGTGAGAAGGGGAGAAAGAAGGCTAGTGAAAGGAAAGACTCCAGAACAACTACGCACTTTCCTTCTGTAAGGCTTCATCACTCTGTGGAAGACCCACTGCACCCTTTGAGAAATGAGTGTTTTGTTTTCAGGAGGTAAACTGTGACTTAAAAAGACTAATCCCAAATAACGCCCCCCCTCTAGTTTCAAGGAATACATGGCGAGCAAATTAATAAAAATGAGGAGGGAATAATTTGAGCCACAACCTCTAATTAAGTCTTGTGCTTTAGCATGGCATGGCAAACAGAATACCACAGTTTGTGGTAGCTATATATAATTTTCATGTTATATTAGAAAACATGTCATAATGCTAAACCAGGCTAGAGAAAATGAATATTTTTATCCCCCTGCCCCCACTGCTGAAAGTAGGGAAAAATAATTTTTGTCATACGTATTACTTCTACCGTAAGATCAGACTCTTGCCTGAAGAAGACTGCACCACTATTAAGTTAATCTCCTGTTGGACAGCTCTTATTATTAAGATTTTTCCCCCCTAATGTTTAAAGTCTACCTCTTTGTAATTCAGACCTATAGTTTCTTGTCCTATTCCTTGTAACACCTAATTGTTCTACTTCCACATAAAAGCACTTTAGATACATGACAGCTGCCATATCACAAGCTGTCCTGGTTAAATGTACCTAATTCTTCTGGTAATTTTTCATGAGTTATCTGCTCCAGATCCTTTACTGATTACTCACCTCTGTACATACTCCAATATTGTAGAGCTAACATGTCAAACCCGCAACATCACGTGACATCACGCAACGTATCAGGACTGTTTTGCCATTGCTGGCAATGGGGTGGGTGCAGCTTCCACGTGACACATCTGACCTCGGGGCCGGCAGTTTGACACCCCTGTTGTAGAGAGTAAGGAAGATTACCTTGGCAAACATCTGCAGGCTCTGTTCCCTAGACATTTGGGACTAAGCATTTTTTTAAGTCCAGAAATATCCAGATACCATCTGGAAGTGGTTCAGGGAGAAACCTCCCAAATTCAGTGAACTATAAGGAGGAGGAGGAAGACAGCATAATCAGACTTGCAAGGTTCTTGTTATTGTAGCCAATCTTAATAAAAGTAGTTATAGACCACCTGTGGAGTTGATTTCTTGGAATAGTCTACCAGGAAGGGTGGAAGAACATTTGTCTTCACCAGTTCTTTGGGTTTAAGTTTTTCCTCCATGATTTCACAGAAAGAGTCTGTGAGATAATTAACTGAAGCTTCAGGTTTTCAGATCCAATTGGTGATTTAAATTCATTCACGATACTGAATATGCTCTACCATCCCTGTTTCGTTTGGGTTGCCACTCCCTCCTTGTGTCAATTGTTTTGTTTAAATGTATTTTAAAACAATTCCTTTTGGGGAGAAAATATAGTGTTTCCCAATAATAAGACCCATCCAGAAAATAAGCCCTAGCCTGATATTTTTTAGCATGCTCCTAATATAAGCCCTACCCCGAAAAATAAACTGGGAGGGTGGCCATGGCCAGCACAGGAGGCAACAAGCGCACAGGGGCCGACAGTGTCTTTTGATGCCAACAAAAATATAAGACTGGGTCTTATTTTCAGGGAAACAAAGTAGCAAAGTTGAGGATCTCTGCCCTGTCAACTGTTACCATCTTACAATTTATCCAAACAGCGGACTTACAATTTTATTCTTATTGTACTGATGGAATTAATAATTTTAAAAAGAGCCCTTCTATTGCTTTTGTTCCCCTTTTCTAATAAAAATTCCTTCTGCACTTTAACTTTTTCTCTGTAGATATTAGGTGTTTGTTGGTACACCTCCTAAGCAATTACACCCACCTTCCATTTCTTATTCACATGTCTTTTAATTCGGCTCAGTCTTGAAAATTAGAGATTCCTCTGTAGTGCAGTGCAGGAAATATTTAAAAGTCTACATACAAGTCATTACAGGAAGGAACACCATTCTGAGATGAAACAAACAAACAGTGTCGTAACACTCATCCTTATGCATATGTACATAGCTCCCACTAATTCACTAAGGCCTGTTTGAGATACTACAGAATATATACTCTGTATATACTCACCAGTTTTTTGAAGTCATCCAAAACAAAACAAAACAAATTGGAAGCAAATGATTAGCAGTTGGAGAACAAAAGGAGAGCACCTGTTCTTGATCTAAATAAAGACATTTTTTTTCCTGCTCATTCAGGAAATAAGTATCTCCTCTGGCAAACTAATATATTCAAAAGAATTAGATTGCTGTCTTTTGTTTCTGCTTAAGTTTATCTGGTTTGGGGTTTGGGGTATCTGTTACCCTGAAGATGCCACTTCAGTAGTCTACTACTGAAGACAGAGACCAAGCATAGAAAGCAATGAGAATTTTTAGATTCTGGTTTAATAGACCAGCTCTCATGTAAACCCATTATCATAAATGTATTTGATGCTTGAAGACTTTTATAGAAAATGGTGCTCTTCTGGCTGGAGGATCTGTTGTTTAGGTCTTAGGAAATTTGCTAGAGGCACGCTAGTACATATAGTTATCAGAATAGGACAAGCGATACATTAACATATAACATGATGGTTTTGACTTTGGCTATTTTGTGTGACTTCAACCACTAGGATTTGTATGCCACAATTTATGGTTTAGTTCAGGGGTGTCAAAACTACCGTCCCGCAGGCTGGAGGCGTCACGCCAAAACCGCACCCACCCCATTGCCGGGAATGGAAAAAAAGGTCACAATATGTCGTGACACGTGACGTGACATCGCAAGTTTGATACCCGTGCTTTAGTTCAATGTATAAATTCAGCCAATAGAGGCTTGTATAACAAAACTTGGTTAAACAATGCATTAGTGTAAAGCAGACATGTCAAACACAAGGCCCGGGGGCCGGATCCGGCCCGCGAAGTGGTTTCATGCGGCCCGCGAAGCCATCCTGGAAACAGTGAGGGAACTGCCCCCACTGCCTTGGCCCTGGCCCAGAGACCCTCCTCCTGCCAGAGACCCTCAGATCTGTCCCACTCCTGCCCAAGCCCCCATAGGCACCCTTGATGCGAACGATGTAGAGCTGGCCACGCCCACCCAGTAGGCCATACGCACTCTAGCCACGCCCACCCAGTAGGCCACGCCCACCCAGTCCCCTGAGGGCAACCGCAATGTTGATGCGGCCCTCAATGAAATTGAGTTTGACACCCCTGGTGTAAAGTAAACCCAATAGTGAATTGCTGATGGAAAATCTTCTGTTTGAAAAGCTGATTTTATCTGTCAGAGGCGATCACCTGTATATTTGAACTAGATATCCAGTTATGAGGCCATGTTATACCCTCATAGCAACTTTACTTATAATTACACGGAATGTGTATTTATGTTTACTTCTCTTGTCATGTTCTTCTCTTATGATAAATAATAATATTCATTCATGAACTACCAAACTCAGAATTTCTTGCTTCATATTTATTTCCATGTGAAAAGTTAAATCCAAAGTGAATTTCTGGCCAGTCTTGAATGAAACCAAATTTTATTGAGCTTGGTTGGAGTACAAAAAAAATTGTCTTGTCCACTCCATGAGGATGGCCTGTCAACACTGCTAACATTGAATGTTCTTGCTTTGACAAAAGATGAAGAAGCAGCTATTTCATATGTTAAACTTGTGTGTTACTGTTAAAGCTAGGATTAGTTATTGCTGGGAGGGAGGAGGAAGAATGTCTTTCAAGGCTGTTACGAAATAAGAGAAGAATAGAATTTGGTGGGTTGTCGAACAGAAGGGAAAACTGACCCTTCAAATTAATTGGAGAATGTGATTTATGACAGCAATGCAAAGAAGGAGAATTGTGCTTAACATATTGTGCTAAGGGGAGGGGAATTCAGACTCCAGCTTCTCTTAGCAAGATTTGCTGATGTTATAGGGATAATAAAAGACTTTTAAGGTAAACATTGCCTCAGAGTCCTTTGAAAAACTCATTCTGTCAGAAACTTGACATGGTCTTTGAAGAGAGATGGGACCTTTAGATTTTAAAGGAAATCAATTCTGATAATCTGACACATCAAGTTGGATGTGGAGTGGTTGAAATTTTACAAGATGTTTTTTCTTCTGCTTATGTTTGATCTCACCATGCAATCTGGAGCTGGATACTGCTGTTACCAGTATGCAATTTTCACTCATCTTTTGTCAAGAGCCAGCAAAACTATGGCTGCCTTGAATGTAATAGTGGAATGGATGTTGCAAACAAACAGCAATTCAGAGTAGTAGTAGTAGTAGTAGTAGCATCCAACTCCCATCCGGATTGGCTCGCTTTCCCAATTAAAGCATTAGTTTCATAGTCCGTTAGTTTTTATTAACTCAGCACCATCATTTAAGACTCTGTGGTTTCTATAGCTTAAGTGCCTTTTATCTATCTTTGGCCCATGTATAAACTTCAGTCTTTAAATTACTCACTAGAAGCAAGTCTTTTGGGCTCTGGTTTGAGCAGAACAAGATATCTACCACAGTATTTCAAGATTCTAAATCAAGGCAAGCTTTATTTCCCTTTCTTCTTTTCCTCTTGTTTTTTAACCATATTGCCTGATGAAGCGTTCTTGGAAATGTGACTTTGTACTCTTTCAGCTGGCTTAAAAAAGAATTGCCTTGGCATGGATTTTCATCTCTTTTCTTCCCTCGTGGTCAACATCGTGGTTTTTGCTTTTACATATATTGCTAATTTTGCTCCTTACTTAAAACTAATTTGCTTTGCCCAGCATCTGACTCCTCTATGCTATTTAATTTCTGCCTGTGGAAATTTCAGGTTAAGTCATATTATCCATTTGACATTAAGTTAAAAGGGAAAACTAATTATTGCAGAAACTCATCTCGGTTGTTTGAACATGCACATTTTATTTCTTGAAGTAAACATTCATGGTTTTTAATAAGTTATGAGATACAATATTACATTTATTCCAGTTTATTTTGCTTTTCTGATAGTTTACAATGTAGTGAGCATTTCACATTAAGGCACACAGTCCAGTTTTTTTTAAAAAAAAATCAGGCTATTCCATTTCCTTTTCAAGAAGCTGTGCTTAGACTTAGTGCATTGATATAAAACTATAAAAATAAAGCTGACCAAGTAGAAATCTTTTGCTAAACAGAAGGAAAAGAACTAAATTACTTCCATTAAGTGTCTTCATCCATCAAGCACATTTAAAGCTCTGCTAAAGGAGGGGGAAAGCACCAGAGGCTTTTCAAAACCATTTAGTTCAATATTTGGAAATTTATTTATTTATTTTTACTTTCTGTCATTTTGAAAACCAGAATGGTCATAATGTTCTTTCCTTGTTCCCCCTCCCCCCAAAAAAACACTTAAGAGGATTTGTTCATGAACTCCTTGAACTAAATTTTTTCAATCAATTTTAATTTGCACTCTTGATTAGTAGAAATATTCAGAGTTTCACATAATAGTCAACTGCCTAGATTAGTCTTCACCTCATTATTAAGAGGCATTACCAAAGGAAATTATCCAGCTTAGATTATTGTATACACAAACAGCTGGAATAGCGGTGATTGCATACAATCAGTCACAGCTTCAAGACCTCTCAATGTGCATCTTTGCTAGAATATCAACTTAATTTGGCATTCTATTGCTCAAGGCAATCACAGTTACACCATTCATTACCAAACCTGCATAAAGCATCAGTGATAAAGGCTTCCAGAATAGTTTAATAGTTTCCTTCACGAAAAAAGATCAATTTCCCCCAATTGTAAACAGTCAACCATTATGCAAACTGTTTTAGTGTTTAAAGATAACACTAATTTCAGTTTTCACTATTAGCTGTGAAAAAGTATATCAAGTAGATAAGGGCATATTAAGTACCGGGTTTTTTATCTAATGTCTTTACAGAAGAACTTTAACTGACAGCAGTCATTGTGATATTCTACAGCAAAGTGAAATGATTCCAATTCAAAAACAGAAAGTATTGCAAGTCAGTAGTTTAAGATACCAATTTATCCAAAATAAAATCCAGTTTAACACGTTAATTCCAGAATCTACCCAAAAGAAAAAACAAAAAAACCTATAGTGACCTTATTTATTACATGATTGTGTTTTGATTCAGAACAGTACAAACTAAAGCAGACAATAAATTTACAAAACATATCAAAGATGCTTAAGGGAAAGAACAATTTTAATTTGGGTTTCATTAAAAGTGATCTGTATACATTGGTCACAAGACTGCTCACAGTATTGCAGGTTTCCCTTGAGAAGAAGCAAGAGGAATTTATGGGACAGTAACATGGAAAGGACTTCCAGGAATGTGTTCTTCACCCCACTTCACAGCTAGTAGGTAATCACCTTTTTCCTTGACAATATATGTTACATTGTACTGGTAATTTCCCAAGTGTTTCACAGACACTTCTTCACAAGGTGTTGTAGGTCCATGGACACCAACTAACAGCATATTTGAACCTAAAGCATAAAGAGGATGTTAATGTTACAGCAGAATTCAATACCTAGCATCATTGAAAATCACAGAATTTCAGTATTTCATTTCTGCAGAGACATAGTATCAATCCAAATTAACACAAACAACCCTGGTGACTACTGTATTAAAGAGAAATATCAATACTGCTCAATCACCGTATAAGCCTTTCACTGTGCTGTAGCAAATATCTGACTTCCAGCAAGCAAGGACAGTTAAATGGCACTCTGAGACATAAGAAGACATAATCAGAATTTATTTATAAAGTTTTCAGCAAACTTAAAAACTCAGGTACAGCTGTCAAATTAATGATGAGCTCATGCTTTTAAAAATAAACTACCTGCTTTGCTGCAATCCACAGAGAAAGAATTTTTCTGGCCCACGAAGGCTCTAGACAGCCCTGCACCCCTAGCAAGAATTTTGCTTGTATCAGATGATGACTTGGGAATGCCTCTGTAGAAGGTATCTGTGGTTGACCTAGTCACAGATTCCACCATAAGAGAAGATGTTTCATTTGAGATGCCAGGGCTGACCAGTCGCTGACCTAAAAAAACACAAGATGTTTATGTTCTGCAGAAGAAGTCATAGCTATATAAAAACAGTTGTGAATCAAGTCTACAATCCATCTTCTTCATTTTACAATCCTTCCACTCATACTTTTGATACAAGATACTTTGGGCTTATTCACACACAGGGCTAAGCCATAAATGTGACAAGCCACAAATTCACCATTATGGTTTGTTGGCCATTACAGCCAGCCATTATGATTGCGATTATTCTTACCTGTCACCTTTGCTCTGAAAGGACTACCAGCAATATGATTAGGTCCTCCATATTTAATTCCAATCAAGTAGTTACCCGGAGCCATCGGTGTATACATTACATTGTAGCCCTCCGCAGCTTCTTGGCAATCCATTTTCACCTTTGATGGCCCCTCAATTGTAACAGCAAGAGTACCGGGACCAGCTTTTGTAGTGTCTATAGTAAACATAGATTGTAATCCTGGAAAGCAAAGTACAAATAAAAGGCATGGACATGAAGTGCAGACCCATACAGTTCATGTAGCAATAAGCCACCATCCTGCTGCAAATCTGCTTTTTTCTTAATCAGCACTGCAATTCCAGTTGAAAACAAGAAGGCAGTGTTTGCAAATATTAAATCTAAATAAAAAACAATCTAAAGGAAGAAATTACCTGTTGTGCCATTCTCCAGGCCTGGTCCATAGGCAGTAACAAGAGCTGGACTATCCGCAAGACCTGGCTCCCCCACTCTAATTTTGAAAGGACTGCCTACAACATGGCTCCCATTGAACTTCACGTCTATCGAATGAATGCCATTTTCCCGTGGAATGAATCGGACAGCGTATTTATCTGTAACAAATATTATGAAATAATTAGTTCAGAAGCTCATACTGGGGGGGAAATATTTAATATTCCAAACTTTCTTTTTCCCTCAACCCTGGTACACTCCCCCAGTTACTTCAGACTGGAACTTCATGCATTCCAAAAGCCATGCTGGTGGGATCTTAAAATCCCAATTCAGCTGAAAGGAGCCCAGGTTGGGGAAGGCTGGCTCGGGGTCACAGGAAGCTGAAACACAAGACAGGCCTAACTACAGGTACTCATCAACTGCAACCACAAGTTGAGGACTACCTGTACCAGTAAGAATCAGTACATTCAGTAAAATCTACTCCTGAGTAAGCATGCATAAAACCATCTTTTTATAGACCTCAAGGTGGCTACTGATGAGTGAATATTTTCTAACGAAGGGAATTATCTAGGAACTATCTATTAAAGAGAGTAGTGAGCTTGAATTTATTATATGGATTCTAACAGAAATGGGAGATCTATCTTTCTCAGCTTTTCAGAGTAAATCAGATGAGCAAAGTCATGCAGACCAATACTATTTTTATTATAAGATTATGGTAACAGACCTTTGCGCGTCTGAATGCATTTCTCCTTTTATCTTCATGAGGTCTAGGGAGGGAAGTTTTCTCAGGTTGCGCCCCAACTCAGATTTCTTTTATCTAATTGTTGTCTTGGTAGTGGTTCTTCTTTCTGTTCCTCAAAGTTAATCCTTCTGCCTATTGCAGGTAGTCTTCGACTTATGACCACAATTGAGCTCAAAGTTTCATTGTTAAGCAAGGCAGTTGTGAGTTTTGCCCCATTTTACAAACTTTTTTTTTGCTTCATTTGTTAAGCGAATCACTGCAGTTATTCAGTGAATCATGTAGTCCTTAAGTGAACTTGGCTTTCCCCATTGACTTTGCTTGCCTGAAGCCAGTTGAAAAGATTGCAAAAGATGATCACGTGACCCCAGGACGCTGCAAGTGTCATAAGTCCATCCCAGATGCCAATCACCCAAATTTTGATCATGTGACCATGGAGATGCTGCAATGGTCATAAGTCTGGAAACCGGTCATAAGTCACTTTTTTCAGTGGCCTTCTAACTTTGAACAGTCACTAAATGAATGGTTGTAAGTCAAGGATTACCTATATAGGAAAAGGCTCCTAATGGGATATTCATTCAGGAAGAATTTATTATGAGTCTACAAAATTGATCTGAACTGACTCAGAAAATCAATCATTAAATTTTATGCATGCATGTATTGATAACATTGATTTGAAATCAGCCTAGATCAGTTCAGATGGCAGAACTGACTAGCATTTATGAATACTCGACTTGTCACAATTAAATCTATTCTCACTGCTTTACTACCAGATCAGTTGCAACCTGTTTATTTTCTTGAGACTAGATATAATCACCATTGGTAGTAAAAGCTGACTCTCATTGAGAACAGGTAAAAAAGATTAAATTCATTTATTCCACAATGAATACATCTAAATATTAGAATATTGTCCTTGCTTAGAAAATCAGTAATTTAACCTGGCAAATATTCTGGAAACATGTTTAGAGTTATACAATGGATTAACCTCCATTAAGTTAAGATGGGGGCTAACTTCTTCAAATAGGATATAACTAGAAGATCTTTAAAAGGCAACAACAATACAACATGATAAAAAGAGAGATCACTTGAGATGCTGCAGTAGCAGCATACTGCCTTGCATTTTCTTTTTTATTAAATTTCAATGAGTAAGGCTAAGATGGCAAACACTATTCTTTCTTCTAATTTTATATTCACATCATTCTGGTAAGTTAGGATGGTTAGAGAGAGATGTTGGTTAATAACATTTAGCTATTATGTTCTAGATTGCTGGAGTTTTTTTGAGACCTTGTGTGCAGTTTCTCACCTGGCTCCAACTCAGAAACATGACATTCTTCTACTGCTCCAATGGGGCTGTGCACTTTAGCATCAATCTTGCCCTTTGCCCCATTAAGCCTTATAGCAAATGCTGCTGGCTGGTTAATTTTTAACCCAGATTCCTAAGAATGCAAGTCAAGATTAACGACAGGCATTGTCATTTGGTTAACATGGAATATAACATAATATATATTAATACTTTGCAACTTCTAGAGATAAAAAGACAGTTTGCCTAAAAACAATAGAAAAACAAAGCATGGTTATCTTCAAACTATATTGTACTGAATTTCTCAAAAATATTAGAGAATTTATCAATTTTATTCTAAACGTAACTCTGTGTTCCGTAAATACTTGAATACCCCTGGCATGACTGCTTATTACTTACCTGTGTAACTTAATTAAGGGAGTGTCACTCACTGTTCCATGAAGTGAATAACTAGGCAGAAACATGTAAGGTCTTTTCTGTGCTTCTGAGTATAAACACACAAGTTCTGTTTAGGGGCTAATTCTAATCTTGAGAGAAAATACTGGACCACACAGAAAGATAATAAGGGATAGTTCAGTTATTCTAAATTATTTTAATCACACACACTAGCCAGAACATTGACACTGCAAGTCTAGAAGTTAGAATACTGACATAAAAACTAGTATCAGACATCTAATTATTCCATAATAGTGGTGCAATCAGCAATTTAATTCCTGAAATATTTAGTTTTCTGTGGGAAATCTGAGTTTCCATAGTGTGGTTTGCCAATTAATATATAGAAGAATCCTTGGTACTGAGTTTGGTTGTTTGTTTGCAGACATTTCATTACCAAACTAAGTATCATCATCAATGCCACTGGGTGTGGGGTTTGCTCCTTGTTTATTTACATTTGCTTGCCCTGCCAGTATTGGTGTGGGTGTGGTTCTTCCCCTGGGTCTCTTTGATTAGGGTATTGTTTTCTGCTTCATTGTTTGTTTGGTGTTAATCTCTGCTTATCTGAGTTTTGGCTGCTGGGGATATGTTCTGGTCTTTTTGTTTCCTTCTTTGCTTTTTTATTGTCTCACTTTTGTAAACATATTGTTTATATATTATTTCTAACATTTGCTAACATATAATTAACATACGGTCAGTATGTAAATTATATATTATATGTTAACATTTGTTAACATATAATTAACATATTGCCAGTAGCAGCATGAGATAATGGTTGAATATGATACTTGCAGCTTTCTCTTCATGGAAATCATGCTTTCCACCATGGGAACAGATGCAGTATTTGAGGATCCCTGGAACTATGAAAAAGGAACTAAAAGAATATGTAAATCTGTATCTGTTGGGCAACACTTAACACTACATACTTCTCCATGGCCCACTTTTGCCTTAGACTCTAAGAAAGTCTAGATACTTCACCATGGTTTTAAACTGCAATGCTCTGCTCTCAGTTCATAGCTTACTTGAGATTTCATTTTCAGCTTTACCCTCAAGAGAGAAATAAATGCTTATTGAGCAAACATACATATAAGGCATTAAAAGTGAATCAAGAGCTGTTCAAAATACAAAAGACTCCTCTATAAGACAATTTCTTGTTTCACTGCCCCTGCCTTCCACTTAGTTTTATTTCCCTCTTCAGGGTTTTAATCAGCTGACATGCACATTCTGTCAGGAGTCTTTAAATGAAACACAAGAAAAACATCGATACCATAGCAGCTAATTCACATCCTTGTAGTATTTTTAGTGTGATTTAGCTAGAAACCTGCATTAATGCACACATTTGCAAGGTGGTTTACTCAAGCAATACCTAATTTAACTAAATACAAGATTGTGTCACTTAACATAGTTACTTCAAAGTGCAGCAATAATTTATTCATGCTAGCTGGTCAAATTTTAATGCAAAATCTTCTGTGTTTCTTTCATCTTAAACAGTGGACTCAGCGGCCTAAGTGGTCTCTCTCAGGCCATTTGATTGACTGTATGACAGCTGGAATCCACTCTTCCTCTGGCTGATGTTGGGTAACTATTTGAACCATGAATTTATAGGATTCATGAACCCGCTAGTGTCAATTGCTTCTTTATAATCATTCTAGAGCCCTACTTGTTCAACCATTTGCATTCTCAAAACATACTTATCATTAGTTTACACTACTCTGTAATGGTAGATTTACTCATGTAGCCTTCTTGCTTGCTGCCAAGTATTACTGTCCACTTTAGGTTCCCTACACTAAAATGTCTTGTGGCAAAATAATGTAAATAGCAATGTATATAAAGCTTAATCCACTAAGGAGATTAAGCTATGTTCTGCTCTACACTGTTTCTTAACTCTTATTTTCTCCAAGCAGAAAGATTTTGTCCAAAGAAGCAACACTAGGAAGGGTAGGAGCACTGAGAACAAGGATGAAATCAGCTTGTGGTAAATTACAGGGATATTTCCTTGTGTCTCACCTGAAGGCTCATAACAGTAAGCCTACGAGCATCATCGGAGGGTGCTATCACAGGAACCAGGTACGGGCTTTCAGGAATTTGCTCATCATTAAATTTGATGGACACCTCATAGTTACCTGAAAGACACAAGAACTTCATTAAGCAAACTAGAAAAGCAAATAACCTGTTTCCAAGTTATAATGTTATTCCATCACTTAAATCTCATACCAGGCTCTTGAGCAGTATAGGACACACCACAAGATCCATCTTTGTGGTCTTCAAAAGCAATTTCTGCCTTACTTGGCCCTTCCACTGAAATGGAGAGACCACCAGCTCCGGCCTCTCTTGTCCATATGTTAAACTCAGCTGTTAACAAAAGAAACCAATTAGAGGCAGACACGTGACTCTCCCCATCCCCTTCTTGTAGTACTGGCATTTGTTGCCACAGAGTGGTGCTATCCCAAAATATATTCCAGCAGAAGCAGTTGTATGATAAGATTCATATCCAGTCAACAATTAACCATCCTGTTCTAAGAATACAATCATAGATACATCTCCAAAAAAAGATGCTCAGGCCAGTAAAAGGAATTGAGACGCTTGGAATAAAGCAGTAAAGGTCTTACCTGGGATGCCAGCCTCCGCTCTTTCAAGTCCTGGACCACTAGCTCTGACTTTATTGGCTCCTCCTTCACCAAGAGGCCCAACTGTAAACTGGAATGGACTGCCAGGCACATGCTGCCCTCTGTATTTCACAGCCACAGTGTGGACACCCATTTCTTGTGGCACAAAGCGGACACAGTATGTGTTTTTGTCATGCTCCACTATTTCTGCATCAGTAATCCTTCCGGATGGGCTGGTTACTTGGGATGACATATCACCTATATCAATTTCTTTGGGGGGGGGGGGGGAGAAATAAAGCAAATAACACTGGAATACTACAGATTGTCAAATTCCATATAGACAGGTAATTCAGAGTGATTCCCTTCTCCCGTAACTACAGTCAGTGAAAGATACTTGGAAGGAAGGAAGGAAGGAAGGAAGGAAGGAAGGAAGGAAGGAAGGAAGGAAGGAAGGAGATACAGGTAGTCGATGTAAGACCACAATTGGGATCAGAATCTCAGTTCTTTAGGAAAGCAGTCATTAAATGAGTCTGCCCTCATGAATGCTTCAGTCAAAGACCACAACTCTGGCACTCCAGCAACCTGGCAGTTTGTTAAATGGATGGAGTACAAAGTAAGGAGCGTGGGGTATCTCGGTGCGGGGAGGAGACACTGGGAGGTTGTACTCAAGAACTGAAAATCTTTTCTGCTGATGTCCAAATAGGATTTTCAGCCCATGAGTGAAGAGAGTCTTGTGCGCAGATTGTGTGGGCCTCCTCCACTTGCTTGAGGCACCCAGTGCTCCTTACTTTATTGCCAAGTCTCTCTGCTTGGATTTCGGCTCTCTGTTATCTCCGAGGGTTGGCTGAAAGAGAAGTCTGCTGAAGAATTTCAGTTCCTCTCCATGCACGGAAGGGAATTCCTTCAGTGGAGTGCAGGAACAGAGCTCAGAATCTTCAGAAGAGGCCAGCCCCAAGAAACAAGGATCCCCTCAGCAAGTAGCAGCAGCCTGCAATCTCCCTTACTTGCTTCCCCACTGACTTTGCAGAAAAGACTGCAAATGGCAATCACATGATCTCAGGGGCGTTTGGCAACCAGTCGTAAGTGAGAACAGGTTGCCAAGCACTCAGACTCGCAATCACATGGCCATTTTGCAATGGCCAGAAGAGCTTTACAGGATATAAAGCATTGCTTCCAAGGCTGTCCTAATTTTGAACCATCATTAAAGGTACAATTTTAAGTCCAGGACTACCTGTACCAAAATAGACTAGATACAAAGCATGAAATCTGAAAGGCCAAACGCTTAATGCTTTTGCTCAAAAAACAAATGGGGAATACAAAACAAAATATTAATTATGAATGGAGCACAGTCAGTGCTTTTGATGTTGGACTTGAATCTGGGGAGACCCAGGTTCAAGTCCACTCTCAACCAAGGGACCTCTTTGGGTCAGCCACAATCTCTATTGTGAGTTCTTTTCTGATGGTTGAGAGAACTCAAGTTGTTTCTGTTCCAACAAACGCAGTAGGACAGAATCAGTTAACGAATGTTAATAGTCCACTTTATTTAAATACCACCATTTTCTAGGCACTATTTATTTAAATGTTTATTAAAGGACAAAGCTTACCTGGAATTTTTAAGTTAAGATCACACAAACTTCCAACAGTGGCCACAGAGGGAGCTCGCCTGGTGCGTGTGATGCTTTCCTTGACCCTGCCTTCACCACTTATTTTCACAGTAAATGGGCTGCCTTTAATTAAAATGTACAAGATCACACGGAGTTGCACTTATCAACAGGGCAGATACCAAAATTTAGGTAGGTAAGAATTTTCAGAAAGATACTAGTTACAAGTCCATGTACAATGTATAATTACATCATAAACACGAAGCAGAAAGGCTTGATAAAGACTGCAAAGAAAGCCATCCTTTTCCACTAAAGAGTTCAGCACTGAAAAGTGCTGAAATAACCTAGACTAGAGGATTATAAAGTGCACAGAATTCACCGTCCAGATAATCAAGCTGTTCCTTCCAGTGTTTTCAGTATTCTTCTACTCTACTAGTATTGTTAGGTATATAATACACCCTATTATATAATATTATATAATAGGTATATTAGGTATATAATATACCCTATTATGCTGTGTTACCAAAACAACTAGCCTTAACTTACCTAACTTTCCCTTCATTCTTACCTGGGATATGCTCATCAGCAAATTTAGTTGACACTATGTAAACACCAGGCACAGTTGGAAAGTATGACACTCTGCACGTTCCATCATCAAGGTCTTCTGTCTGGATATCCACTTTGCTAGGTCCTTCAACTGCCAGTGATATTCCACCATACCCTAGAAAAGAAGGAGCAGAGTGAGTGCCTATAATGATGAATAGTTGTGAAATATTTCCTGGACGTTTTATCCTTTAAAAAAATCAAGATATTACAAGTTTCTTCTGTCAGGCCATGTTCATGGACAGAGCTCACCAAATATTTGAGTTGTGGCACTGCACAATGCTATGAGTTATATAAAATAATATATTAAGTTATCAAAACTGCACACCATTGAACCCTTTTCTGTTTTGTACACAGTCTCAGGAAATTCTATATTTTTTCAGCTTGACAATTTATAATTCAAATTAGGAGTTAAACCATAGTTTTAATTCTGTCCAGTGACAGAAACACATATGTTATTTCTTACTGCATACTTGAACAAAATTGTTTCAAACAATGGCAAATCAACTGAATTGTCAAGTGTATATCTTTCTGTTTCTTTACATGTATAGGAAGAGGCAGTTTCCTAGGTTAAGCCAGAAGACATCCATGCAAATGAAAAGGCTTTGTATTACTGACCTGCATCTCTGGTATCGACAATGAAGTCACACATTTCAAAAGTGCGACCTTCAACCAAGCCACGACCAGAAACTCTCGCTCTACTTGCATCACCAATCTCAGACTGAACTACCATAATGGACACTGGACTGTTGGGCACATGACTTCCATTCTTCATTATGCTGACCAAATGTTCTCCCACCTCTCGAGGGATGAACGAGATACCTGCCAGATAAAGCATGTCAGGTATGTACCTCACAAAGTAAAGAAAGTAATGCCTTGTCCACTTTTCCCTCCCCCGCTCCCCCAGCAGTGGTCTGATATTACAGACAGCATTAGTACTCACAAATTTGGACCCAAATTTAAGCTATTTATCAGCTTTTAACTGTGGTCCTGACAAAAAAAATCATAAAAACAATTACACAGCCTCCCTAGAAGATCAGTGACTTACCAATGTGATTATTTGGCAGTCTTTTCAGAAGACAAGGTTCATCTCTGCCAGATGGGGCTTTAATACTGGCTGACAAGAGGCTAAGATCAGTCTCATTAATGTCCAGCAAGAAGTCAGCAGCAGAGCCAAGTTTAACTTGGGATCGCCTCCTACTGTCATCTTAGGAAAGAAAAATCCCATTAGGACCAGCAGATACATAAACAAGACTATTCTTGTTCAGTTGTTCCTAGATGGAACTTTAGGGCTGAAGAAATGGAAACTCTAAATGGGACTCTATCAGACAACAATCAAACTGAAAACATGGATATGTTCCCATATTAATTCCTAATGCTTTTATAGTAAATTGTTTCCACATTTTGCTGGTATCTCAAGCTCTGTTGAAACTTATGAAAACGTGACATACTTTAAGCATTAAAGTGTTAAAACTAAACTGTGTAAGTTATAAATCTAGCACACTATGTGGATCAGAAACCTAATCCTTATATTCTCATACCTGTGATTCTGGCAATGAATGGGCTCCCTGGGATATGTTTGTCATTGTACTTCACTAATATGCTGTAGTTTCCTGGAAGTGTTGGCAGGTAAGTGACCGTGCAAGTGCCATCCTTGTTATCAATGCAGCTGATCTCAGCTTTTGAAGGACCCTCAATTGCCAAATCCAAGCCACCTGTCACATTGGGTGAAAAGCATTACTAGTATTGTCCTATGTATATTTCCAATACTTTGGCTGAAATTACAAAGAGTAAATTGCAGTCTCAGATGTTTGGGGCCTTCTTGGAAGATTTTCCGATCAAGTAACATGGTTTTCTTTTTAAACATCTCCATAATAAATTCATCATCATATTTTAATTATGGGAATTAATTTTTGGCACGCTGACTGAAGATGAACTCGATGTTCTACAAACATCCAATACTAACTTTGTAAGATGGCATGTATAATTTCTCCTAGATTATCACTGTTATATCTTCAATGCTGTGTTTGAACAACAGATTCCAAACTTAGTCACAAAGCTCACTCAGCGACTATGAGATACTCTCAGGCTATCCTTTAAATATGATGACAAGTATATTTATTTAAGTTTAAAATATTGTAATATCTGCAAAGTAGCAAAACCCCTTGTAGAAATATTATGCTTAAGCAAGTAAGACTATCATAATGCACGCCTGTAGTTGCGGGATAAGATACTGAAATGAGGAATGATGCCCATGTTCATTGTTAAAATATCTTTATAACTCTAAGTCGGCAATTGAAGCCCGTATGAATGCTTACTTGAAAATTAAAGAACACACTCAAATGGAATTTGCTTCATCTTTGGTGTACTGAGGCTAAAAAGCTAATACTTACCTTTAGAGCTTTTCTTCTCATAGAACGCTCAGAACGGAGTTCCGGCACCTTTTTTGGATGGAACCTTGTAGGGTAGGTAAGGCGGGTTATATGACATGTGTGAGTTCCGGCAGCTTTTTCTTTTACAAAAAAAGCACTGCTTACCTTCCCCAGCATCCTCTGTGACTATGGTGAAGGTTGCTGGCTTGTTTGCTACACCATAGACAAGACCCGGTCCATAAGCAGTCACATTTCCACTATTTGGATAGTTCACATAGAACTGCAAAGGGCTCTCTGCAGGGGATAAATGTCTATCATCAGTACACACAGTCTCACAGATTTTAATGATTTTACTTATATTGCCTCTCCAAAAGGGATTATAAATGTTCTTCACTCAACAAGGGCTCAGGGCCAGAAACTCACTCTCGATCTCTCAGCCCAATTCACCTCACAGGTTTGTTGTTGTGGGGAAAATAGAAAGAGGAAAGAGTATTAAGTATGTTTACAACCTTGAGTTATTTATAAAAATAATAAAGTTGGGATAAAAATAAACAAAAATATGACATCACTTGTTTGCCTTACATGTATTTCTATAACCCTTTTGTCCCGTTGTTTTCTATCAACAAACAAACTACAGGTCCTGATTTTATTACTTACAGGGTCACATCTGTTACCGTATACAAGAAAAAGCCAAACCATTAAAATTGTGGAAGCCCTATGAAGGCTGTTTTTGTGGCTGAGCTTTAATGGTGCTTCTATCCCTAGCTTTACTCACCGGCTTTAAGGCTAACATAACTAAGCATAAACCTGTCCATTCTAAATTAATCAACTCCATCTTAACGGGATGCGCCCAGAATATTTTTTTTAACATTACCCTGCCTATACTTTGGACATTTACTTGCATAAGCCAACATACAATCACTATCTGTCCATACCCCATGAAAGTATCAGGATGAGAAACTTAAATATTCTTCTCACCACACATTAGAAAGTGGTAAAATAACTAAAATGATAGAAACCATCAAATCTGCCCTAAAGCAACCGAAGCACTAGAGTTCAGAACAGACTGTATGAAGACACATTGTTATATGTCACTAGACAGTCACTTGTCTGAAACAGTAGGAGCAGGAGGCTGGACTAGAAGACCTCCAAGGTCCCTTCCAGCTCTATTCTATTCTAAATATATTCCAGGCTACTAAATTTTTCTCCTGTGTACAATATTAAGGGAGCAGAGCCAAGGGTTTTCATACAATGTGTATTTTTAAATAATTTACGCAAACCAGCAATATGTTACAAGCAGTCAAATCTATGGTGTTTCACAATAATTTACTTGAAATTCAATTTCTGCTATTTATAGTGTGCAAAAGAGAACAAACTGTAATTTAAGGAAAGTAGGCCTAATATTTTACACAAGCTTTCTGTACAGCTCTTAATCTTTATTCTCCCAAAATTATATGCTTCAATTGACCAAAAGGAAATAGCAACAAATTTCACTTCACAAAGCCAAAGCTTTTTTTAAATCTGGCACACACTCAGTAACAATTTGTGATTCTTTTATCCAATGTTTCTCTTTTTATGATGCATAATGCAAATCATGACTGCAGCCATTTACAAAGCTGAAGTTATCAACATCTAGAGTATTATGTATAATTACAATTCCCACTCAGGTTTTTTGCAATCCAATCTAATGTTAATTAGAATTAATTGGTACTTACCTGGAATATGGTTACCCATGTATTTGATATGCATTTCATGTAACCCAACCTCAACAGGAGCATATCTAACTGTAACTGTGCCATCCTTATTATCCACAATTTCTGGTGTTGCAGTCTTTCCTGAAGGCATGTAGACTTCCCCTAAAAACAGTAAGATTACATTATATTTAAAGAAAAAAGCCATCCAAGCATTTTCATACTCAAGCCTGTACAACATCAAGGGGCTATTTTGTAAATTATCTAAGGAAGAAGACAGTTGGACTATTTCTGGCTCCCATTTCTACCTTGATGTTATCAGACACCTTGGAGATGTATTATTTTCATATCATATACTAGAGTATAACTAGTAATAATTTAAAATCAGCCTCTAAAACTGTTATTTTAAAAATATTTGAGGGGAGAGGATCTATTATAGTTACCTCACAATTTGAAAATTATACTTTGAATTTGTACGATATGCCCAAACCTGATAGACTTAAAGAATTCAATCGGGAGTTGATGTTCTGGACTATAATTCCCCAACCTGGAGACTTCCAAGAAGTATACCATCCAGGAACTCCAGATAGCAACACTTTATCACAAGGATAGAAAAATGCCCTGTAGCAATGAAAGCAACTGAGCATGAATGGTCCACTGTGCAAAACTAAGAACAACTATTTTAATAGGATTTATTCTCCATCATCGCCTTTTGGATTATATAGTAAGCAAATCAGACTGCAAATTTTATGAAGTTAGGTCTATACTTCAGATTCATGAAGACTCTCTCACAGAGCAAAGAATTTTGAAGGATGCTAGCAAGCTGGGTGAACTAGGATTTGAATGCAGTAAACTATTTACCAGTAATTTCCCCTTTTCTTACTGCAAAAGGAATGACCACATCAAAGGGCTTAAAGCCTACACCATTCATTCCACCGTCAGGTACATATGCTTCCTCTGTGACCTAAAGAAGAAAAAAAAATGTAATTTTATCTGTGCAGTTAAGATGTTGGGCTATTTTTTTTTTACACTGCTGCTTCCAGAATGAAGACACCACTGAATCACAAAGATATTTAGAACATATAAATGACACAATGAAGTTGCAAGACATTGCACATACAAGGAGAGTTCCATCTGAAAGAACAACAATTTGTCACGGCCTAGGGGAGAGTTAATTTGTTTAAGAAGACACCAGAATATAAAGCTATCTGCTTTCATATGGCTAGAAGGAAATTGATGTGCGGTTTTATAAGGATAGAGTACCTTAAGAGCCTTGAAATGATTGTGATGTTAAAAGTTGCTTAAAAAGTCATTAGCACTGTAATGAATAGAAATTTCTGAATCAAATTTGGCTTCCTCCAAAGTAGCACTTGGACCACCACTAAGATATGACACAAAAGCAAGCTTAAGCAACCCCAAGAGAAAGGCAGGCTGTCATTTCTTGAATGGAACATGGAAAAAAATTATAAAATTGTGTACCCAGGGATGGAATCCAGGGGGACAGGCTGCATTTAGTGGCTCCTGAGACAATACTGCAACTTCATCTGCATCTGTGGCCTGGTTAGTGGCAAAAAGTACAGTTTACAAAAATGAACCCCTATTTCTTCGCACAAAGCATAAAAATACCAAATACCATAGAGTGGGAAAGAAGCATATGACAGAACAGGAATGTTATTGCCTAGCCCAAAACTAGCACAGGAGAATTGCATGGTAGTTCCCAGCAAGCCAATCTCAAATTTCTTTGTGCTTTCTCCAGTTTTGTCCGCTTTCCCAATAGCAGTTGATATTTTCTTTAACAAACCCATTAACGTAGGGAGCAGATAGGTAACAGAATACTAAAACACTAAAGAGAATAAGAGGTAGAAACAGCCACTTTAAATGGCAATATTTTATCCTATGTTCACACAGATAAGTAAGAACCAACTGGAACATCTCCTTTAAGATATGGAATGAAGATAGGTCAGAAAGGAATCCTTAGATAGCATTCACGGTAAGAAATTTGTCCAAAACCTCTTTTATGATTTGCTTTTCAATTTCCACAGTTCAGAGCTCTGTAATATAAAATCTATCACTTTGCATTCAATTGTACTCAAGTATTAAGAATGAGTGGTAGCCCCAAACCAAATTGGTTTTCAAAAAGAGACAATATGGCTTTTCAGTTGGTAAACAGATACATGAAGATGCAAACTGGTGGTAGTTGTGAAGGCCTTTAGAAGACTGCTGGGAAAAGATGAGTGCTTTTCTGCATCTTCTCCTCAAAATGTCCCCCTCCCTTAAGTATTTGTTGAATGGAATTTTAGAACTTTCTATAACAGCTTTAAAAATGCAAATGCTAATGTATTTCAAAACTTTATATATATATATATATATATATATATATATATATGTATGTATGTATGTATGTATGTATGTATGTATGTATGAATGTATGAATGTATGTATGTATATGTACGTGTGTGTGTGTGTATAAAAAATTACTTTTTGAAATACATTAGATGAACATTAAAATGTATCCCCAGAACTGTTGTGGGGGACTACTGTACAACCAAACTTGACCTTGTCTTTAGTCACCATATTTTACCTATACTGTCATCTCCACATAGTCAAATCTCACTGGACAATAGGTTGAATGGAACTCTTACAAATAGCACAATCTGTGATTGGCTGAAATGACAGGGAAGAAAGCATGCACAGTAAAGAGACAAAGGGCATTATATCTTTGCAGTTCAGCCGCCCTAACATTTGCAAAATTATAACAGTATAATTTATGATCACAAAAACGCTTACACTTTATGCGACTCTAAGGTACACTTTCATTGCTGGATACTGTATGTTTAATTCCATAATACAACTATTATGGAAATATATTATTTAGAATTAAACCAACAGATGCCATGAATTACAGGTGTAAAATATTCAGATATAGACACTATTTGCAGTTAAGATTTGGGAATTTTTATACAACTGTAAAACTAATTTGGACTATAAGCTAATAGCATGGGTCAAATTGCCTAATTAACATCATATCTCAATCTGTATCTCTATTTATGTCCACTAAGAAAATATTAAGCAGCTGGTTCTCCTACCATGACAGTGAAGGGACTATTAGGAATATCCACTCCACCAAAGCGGACATAAATCACATAGGTTCCTGGTTTAGCAGCTGTATAATAGATGTCATATGTTCCATCTTCATTTTCAATGACCTCTGCTTCAGTTTCTGTACCATCTGGTGTCAGGATCATACACGTGACTTTACCCTTGCCTGCAGATTTAGCATCTACTACAAAGCCCACTTCTTCAGCTGTCTTCACTTTTGCTGCAATGCCAGGGCCTGAAAGACATTTGATAAGAGGATTACAGCAGTTTTCACATACTGTCATAAAATGACTATGCAATTTTCAATTGGATATGTGCATCACTAAAAAAAAATCCAATTCAACCAAAAGCCTAATGCAGGTAACAATGATACCATAAAGCCTTTAAAAACAAGCAACCTTGTTTACAGCTTTGTAGAATGCAATACATGACAGAAATTAATCTGCTTTTTTTTATTTCATTACTTAGCATTCGTAGTTAGCACTGTGTTAGAGAGGTCTCTTGTATGTATACGCTGCAGATACTGACACTATTTTCTCACGGCCTATAGAATTTATCACTTTCCATAAGAACTTCAAAGGAAAGGGTACCTTTTGCAGTATAAATCTTATACTAATTTCTCTTCTCCTGGACTTTATTGGGCACCTTGAAACAGTCAAGAGGTTCGCAGTGCCATATCTTCTATTGCAAATGTTTTATTACTAATTGATTAAAGTAAGCTGGGATACCTCTTGGGACAACTACCTTTTTTTCAGTGTTTGAATCTGAATAAGCTTATTGATTTCTAAATAGACCTAAGGGGAGACAAGAAACCAGTAACATTTGTTCAAGTAGCATCAAACTGCTATACTTAAGAATTATGGCAAAAATGTAAAATTAAGACATTTCTTTAATCAAATTTCCAGCATCCTCCATATATCCACCTTATTTGCAGCTTTTCAATATCTAGCAGACCGCTAATTGTAAAATCAAAGTAAGGACTTACCTGTTGCTAGACATTTGCTTGCATCTCCTGCTGGGGATACACGAACTCGATACGGAGAAAGAGGTATATCATCCTCACCGTATTTAATGCCAATAGAATAACGACCAGTCTTATCAGGGATATATGTTACTGCATATGTGCCATCTTGGTTGTCATGAATATCTGCCCTCTTTGGTTTGCCTTCCTGATCCTAAATGCCAGACATGAAGCCATCATTAAAATAGCCAAGCTTTATCACAAACAAGAGACAAGGGTAAGGTGTATGAATGGAGGAAGAATTCAGACTTGCTTGAGTGCTTAGGTTGACTACACTCTTAATATACTTGTTTTATTTAAAATGGTTGCTTCGGAACAAAAAGAACTGTATTGGCACACCACAGAAATGCAGGATGTTAGCTCCTGTTAACATTGTGCTTAATGACTGGAAAACCCTTCAGATAATATTCTTTGGAAAGTAAGCATGCATGTTTCCTTGATGATACAAGAAAGTTGAAATTTCAATGGCTTTAGATTTCCACTCACTGTGTAAATAGCTGGTACTACTGATTACCACACTTCATAAACCTATATTTCACCAGAAGCAGCAATGGGAAGTAAACTAACTCAGTTATTCTATATGCAATCACAACTTCACAACTTCCCTAAGATGTTAACTGAATAGTATTCTTAAACAAAGATTATTGGCAAACACTGGTAGTCCTTGACTTTCAACCACAACTGGGGTCAGAATTTCCAATGCTAAGCAAGGCAGTTGTTAAGTGAGTTGTACCTGATTTTATAACTTTGCTTGTTGTGACTTTTAAGCAAATTGTAGCATTTGTTAATTGAATTACCCGGCTGTTAAGCACATCTGGCTTCTGCCATTTTGCTCATCAGGACCAGATGAGGAGATTGCAAATGGTGATCAGGTATAACTCTGGGTTCCTGCAACCATCATAAATACATGATAGTTGCCAAGCACCCAAATTTTAACCATGTGACTGTGGAGATGCTGGAACGGTTGTGTGAGGACCAATCATAGGTCTCTTTTTCAATACTGTTGTAACTTCAAACGGTCACTAAACAAATGGTTATAAGTCGAAGACTACTTGCACTGCATTCTAGTATTATTGGAAATCTTTTTAACATGGAGAACTGTGCGAGTTTTCACCAGTAATAGCTGAAGTAGCTAGAAGTCCTTGAGATTCCGCTCCAATTCTAAAAAAACATTATCATTTTTTTCATAATACAGATGATCACATTGTATACTTCTTCATGAATCTTCTGCTTCTATTTTTGTTGTGAGACATATCGCTTTAATCATTCTAGGCGCTAGCCAACATCTTTCTAAAGCCATTAAGTTTTTCTGAAAGTCTAACAAAGTGTCCCTGAAAGAGACCATTATGGTGAGTTCCAAAACATGTATGAGCTTTTCTCCAGACCCTTGTCTATGTTCATTCATGTTGAAAGCTGTAGACTGGCCTAATTTTAAGGAATTTGGAAGGGCCAGGAATAGTTCATATAAAAAAATGTTATGATTTATTATGGTCAGATCAACTTCCACTAGGGTCAACAGGTTTTCCAAGTGGTCACATTACATTTTTATAATCAGTAAGTGAAATACACCAATGTAAAAGAAGCAAAAACTATGGAGGGGATGGAGGGGGCGGGGAGACAACAAAAGAGGTAGCAGTGGTAGCAGTAGTAGTAGTATCTTACTGTTATGTGTACTGAGAGAAGGCCTTGTCCTGCATCTTTAGTGTCCACAACAAATTCCGTAGGTATGCTTGCTGGAATCCCATGGGAGAGAAGGCCGGGCCCATTAGCTGTCACTTTACTGGCATCATATGTTGGAAGCACCTTTAATTTGAATGGGCTATTGAGAGAAAGAATTATTCATTCATTCATGCTTGTATGCAAATGAGAAGAACTCATTCAACTCGAGTTAAAGATGCCCGCTTATTATCCAAAATAAAAATACTGACTTCCTAACAATGAGTCTCTCAACCTTTTAATGTTTATAATATTTATAATAAAAACTCCATGAAACAGAATGGATCACTTATTTTGTATTAAAGGTAAGGTAAAGGTTCCCCCGCACATGCATGCTAGTTGTTTCTGACTCTAGGGGCCGGTGCTCATCTCCATTTCAAAGCCGAAGAGCCAATGCTTGTCCGAGGACGTCTCCGTGGTCATGTGGCCGGCATGACTAGATGCCAAAGGTGCACAGAATGCTGTTACCTTCCCACCGTAGTGGTCCCTATTTTTCTACTTGCATTTTTACGTGCTTTCGAACTGCTAGGTTGGCAGAAGCTGGGACGAGTAACAGGCGTTCACTCTGCTACGTGGCACTCGGGATTCGCCCACCAAACTGCCGACCATCTGATCAACAAGCTCAGCGTCCTAACCCACTGAGCCACTGCGTCCCTCATTTTTTTTTTGTATTAGCTTGTTCCAAATTAGCTTTTTTCAGTATATTAACCATCAAAAAAGTTGCAGGAAGTTTACCAGTTCTCTGGCCCAAAGAAATAACCTTCACTTTGCCGCTGCTTCCCACTCTCTTGCAACCATAAGGAAAACCTGAACCATTTCTTCAAAAACTATGGCACTCGTAAGCACCAAAGCTAAATAATGCACCAAAGATGCAACCTGCTCCAACTAAGGAGGCAGCCAAATGCACTTTATAAGTCCTATTGAATAATTTATTTATTTTATTTATTTTTGGGACTTATATGCCACCCTATCTCCCGAAGGACTCAGGGTGGCTAACAACAATAAAGAAATACAATAATACAAAAGTTAAAAAAGAATTAAACTAGCAGCCCCAATAATAAAATTAAAAACATTTTAAAAATCCCTGTCGTCAGTCCAGGTCAGCCTGATGGAAAAGGATTGTTTTAAGGCCGCGGCGAAAGGACTGGAGATCCGGGGCCATCCGGAGCTCAAGGGGAAGTTGGTTTCACAGAGCTGGCGTTCCCACAGAGAAGGCCCTTCCCCTGGGGATCGCCAGCCGACATTGTCTAGCCGACGGCACCCTGAGGAGGCCCTCCCTGTGTGAGCGCACTGGGCGATGGGAAGTCGTTCCCGGCAGCAGATGGTCCTGCAAATATCCCGGGCCTAGGCCATGTAGGGCTTTAAAGGTAAGTACCAGCACCTTAAATCTCACCCGGAGGGCAACCGGTAACCAATGCAGCTCACGCAGGAGGGGTGTAATATGGGAGTATTGGGATGCTCCCATCACTACCCGTGCGGCCGCATTCTGCACCAGCTGGAGCCTCCGGGTGGTCTTCAAGGGCAGCCCAATGTAGAAAGCATTGCAGTAATGTATATGGGAGGTAACAAGTGAGTGGGTGACCATACGTAGGGCATCTCGGTCCAGATAGGGGTACAACTGGCGCACTAGGCGAACCTGGGCAAATGTCCCCCTGGCCACGACTCCTATATGATCTTCAAAACTGACTCGTGTATCCAGGAGGACTCCTAAGTTGTGCGTCCTATCAACGGGAGGTAACACCTCTCTTCCCATAACCAAAGATGGAACCTCTTGGACTAAACGAGATGCCGGTACGTAAAGCCATTCAGTCTTGGCCGGGTTGAGCTGGAGCCTGTTCTTCCCCATCCAGATCCATACCGCTTCCAGGCAACGGGACATCACGTCAAGGGCATCGCTGGGTTGGTTCAGGGTGAAGATGAAAAGCTGGGTATCATCAGCATATTAATGATACCTCACCCCGAAACCACGGATGATCTCACCCAGTGGCTTCATATAGATGTTGAACAGGAGGGGCGAGAAGACCGACCCCTGAGGCACCCCACAACTAAGGGGCCTCGGGGTTGACCTCTGCCCTCCTGCCAACACCGTCTGCAAACGGCCTGAGAGGTAGGAGGAGAACCACCGTAAAATGGTGCCTCCCACTCCCAACCCCTCAAGACGTCGCAGCAAGATTCCATGCTCAATGGTATCAAAAGCCGCTGAGAGATCTAATAGGACCAGGACAGAGGAATAACCCCTATCTCGGGCCCGCCAGAGATCATCCACCAGTGCGACCAATGCTGTCTCCGTGCTGTACCTGGGCCTGAAACCCGATTGGTATGGGTCCAGATATTCAGTTTCCTCCAGGACCAAAGGAAGCTGCCATGCCACCACGCTGTCAACAACCTTCGCAAGGAAGCGAAGGTTAAAGATGGGACGAAAGTTATTTAAAATAGCTGGATCCAAGGCAGGTTTCTTGAGGAGGGGCCTCACCACCGCCTCCTATTTTTCACCCATTTTTACCTTCTAGGAATTTCTTCATCTGCATATTTAACTGCAATTGCATAAGGGCCTTCTTGTGTAGGAGTGTATTCTACAGCATAAGTTCCATCACCATTATCAGTTATATGCACAGGTTCTGCCGATCCTAAGAAGGAGAGAGGCCATATTTTGATACATTCAGCAGCTGCCTTCCCAAGGGTCCAGAGCTGATTTGTAAAGAAAGACCATCAATTCATAAAAAAAACAGATCGAAGCTTTTCAAAGAATCAGCGCAGACATCTATTTAGGACATATTCAGCTACACTAATTTGTTTCTATCACTGTGACTTCACCAATTAGAGAAAAGATGATTCATTAGCAGTTCCTCAAGTGATTCGTAACTGAAAGCTAAGGATCTTCTATCAAGGACAGATTGAAATAAAGTGTTTTCCCAAATACAGAGAATTAGCTAGGTCAGTAATGGGACATACTTAAAAGCTTCCCATCTCAAATAGAAAAATTAGATATTGATCCCAATCAGTAGAAATACTACAAAACCAACATAATTCTGTGGTTTGACTATACAACTATTAATAATTGTACACATACTCATAGTATACCACTGAAAAGTTTAGAAAAAAAAACAAATTTTCGTAGCCAATAAGTGTTCTATGACCTGCTAGCTAAAGATATGAAAAAGGTTAAAGTCTATCCCAGAAACCATGGATTTCCACAAAGCATGGATTTATGAAGAGAATCATTTCATAGGATTAATAGCAAACACAAGTTTGATTATCACAGTTAATTCAGCATGGAAGATTTTGGTAAAAAGGCATTTCAGTATTTATAGAACAGCAGAAGCTTATAGAAAAGTTCACTTCTTATAAACCTTTCTTCTATTGATTAAAGCTACAGTTAGAGTTTAGAAGATTTATTTAAAGTATAGATAATTAGTGAGAATTCAAACCTGTCTCAGGTAGTTCACCTCTAAAGAACTCTGAAAGTGTTTTCAATGGACTGCGCCATGACTGGGAATCCGGCTCATCAGCTAGAATTAAAAAACTATTTAACTCAAATCATCCCCGCCCCAAAAAATTAGAGCTCTGTCAATTGTCAAATTTGTTTAGATGAAAATTATTTATAGCTGGTCATAAAACCATTCATACTGACTGAAATCACTATAACTACTTTCTTCCATCCATCACAAAGTTACTTTCATAGTCAAAGAAATACTTGCTTTTAAAAAAGAAGCTAAGTTAATTCTGTTAAGGGTAAAGATGCTCTCAATATAAGTTGAAAGCTGAGAGTATTATTAAAGTAGGCTGACACTATTATCTTTTGAGACGCTTTTTTGACTTCTCAGTCTAATCCCTAGTTCTGGTATTTCCTGGTGGTCTCCCATCCATGTGCAAACCAGGGCTGACTTTACTTAGTAATTAAACTCAAATAAGGTTGCTGAAGTGATTAACACTGCAAAATTAACATGGGTCAGCTTTAAATAGTTTTTCAAATGTCTACAGATAAAAATCTGGTTTAACTTCAGAGAAAATAGGAAGAGAAAGGAATATTAGGTATGTTTGACTTATTTTAAAAAATAATAAAAGGCAGGATAAAAAATGCTATGATATTAAAATGTTGGATATTGATATTTAATACTCAATCTTTCACTAGAGTAAGTAGCATTGCTTATTTAATGTGCAATGGTGTATGGTTACACAATGTTCTGCCCTCCATACGTTTTGACTTATAACCCATGTCTGCTGCCATTCACACTTGATTGTTCAGACTTTATGTAATATACGGTATTGAATTATTTTTTACTTATATCCCTTTTTAAAAATTTGTACTGAATAAATCTGCACTTATTCATACAACAAAGCTTACCATTCAGTATTATTACAATTAAGTTTGCTTTCTATTGCCCCACATTCTCATGAATTACTGACCCTCCTTTCCTAACTCTTACTTTGATGTATTTATGCACATGGGTGTGTCTACTCCTGTCTGACTTAAGAGACAATCATTTATCACTCTTCAGTAACTATAAATAAAGCTGAATCTTCTTAGTCCCTTTGCATGATTTAAATATTACTGAAGAGAAGCACAGAGATTTTTTCTTAGTTCAACTGGTAGAAATATAATTATTTGTTGCCTAGAACACACAGTATTTTTTATTCTTATAATTTAGATACTTTTAAAGCACTAGATTCTTGGGCATATGCAGTTTGGGAAATGCCTGTTCAACCTAATCCTCTGTAATGCTTTCGATATACACTTATTGAGAAGACATATTGATTTGTTACAGCAGCCTTCCCCAAGATGAATGGGAACTCCTTAAATTTCCAGACAGCCATCTGGAAAATACTGTGTTAGGTATAAGAGATTCTTCAGATGTGCTCTGAACTCATCAATCAGACTAAAGCATTTCTAATTAATGTCTGGGTTTTTAAAATTACTTTAGGATTTCCAAAGATTATGTGTGTCAGGATTATCTTGATTATAGCAGTCTCTAACTTTTTGCAGCTCTATAAATAATTGGTCGGTACAAAGCAGTAAAATATATGCAGTGCTACTTTTACCTACCACCATTTGGGACCATTTCTTAAATAAGTTCTTTATAAGTTTCAGTACTGAAATAGAGATCTTGCATTTGTGTATACAGTATCTATACATTCTCATTTAAAGGAAATACTAAGTTATAGAGAGAAACGTCCTACCTCTGAGTGCTGTCACTGTAACGTCAAGTGGGGCTACTCCGGCTTTGCTGGTATCCACAGTAAAGACCTGAGGAAGTCTGGCACGCACAGCTGTCCCCAAACCTGGTCCTGCAACTTTCACCTTGTTGGGGTCAATTACATCTTTTACAGGAACTTTAAATGGACTACCTACCAATAAAACAAAAGCAAGTTTTAGACAACAATAAACATGCAATATGATGCAAAAGGGATGCATTATAACCTCTGAAGATAAATCAGCAGCCACCTTCTCCATAGCTTAGCTCAACTCACATTGCTTTCAATTTTATATTAAGCAGAAAAAGCTCAACTAAAATCAGGTTAATGGCCCTTCCCCTAAAAAAGGAAAACCTGTTAGAAAATTTGTTAATTTACTTCAATCATCAAGAAAAGTATCAATTTGACTGGAATTCAAAACTACATTTAAGCATTAAGAATAACTTCGCTGGCTAGACTGATGAGGGGGGTGGTGGATGAGGGTAAAAACCAGAGAGTTCCACAAAAAGTTGGACCAGAATGTAAATTATGAAGTGAAAACTAAAAACCTAAAGATAAATGAAGGCAGGCTGAAGAAAAATGAAGACCCAGGAAACTAAGGTAAAATGAAGAGGCTGAAAATGTGCTAAGCACATTTGATTTGTGCTTAGATTGTAAGCCGCCCTGAGTCTTCGGAGAAGGGCGGGATATAAATGGGATTAAAATAAAAAAATAAAAAAATAATAAAAAAACCCTCAGCATTCAGCAAAGTATTAATATGCAACTATGAGCAGAAGAGACAGGAAAACTATTACAGCAACTCGTCCTGACGTATGAATCAGACTGTACAATGAAATGTAAACAAAACTTTATATTGCATCTTAAAATATGCACTATTTTAAGGAACCAAGAGAATGAACAAATGACCAGTGACGGCAAACCTATGATACATGTATCAAAAATGTCATGCCACAAGGTTTTGAATAATGCACCAAAGACCAACAGGACCAAACAACTATGCTTGAAAGCACACCCTGTTCTTGCGCAGTTCGGAGACTGACGAGGCTACACAAGAATCGGTTGTGGTCTTATGCAGCCTCCAGAAGTCACACAAGAGTCCCATGTTCCTGCATGGTCACAAGAGTCTCTGAAAATCATGCAACAACAGGGCATGGTTTTGCAGTTTTCAGATACTGCAGAGGCCCCGGGAGAGCACTGTCTGAAGCCGCTTCAAGAACGAAGGCCTCATGTGAACCAGAGCAGCCTTGGGTAGGTCGCAAGGGCCTGTCAACAGAAAGAGAACATCATCTGAAGAAGGTAAGAAGCATGTGGCAGATTGTGGGGAGAGCTGGGCCAGGAAGCAACTGTACTATTCCCAAGGCTCACGTGCCTCTTTAGGGCTGAAGTCAAGGCCTAGGCCTTGACTACAGGCCCAACCTCAATGCTGCCATCAAGTGCTGCTGTTGAGGGTGGCCTGGTGAGTGGAAGGGGGATAGAGAACTGTTTCCCTTTTATTTAGCTGTGTGTGTGTAACATGCTAGCAGAGTCAAGTTAGACATTTTCCAAATTTTTGACATGCCAAGCCCAAAAGACTCACCATCACTGATTTAGACAAAGAATAAAGAACTACCATCTGTGGAATGATTTACAATTTAAGTCCATCAGATTCCAGCACAGCCAGTTATTAGAGACTTATCATTGTTCTGAGCTTTTCTCTTTCCTTCAAATCATTGTTTAGGGGTGTTTTATCCAATTTGTGGGTTTGACGGTATTTTTAATTTACTGTAATCAGATCAGAGCTAGCCTAAAAATACTACTAAAATTGATAACTTAATAAAACTGCTGCATCTTATTTATAGCAGTGCAGGAGAGTTAGACCAGTGAGGGCAACTTTTTTTCACTATCTGATTAAAGATTAGTAGCAGGTAGAGAGAGTAGTGAGTGGGGTGGAGGGAATACATGAAAACAGTATTTTACATATTTATTAAAATTAATCCAGTCATTTCTTCAGCCTGAGTACATTAGTTGGATTTTTCCTGTTTTATCTTGATACTATATTTGATGTTAGGTTTTAGCTCTTTGACACACCAATCCATCTGAGAAACAAGAGCACATTATCCCATTAAGTTGAAAGTTCTACTCTACACTACCATAAAGTAGTGTAGATAGGTTTTATACAACCATTTAGTAGAGATATTTTTACTGGAATTCCTGTATCGCATTGGGAGACAGACTCAGTGGCCTAAATTGCCCCTTCCAACTATATGGTTCTAAGTATATACAAAAGAAGAGTTAGGATGCATGTTAAAGTCTTGATTCTTTAGCATTCATCACATTTTAAGATATTATAAAATTGGAGGTTGGTAAAACGTAGGGAAGTATTATATTCACTGGCAGAATCACTAGCTGACCAAAATCAAATTAAAATTTATTCTTCATCACTCTAAGAATAATTTAACATTTGCCTAGAATTCTGGAAGATCAGTATTTTCTGTCTGGATAGTATGCTCTATTTAATAAATTTAAATATGTTCAACTTTTCCCAAGTTTCATTATCAGTGTTTTAAATGTCCTTTGATAAGAAGAACAATTCATAGCCTTTTCATTTTCCATTCTTACAATGCAGGAATAGTCTTACCAGGAACATGTTCACCCCCATAAGTTATGTTGACATCATAATCTCCTGGTACATATGGGATATATTCTGCACTACAGCTGCCATCCTTGTTATCTTTACAGCTAATTTTGGATTCTGAAGGGCCTTCAACAGTTATTCCAAGACCACCAATTCCAGCTCCTCTGCAAAAATAAAGGAAAGTTATTATTCTTAATTATCATCACTTTATTTTAAGGACTACTTTGTTATGCTTGTGTATTGGACTTTGCTATCAACTGTGCCGTTCTACTATACTTTCTCACATAGCAACTATTGTTTAGGAACACTAATACAGACTACGTAGGACAGAGACTAAAAGGTTTTTCCCCCATACTCAGACTCTGATTAAGGTTGGAGAATGTTGAAGTCTTAGATGATGACATATATTGGCAGGTATACATCAGATAATAACTTCAAGGGGTGGGGCTGGGAGTTCTTGAGAACTATATTGTATCTTTCATTATTCATCATTCAACTTACAGTAATGCTCCAAAGAGCTCTGAATGTGTTATGATATTTATACACAGTCCAGAACATGTCCCTACTAAGCAGCTAATACCAAGAAGAGACAAGTGTTCACAGTATTATTCATACCTCTTTTCCTAAAGTACTTTTAGAGATTTAAAGGTTACACAGAGATAGATCAGCCAGTATGGCTTTACTCTGCATGATTAATTTTGAATATACTACACCTTTTTCAACCTGTTCCATCGGTTCCGGACAGCAAGGCTATTGATATTTAAGTCTTAGAAGGCCAGATCCTGAAGCTAAAACTCAAATTCTTTGGCCACCTAATGAGAAGGAAAGACTCACTGGAGAAGAGCCTAATGCTGGGAAAGATTGAGGGCAATAGAAGAAAGGGACGACAGAGAATGAGGTGGCTGGATGGAGTCACTGAAGCAGTAGGCGTGAGCTTAAATGGACTCCAGAAGATGGTAGAGGACAGTAAGGCCTGGAGGAATGTTGTTCAAAGGGTTGCGATGGGTCAGATAAGACTTTGCAGCTAACAACAACAACAAAATATGTTCATAAAACCTACCGAGTAACAACAGTAAATGGGTTGGGTTTATTTGTGAAGGCTTCTTGTAACCCAGTTCCTTGGGCCACAACACGTGATGGATGACATCCTTCTGTGACATCCACTTTGAATGGACTGTTTGGAACAGGAACATCATCATATGTCACGTCAACTGTATGAGGACCTGTAAGTAGAAGGTGTACCTTTATGGACAGGCTCTAAGAAGATTAATGTAGCAATCTATCATGTCTTTATTAACTAAATATATACTTGATTCATACCCACATTTCTACTCTTTGTTATTTAATACCTTAATTTTTGTAACAATTTTTAATGCTAAAAAGACAAACTTTAAAAATATTAAAAGCTAACAAAGAAAAGAAGAAGAAAATTCTATCTTATATTTTATATTTATCAAGTCACTCATTTACCAATGAATTAACTGCTATAATATGAACAGTACAAGATGTTACTGTAAGAATCTCTGCCTCAATAAGACATATGGCTGCATTCTTTGACTTAGAAAATATTGCTTTTTCCAGACCAGATAGATCACACATTTTCAACAGTCATTCTCTGACATATAGAATAACAACACTTTTTTAATGCCCCAATATAATTGTGTTTACAACTCCCCATACCCAAACAAAATAAACAGATAAACAATCAAATTTCAAAGCTCTGGTATATAATTCAACATTACATTAACATCATTAACATTTGAGATTGGCCCAAGAATTGTACATGTCTCTCAGACTTTTCTCAATCAAGGTCTTATTACTGCAGTCTTTAACCAATAAGGCAATATCTTAAGAAGACATTCCTTGCTCATATTTTTTAACTATGAAGCCAATCTAATCCTGGCCAATTTAATCAGATGTGATATAAAAGGATCAAGTAAACAAGCTATAGAGTTTGTTTATCTCTACACATCCTATCCATATCAAGACATACAAGTAAAAAAGAACCCAAAATCATGAGACCCGAGGTTCTGAGATTCCATCTCTATGATCTCTCCAATGCTGGAGATCAATTTAAAATGGATCCAATAACACAAAATAATGCAAAAGCTTTCTCCTTCCAACTTCCATAGGATGAAAAAGCCCCACTAGTATGGGTGCAATGGAGGAAGAGAAGATAGCATACTTCCATTCACGGCAGTTGATTAAGAACTTCAACAGGTCTTTAGAAGGCCTCACAATCTATTTCCCACTGCTTTCCTCCAGAATAATAGCATGTAGTACTCACCTTTTTCAAATGGAGTAAACTCTACTGCATATGTGCCATCAGCATTGTCTTTGATAAGACAATCTGTGGAAGCTCCAGAGGGATTTGCAATTTGGGCTTTGATGTGATCTCCACCAGTTTTGGTTAAGGGGCTAGCATCGACAGTAAAATCTGTTGTAGCCTCACGGAAAACATCTGCAAAGTAATTATTGTGTCATTTGAACGAAATCATGCTCTAGGGCCATATATATATTTATAGATGTTTTTATACAGGTTTAATTGCTCAAGTCCAGCAAGAATGCTGACTGTCTAACTGTAATCATAATCTTGTCTAGCATTATATAGCAATTTAGGTTAAAGCCACTCTACTACTCACTTTCCTCAAAATGCTTCTCTAACTCTATGATTTACTAGTAGTTTCATTACAAAAATGAGGAAGCTGTTAATTTTATCTTATGAAAAGTACAAAGTTTATATTTTGTGACAGGCACATCTAAATTGGTTAGGAATATCTGCAGCATTCATATTAATCTAAAAAAAATTATACAAACCTACCTTTCCCTTCAATTCCTGGTCCAAACACTTGAACTTTGCTTGTGTCAATGGCAGGGTCAACTATGACATGTGCAGGAAAATTTGGCACTAGTTCTCCACCATATTTCATCTTGAGTGTGTGCATACCAGCATTAAAGGGTACATATGTAACTGTATAAGTTCCATCTTTATTATCTTTAACCCCAACATCAGCTTTAGAACCAGAATCAGATACAACTTCCATGTCTAGTTTTCCAGGTCCAGCTTTTGAACAATCCACATTAAGCAATCCAGCTTCACCCACTTTGCCATGTTGAAGTCCAGGGCCCGTGGCAATTACTTTTGAAATATCAAATGGCATTTCAATGTCAGCTTTGAAAGGAGAACCAGGAATATGGACTTCCTCAAAAAGAATGTTCACCAGGTATTCACCCGGTTTTGTAGGTAGATAGGAGACCGAACAGGTTCCATCTCCATTATCCGAGCACTCTATTTTGGCTTCACATGGTCCTTCAACTGTCAAGCCTAGACCACCAGTTCCAGCTCCTTTGGTATCTATTGTGAATTCTGCAGGTTTTCCAACAAGTCCTTCCTGGAGGCCTGGTCCATAAGCTCTCACCTAGAAACATTAGCAAGAGGTGCTGAATATAATACCTCCTAAATCATTTATCCTTTCTATAATTTTAAATCTAGTTCTGAAGATGCAGGTAGATCTATATTATTGTTTAGAAGCACACTGCAACACCAAGCTCAAATGCCAGTTTTATTTTCAAAAGGCAGTAACACTTTTCCATACTATCTAACTTAATCAGAATACTGCTATTCTTTATCATACTGATAAGCTCACAATTAGTTTTCAAACCAATCCAGACATAGACAGACAGATGTTTTAATCTTCTCTTTTATTTAGCAGGTCTTTAAATCAAGAAAGTTATAGTGCTTAAGTGCTTAAATCATAATAACGTATACACAGATAAATATGCAATCATACCAGATCCAACTGTTGTACCAGTTTCTACGTTATTGCAGCTATGCTAGAAAAATTTCAAAAAAACAACAACCCTCAAGCTAATTTTGACCAACTGGGATGTTTTTGGCAAGACATTTATGAGCTATGAAAACACGACCAAGTTTGTTCTTTACGCACAGAACTTCCTTAGTAACAAAATATGAGTTGTCCAGCAGACATTAAAGCATTTGCTGTACATCATAACTAAAGGGCACACTTGCAAATGGTACCAATGAATTGTCTACCCATGAAAAAGGATTCTTACCTTAGAAGGATCTGGTGGTAAGATGGCTTCTATTGTAAAAGGGCTTCCCAGAACTGGATTCCCATCATAATTGACATCAATGGCATGAAATCCTTCTACTTTTGGAATATACATTGCCCTCCAATACTGTTTTCCAGTGTCAGGTTCCACTAAGCATGGTAACATTTTCTCATTTGGGGCAAATATGGCCACATCAAGTTTACCTTGTCCACCAGCTGCTTTTGTGTCAATGATAAATTCTTGATCTTTCCCTACTTCGACTCCTTAGAAAATAAAGAAAACAGACTGAAAATGGGTCTCTTTCCACCAGATGCCTGGAAAATCCATCAACGGTATGAGGAATAGACATATATGCATAAAGGGAGTACCACTACATCCAAGCATACTTTTTATTTATTTAACAAATTTATATGGTTGCCCAATTCACAAACATAAGGTTTTATCCTTCACTTTACAACAGCGTGTTCTGCAGTGAAGTTTTTCATTTGTATTCTAACAAAGTATACACTAGATGAATTACTTACTGTTTTCTAGGCCACTGATTTTAACTTTGCTCAAGTCAAGTGGCGCAGCAACATCTACAGTGAAAGGACTTCCAGGAATAGGATCACCACCATAATTCACCTGAATTCCCATCTTACCCTGGAATGATCAGATATATTTTTAAAGTCATTTCATACTAAGAAACCCAGCAAACACTATAATAAATTAACATGTGAAGATGAACTTTTCCAGAAATCATGCAGGTAGGTGATGCTCACTTCCAGATTTCTAGTGAAGAATCTTTCATAGTATATACCAACACATCTCTAAGAATAACAAATCAGAAATACTGAGAAATATGATTTTTTATCAGCAATTTAAAGTGATTTTTTTAGAAACAATAAAAGATGCTGTCTTCCCCTTGGGGGTTGTTATCATTTGTATAATAAAACCAATTTTGAATTCAGGCATTTCTGTAAGATTTCTGAGACCTGACAGATTATAATCTGAAATCCTTGGTGCTCTTTGAGCTTGGTTGTTTGCTTGCAGATGTTTTGTTGCAAAACTAGATAATAGCTTCACTGATATTATCTATTTAAGATGATATGGTTTTTATATCTGCACATCTGAACAGGCCAGGTATGCTCTGCATATACTTTGGTTATTATCCCTTTTCAGGGGCCCCCAGCAATGCGAAACTGGACGGGGAGAAAGAGCAAGTCTCCCAGCCATCCATAACGGCTGCGTGGCAAACCCAAAGAGACGACCAGCAAGGAGGGGTGCTCGCTGGATCGCGGGAGAGCTGCAACTCTCCCATTAGATCTGGCGATCCCTCCAAACCAGCGGACAAAAGGACCGGCCATTATGGCTCGTCCCAAGGTTGTGAACATTTTCCACCAGGCAACTCTTAAAGCAGCGCAGAAGAGACTGAGTGAGATCTACCTCTTTTACAACCTAATTACTTTCTGTACCTCCTTAAGCTGCTAAGCATTCTCCCCCCTGTGCTGAGGGAAGGGAAACTTTAGCTCTCCCTCCAGAAAGAGCGGCGACTAAATATCCAGGGGCGTTTTAAATGTTGAAAAAGTAACTGAATCCCAATTGGAACTTTATTTCTTAAAGCATGTGGACTGAAATATTTTTTATTTCTTATTTTTCATTATTTACTTCTGTTGGAAATCTGGGTTTCTTATGAAAAAAGAAAAACTGAAAAGATTAAGATAACTTTGGGTCTCAAAGAGAAATTTTAAAAGGGGTCTGGCTGATTGCCCAGGGAAATAGATAAGATACATAACCTTGAGAGCTCTGAAACAACAGCTGTGAAAGGCTCTATGTTTCCTAACTAGAAATTTTTTTTATCTCTCTTGGATTTTCTAAGTGTAAAGCCTTTAGTTTAAAATATCAATATGGAAGAAGGCCAGGAACAAAATTTCTTTATAGATGAAGATCAACAAACTCTCGCTATGTTGAAAACACTAATTCAAACTCTTACCACTACCAATGAAATACTAAGAGGCTATGTGAAGGAACAAGAATACAGCCCAGATATGAAAGCCCAAACTTTGACCACAACTAAAGAACCATCTATACAAAATACAATAGAAAAAATGAAACTTTAAAATACTATGACAGAAGAATCTACAATTCAACAAAATATTGGTATTTGAAAATCCAGAAAAGATATCGACAGCTTGGAAAAAGGAAAAGGTTTCTTATACAACACAGAAGGAACTAGAGGATCTAGAAAAACCGTTGGATGAGAAGACAAACAACTCAGAAGAACCACGTCAATATGGAAGAATAAAGAAACGACCCACTAGACCTACAAGTCCTCGAAAAAATGGCGACCGGATGGTTTTGGTAACATCAATTAATATACATGATACTACAAGGAGATTGGTCCGATGACCCAAAAACAAGGACATGGAAGATGATTTGGCAAAAGAAAAAAGCCAGAATAAGACTCAAGAAGTATGGAGTTTTGACCATGTTACTGAAATCTAAAACAGAATGTACTTAAATAGATAAGCTATGCATGTTGAACACAAGACATTGTTATGAACTGAGATAAAGAAAAAATTTCAGTCATTAAAATTCTTGCAGTATAAATACTAATAGCTAATTTGAATATTGATTTGTGCATAAAGGTTATGTAAAAGTGAATAATGTAGATAAGTTAAAAAATTATTGTTTAAAGTAATAAATAGGTCTATATGGACCGTTAAAAACGGAAATTATCAGTTTAAGCAAGAGATAGCAGATACAAAGAGGAAGAGAGGAAGTATTAAATACTGAAACAAAAAAGAAATTTTGATTATTACTTAAAAAAACAAAACTGAAAATTAGCAAAAAGATATCATATTGTATCCTTAATTTGTTGACATAGATGGTGAGAAGTAAAGTAAACAGGATGTGTATTTTGAATATTAGATTTTGTGAGGAATGGTGATAGATGAATTGGGAGTATATTAAACATTTTGGGAATGATAAATATTAAATGTTGAATCTAAATGTTAGTGCAAATTAAAATTGAAAAATTTAATTAGGTCATTGATTGTCTAAAAGATTGTATATTAAAACAACTGGAATATGTGTAAACTAAAAACTATGGATATATGTAAGAAAGTTATTTTTTATGTGACTGATAGGATAAAACTTGTCTTTAAATTCACAAATACACAGTATATATGAAGGGAAAAAGAGAGGAAATCTTTATGGTAGCAATCTGAAATCTGTACTAATGATATTTGTATGTAATTGAATTACTGCTACCTAGCCACCACGTTGCTTTTCAAATATGTAAATGTAATATTAGAAAATCAATAAAATTTGTAAAAAAAAAAATTTGGTTATCATCTACTTTTTTCTGGTTCACATTCACCCCCCACTGTCACTTTGTATACTGTTCTGAAGTTTCAATAGCAACTATAACCACCCTCAAACAGGACAATTGGCCTGTTGTTTCTGTTTACCAGTTTAGTTAAATGCTTAGAAGGAAGAAATGCTGACTGCCCTAGAAACTGCCATTTAGCTGCTTAAAATATGGGCAAGATGGGCATGGGCAAGATTAATATACCCAGAACCTCCCTTTTCTCTTTTATGTGGAATATTAGTATAGTATAGCTGGTATAGAATAGATATTTTGACAATTTTTTTAACAAAGTTACTTGGGCAAGGGCCAGAACAGCATAATAAGATAACTCCTTGTAACCAAGTTGTATATCATAAGACAGTTCTGGTAATTAATTCCTTGGAAATTGAAGTTATATTTTCACAGGCTTAGACACAGCTTAATGTTTAATAAGTAGATTTCTCATTACAATATTTACAAATCTGACAGCAAGGACTAATTTGCTTGCCAACCTCACCCTTTAAAATGTTTTATCTCCCATTTCCATTCAGAGCGCTTTCCAGAAATACAGAAATGTATATTGTATACCATTTAAATAAGGCAGCATTATTCAAAACTGTCACTAGCTAATGTTAGGTTTTCAATCCATAACAGAACGATAATAGAATTCCATTATTAAATCTCCTTTAATCTTTTACTTTATATTATATTATTAGATATCATCTATAGGTCTATTGGCGTGTATCATGGATTACTTGGCTTTGAAAAAGGCTTGACTTTCTGAACACTAACCAAACCAAGAAATGTTAACTGCTGCCAAAAGACATTTGACAAGAGACAACCATATTTTGAAGACAGTTCATCAAATGTAAGCTACACTTTCAGACATGCAAGTTGCCAGAGTTAATACAAAGAAACACTGTTCAGAAGTTAAAATCCATTTCCAGTTACAACAGCAGCATGCCTAAGATAAAATTGGCATCAATGATGCTACCAAGATCCAACTAAAACAAAGACATCACTGAATTTAATTACTCCAAAGTAGAGACACCTAAAAGTTGTTGGGGTCAGCAAGATAGCCTAGAGATCATAACAATATGAAAAATATCTTAGTTTACTTTGAAAACTGTCTCTGCAATAATCACCCTTACTATCTCTCTCAGCACAGAACTAAATGACAGCTCATCTAACAAGCAGACGAATTACACCAACGTGTGTGGATTCCAGTTCAGGGTGAACAGTAATCTTCAGTTTTGCTTTGCTGCTTGCTTGATGATGTCCCAGAGCCAACAGTAACATTGCACACTGTTAGAAACACATGCTAATTGGAAACTATGACTTAAATTCCTATAAACAAAATTCAGCTGAGTTCAGAGTTTAAAATGTATTAAACAGCTTTCACAGCATTATTTAATAAAAATACATATGTGTTAGAAACTTGCTGTGTACAGAACAAGATCTGAAATTATTGCAGAACACCTACACATTTTATTTACAATGACAACTACCTCAGACTTGTAGACTTAAAGAAAAGTAAACCACATTTCTGTCCTTTCATAGGAGAATTTACCTGCTGTACAGGAGTGTATTTTACAGTGTGGGAATAATCATAGTTGTCAATGAAGTCTAAATCTTTGACAGCATCTCCTTCCATTGGTCCACTGAACTGGACATCCAGAGGGGCTTTCCCAGCACCTTTTGTGAACACAGTGAAGTGCGTGGGCTTCCCATTTTCCACACCTGGATAGATAAAGGAATGGAATTCATGTCTAGACACATTGTGGAAAAAGAAGTGCAATCCTTTTTGGATAAATATTACAAATATCAAATTTAATTTTTCATACTCCAGATTTAATTTTCTAGAATCTATTTATGGGGCTTGACAAGGAATAGGGTTTTTTTTAATTGACTAATTAAATAGTTGCCTAATAATCAAGCAGAAATCTTACCTATTGCACCTAGTCCAGGTCCTTCAGTTTTCACCTTGTTTGCATCATGTGATGGTTCCACTTTCACTCTGAAAGGACTTGTAGGAATTTCCTTAAGTCAAATAAACAAACAAAAAATTGATATTACATGCAGTAACTTTTCAACAAAATCTCCATAAAGAAGAAAGATCCTGAGGCTTGAATATTAATATATATATATATATATATCCTTGTATGTACTGTCCCTTGCATATACTTGCTCTTTAAACTACTAGATTTCCAAATTATTGCATTTCCCTGTAAACAAACCAAAAATGAAAATATTTGTTTGTAGCACATTTCTGAATAACCAGGAGATCAAAATAAACTAATCTTCTACTACTAAGTTTTTCTAGAAACGTAAGACAGCAGTCTTTGTCCTATTTAATCTTAAGGCCATCCACGTTTATTACATCACTTAAATAAAATAAAAGTTACTGTAGCTGTATATATTAGAACTAAAGCCAATTTTTATCAGATTGCCTCTGTCAATCTGTTCCAAGTACGTGTTTATTAAGACATGACATATTTTTGTATATTTTGATTGCCGTAAGCTATTCTGTATGCTGCAACTAAAACAGAAGAATGAAATACATATTAAATATATCACTTAATACCATACAGAGATACTGTATGGGATCAATCTGAATCAGTCACTGGGATCAAAGGCTTAGTCCTCCAAGCTTTCGCATTTGTGCTGGAGCCATCCTCAGGGAATGGAGGAGAGAGAGAGAAGTTCCCCGAGGATGGGCTCCAGCACAAGTCTGAAATCTTGGAGGACTAAATCTCTGATCCTGGTGACCAACTCAGATTGGATCCTGCAACATTATCCCAGGACACATATGTTTGCCCTCATTCATGATATGATTACAATATAATACAACCACTAATCCAACTTTCTCTATCCAGATGGTTTCAGTCTTATACCCAGCATTAGAAATCATACATCTAAGATATTTTAGGGACTGGAAACAAGGATTGGCATCAAAAGCCTCATGAGATAATGACTTACCTCTCCAGCAAATAGTACTTTAACAGTATAGCGCCCAGCTGCAGGTGGGTTGTATTTCACTGTAAATGTATCATTAGCATTGTGAATGATGCCGAATTCTATGTCTTCCTCTTTTTCACTTATTACATGAGCATCACACTTGATGCCCACACTCACATCACCTAGAAAGAAACAATTCACTAGAAATTGTATTGACAATTGTCCCTCTATAACATCTTTTGCTGCTTAAATATTTATTCTTTAAAGTACACTATTTCTATCAGCCACTAGAATGAGATAGCACATCCACCTAAAAGCAACATTATGGGAATCAAGCTTTCTCTTTGAACAGCATTTCAGCTTGATTACTGGGATGTCACTATTCAACAATTTGCTATACCAATCTGTTTTTTACCTTCTCCCGCTTCTGTACAGTCCACAGTGAAATGAGTAGGCTCATTAGCTTTCAGACCACTTCTTGCCACCCCTGGTCCAATAACTTTCACCTTCTGAGGATGAGTGCCTTGTCCAATCTGGACCTAGGGTGACATATTTCAAAATGTGAACTTAATAAATATAGATTAAGCACTTTAGAATATTCAACATTGGTCAGACAATCCTTTACGTTTCTTCTACTGACATTCAACATATTGTTTTAGGTATTTGTTGAATCTATTCTCTAAGAACTCAAGGAGTCATGCAACTTTTTCCAACAATCCTCTGGGAATGGACTGGGGGGTGGACCTTCGGTCTCTGGCCCCCATCCAACACCTCAGCCACATAGGAAAGACTAGTGGCCTAATTAGTTATTATTTACTTTCCATAGTGGCCAACTGGAAACCTCTGAGGAACCCATGTGAACCAAAGAGAGTTCCTATTTATCTTCTCTATTAACTGGCATTAAGGACATCTACTGGCACTACTGCCTCAGACAATACATAGCCATTATTTGCTCAGTTTGTGCTTGTGTAAACTACATAACATTCACCACTTTAATTCCTCTAGTTTTGTAGTCCCTTTTTAGCCATGTTGAGTTATTTAACATGATCTCCAAAGCTGACCAATTCATACTCTAAACTCCAGACATTTGGTCAGGAATTAAAAAAACACTGGTCCTTCATTTAATCCATTTTTCCCACTCCTAATCTGAGTCTTCCTAATCTCATTTTAGAATAACAGTAAGACTAAGATCTATTCAGAAATACATGAAAATGTTAAATGTTTATAAATATTGTGTATCAGAGTACAACAAAGGGACAGTTAGAAAGTAAATATTCATAATATTTTAGTACTTTTCATTCTTTTTAAATGATGTTTCTGAATGACAAAATAGTGGATTGACACTCTATTCAGAGATTCAAAAATATCTCTAAAATCCTTTATTGTTAACAATAATGTATTTTTATGGTTAATTTTTCATTAATGATATACTGGGAACTAAATGTACAACTTCTCTAGCATTCTTCCTCTTACTATCTTTGCATCAATTATTTTTTATTTTCACGTTCCTTTTTTAAAAAAATGTGATGAATAAAAAGTGATTTTAAAAGAATAGGATTTGCTTTCAAGTAAATATCAGTTAATCTAAGCAGGTGTTTGCAAAAGGTGTCAGGAAGCACACTGCAACTGGAAAACAAGCAGCTGGAGCTATTTAAGCACTTTGCTACTTACTCTGCAAGGACTGTTAGGGACATTTGCTCCTCCCCAAGTAACAGCAATAGTATGCTTGATGGGTTTGGTTGGAACGTAAGAGCAGGCATAGATGCCATCAGGCTTGCTCCTCATTTGAATATCAATAGGATTTCCATCTGCATCCTAAAAAAAAGGGAAAAGCATGCCTGGGTTCCATGAAAGCTGCTAAATATGAACTCAGTTTTAACATTAGTTGTACAAATAGTCATGCAAGGGGAGGCAGGTACATAGTTTAACATAACCAGTAAAGTTAGGCCTTCCTTTTATGAAACTTCTGTTCACCGTACATTTGTGCTTGTTCTGCTACAGCTGGATTATCTCTTCCCCACTATGGTCAAGTATCACCAACTACCTTGTGGAAATGATTCCAGGAGAGTGAGGCACTGGGATCAGTTCCCCAGAGCTTATGGAAAAGATCTTGACTTCTATTTTCATTATTATCTCTACCTCACGTTCAGTTGTTATTACCTATCCTGAAAGTATTTCTAAATTGATAGGCAGAAGGTAGCATATCAAACTTTATTTCGTCTATTATTTTCTTTCCACTTAGAAATAAGATGTAGATTGTAGATGCAGAATCAATGAATTTTATTTGCTTAGCAAAGCAAATGGTTTATATTACCTTGATTGAGGTGCAAATTGGTTCTCAGTGAGGTGATAGAAAACTCACATCATTGTAATAAAAATGTGTTCCAAATCAAATCCTTTCAGATACAGAGATGGGGCAGGCCCTTATGATGTATTCTTTAAATCAGACATGTCAAACACAAGGCCCGGGGGCCAGATCCGGCCAGCAAAGTGGTTTCGTGTGGCCCGCGAAGCCATCCTGGAAACAGTGAGGGAACGGCCCCCACTGCCTTGGCCCTGACCCAGAGACCCTCCTTCTGCTAGAGACCCTCAGAACTGTCCCACTCCTGCCCAGGCCCCCATAGGCACCCTTGATGCGATGTAGAACTGGCCATGCCCACCCAGTAGGCCATACGCACTCTAGCCATGCCCACCCAGTAGGCCACGCCCACCCAGGCCATACCCACCCAGCCCCCTAAGGGCAACCTCAATGCTGATGTGGCCCTCAATGAAATTGAGTCTGACACCCCTGCTTTAAATGTTATAACCCCACTATATTTAGGAAGAAACTTATGAATATTGCCAAGCATTTGTATACATAACTCAAGATGCCTAAATAATCTATGGATAAAGCTACATGAATTAGGAGCAAATGTCGCTTGGATCTTTGCCTTACTTGTGCATAAATCTTCAGAGGAGCATTCCCAGCTTCCTTTGTATCAACTACAAAGTCTGCAGGATTGTTCACAATGCAGCCAGTTCTTTCAAATCCTGGGCCATAAGCTTTTACCTAAAAAAAAGATTAGCAAGATAATAAGGTGAGAATAGGCCAAGATTCTTTTACAGTCCATTATATTACCAACACTGCATTGTCTTCACATCCAGTCAAACAGGTTGCCTGATTGACCTAAGTATTAGGTCAAATATACAAGTAAAATAAGTAATTTGTAGAATGCTCAAGGGAGCATCCTACAATGTAAATGAAGCATGCACATTTATATTTATATATTCCTCCATCAAATACATTTCTCAAGGATTACATTTCTAAAGCTAAACTAGAACAGAGGCTTGTACCTATTATTCACAAACTGGCCAGGATGAGGCAGAAACAAATCAACAACAACAACAAAAAGAATTATTATGAGTTGTGTTATGTAGTGGGTTCTTCAAGCAGGAAAGGAGACGAGGCAAGTGAGTTCAACAAAGCTCATGGTTTATTGCTTGCAGGATCTGAACTGAGAATTGGGCTGCAAATAGCAGCAATTTATAGCCTAGCCCCTGGGCGGCAGCCAATAGGTTTAAAGCAACCATTGCCGCCTAGGGACAGCCAATAGCAGCACTGGAGACCTGGAGTCTGGGTTGCCGGAGAGCCGTTAGCTGCTCCAGTTAACCACATGGTATTACAATTGAGCCTAATACATAACACCCCTCCCCTCTTAGATCAGACAAGCAATAGTTGGCCTTAATACAATTAACAAGACTTAACATCATAGCAACCTTAAAGAAAAAAACAATACAAGTTACAAGGATTAACATTATAGCATCTGAATGAATAGGCTTTCATTGACAGTACACTAGACAGTTAACATCATAACTCGTTTTCAGTAGAGCAACAAGTTACAGTACAGACAACATTATAGTTCTTTATTTTACAACGTAATCAGCAAGATAAGAAGGAGGCTTGCGTGCCCTTGTGGAACGCCACAGAGTTCCAGTCACTTTATGGCCTACCAGCTTACCCATCGGGCCAGGTAGACCATTGTCCTTTGATGCACCTGAGTCAAAGGAATTAGATGCTCTCTGGCTGGCCTCTCCAGTTTGGCCCATCCGAGTCAGACTGATCAGCAAAGTAGACACAGCGGTTGTTGAAGTCTGGTTGGCTTGCTCCTTCAGGGGATCCATGTTGCATTTCTGGACTCCCCTCTTCTATGCCCAGTTCCTCATTGGTTATGAAGGAAGAGTCTTGAGGGTCCATGTATGGGCTGGCTTGACTGCAAGTTTGGGGATCTTGGAAGGAACTCATGACGCAGTCCTCGCTTAGTGGCCATTCTGGAAAACGTTTTCTGAATTGATCAATGTGGCGTCTGATAACTCGCCCTTCCTCCAGCCCCACTTCGTAAGACAGGGGCCCAGATGATTTGGTAATTTTACCAGGAACCCACAGATTCCCATGCCCATAGTTTCTGGCCCATACCTAATCGCCCATTTGCAGTCCCCTAGGGGGTTTTGGTCGAGAGGCTTCTGCTGCCACTCTATCTGGATGCAACCTGTCCAGTTTAGTGATCAGACACCTCCCCCAATGCAGTTCTGTAGGACTTTTACCTGTAGCAGTGCAGGGCATAGAATGCTGGCAGAGTAGAAAATCTGCCAATCTGTGATGCCAGTCACCTGTTACAATGTGCTTGAGTGATTCCTTCATTGTCCTCACCATATGTTCAGCTTGACCATTAGTGGATGGGTGAAAGGGGGCAGACATTGCATGTCTGATAAGAGTAGCTCTGAGGAAAGCCTGAAATTCAGCAACAGTGAATTGGGCCCCATTGTCTGAAGCTAAGACATCTGGCAATCCATGTGTGGCAAAGAGTTTTCTCAGCACCTGGATGGTCCTAGCAGTAGTCATGTTTGCAACTGGAATTACTTCCAGCCATTTGGAGTGGCTGTCCACCACTATGAGAGAGAGCTGTCCCTGAAAGGGCCCAGCATAGTCTATGTGAATTCTAGAACAGGGAGTGTGTGTTTCCTCCCACCTGTGAACTGGGGCATGTGGCATCTGGCATCTCAGGCCTAGATTGCTGGCATGTATAACAACCATGGACTTGTGCCTCAATGTCCTTGTCAAGGCTAGGCCACCAAAGGTAGCTTCTTGCTAAAACTTTTATTCTGACAATGCCTGGATGGCCTTCATGTAATGACTGTAAAACCCTCTCAAGGAAGAGGGAATTATGACTCTGTTTCCCCATAAAATGCACCCCTTGTGGGCTGATAGCTCATGCCTTCTGACAAAGTAATTCTGAAACTCAGAACCTGGGCTTTTATCCAATCACCCCGTGTGTACCCATGAAAGCACTCTACTAAGTGTTCTATCTGTACCTGTTTCTGCAGCAATGTCCCCAGCATGGAGGGGAAATTCAGGCAGGTCCTGTATCGACAGAATTCTGGCTGCAGGGGCTGGGTCTGGTTCCATTAGTGGCAGTGGGAGTCTGCTGAGGCCATCAGCATGGCCCATTTCTTTACCAGGTTTGTGAACCAATTTAAAAGTGTATGCAGATAAGAAAATAGACCATCCCAGCATTCTTGGGGAAAGTATGTGGGGGGTTTGTTTGTCTGTTATGAAAAGTCCCAACAGAGGTTTGTGGTCTGTAAAGACCGTGAAGTCCCTGCCATATAAATAGTCATGGAATTTTTTTATTCCAGCAACAATGGCTAGGGCCTCTTTGTCAATTTGAGCGTAGTTACGCTCAGCAGAGGACACTGAATAAAATGCTATAGGGACCGGTGTTCCATTCTTTTCTAAATGACTCAAAACTGCCCCTACCCTGTAAAGAGATGCATCACATGCTAAACAGACTGGTTTAGACTCTCTAAAATGAGTTACAGTAGATTTATCTGACAAGAGTGCTGTTAAGTCCTGGAAGCTATTTTCATGAATGCTGGTCCATTTCCATGGAGCTTTCTTATCTAAGAGCCTGTGAAGAGGTTCTGCCAATGTGGCCTTGTTAAGCAGAAAGGCATGGTAGAAATTGAGGAGGCCCAAGAATGCTTGTAGCTCTCCTTTGGATTTAGGACTAGGAGCCATTTTAACGGCCTTCACTTTGGATTCAGCAGGATGAATACCGTTAGCATCAATTCGAAATCCCAGAAAATCTGTTGAAGGGACACCAATACTACATTTGCTCTTTTTAAACTTGAGGCCTGCTTCGCAAAGCCTCTGTAGGATAGTCCTGAGCCTGCTGGCTAACACTTCTGTAGATTCCCCAGCAATAAGAACATCATCAAAATAAAGGCAGAGGCTCTGAATGCCTTTAAGTGTGCGTTCCATGATCCCCTGGAAAACGCCTGGGGCAACGATGACTCCAAACTGTAAACGCTATACTTTGAAAGCTCCCCTGTGAGTCACGATCGTCTGAGCTGCGGCTGTGGCCTCATCAGCTGGCAGTTGCTGATAACCCTGTGCTAAATCTAATTTAGTGAAAATAGTACTCCCTTGCAAGGAAGCTAAAATGTGGTTGACCACTGGGACAGGGTAAGCGTGTTGCTTAAGGGCTTTATTAATTGTACATTTATAGTCTGCACATATCCAAATTTCCCCGTTGGCTTTAAGTGTGGTGACTATAGGAGTTTCCCACTCCACACCATTAACTGGTTGTAAAACGCCCTGTCCTACCAGCTTGTCTATTTCTGAGTCAATTTTATGTTTGAGGGCAAAAGGGACCCTTTGTGGATTAACCCTAATGGGAACTACATTGGGGTCTAGCTTGAATGAGATAGGCGGGCCTGTGAATGTTCCTAGGGCTGAATCAAAAACGTCTGCAAAGTCCTCACAAACTGACAAAAGGTTTGCAGCTTGTGTCCAGTTGATACCAGTAATCTGAATGCCTAAGGCATCAAACCAATCAAGTCCAATGAAACTCGTTCTCTGCCCCCCTACTACTATGACATCCAGGTGCCCATAAAACCCCTTAAATTTTACAGTCATGGTAGCTTCTCCCTTAACTTTAACTTGAGCATTTTGAAAGTCAGTTAAAATTATGTCTGAGGGCCTCAGCTTGGCCCATTTGTTACTGCACCTGCACACGAAATTGAAGGTGTCCTGGGAAATAATGGAGACAGCAGAGCCAGAGTCCAACTCCATTTTACATGGGACTCCCTTGTAGCTCTACCAGCAGTTTGAGTTTAGATTTGAGGGGGCGTCGGGCCCCAGTGTGGCACATGCTTCTACGGCTTCTACAAAACCCCACATTAAATGGACCCTGGGCCCCGGTACCTCTCCTAGTCGGATCTTCCGACTGGTGTTTGGGTGGCCGGTCCCTCTGGCGAGCTCTGCAGACCGCTGCGATGTGGTCTGTCTTGCCGCAGGCCCTGCACGTGGCTGACCGGAATCTGCAATCGGCGTGAAAATGGTTGCCGCCGCACCCTTTACATCTAGATAAGAGAACTGCCTTGTAAGTGTTCTCTTGCTGTTTTCTGCTGTGTTGCTGCACGTCGGTTTACTTGTGAAGCTTGTTAACTTCAGGATCTTCTTCCTCCAAAAATTCCTCTAAGCACTTAGCATCCTCGTGGTGGACCGTTTCTTCATGTTTCGTTTTGGTGGGCTGGATTGTTTGGACTGCACCCCTGGCGGCCTCATCTGCCATAACTTCGTCTTGAGCTTCTGAAAATGTTAATTTCAGTGTGGCAAAAAGTCTTTGTTGGAGCGTTTGGTTCCACAGGCCACAGACTAGCCAGTCTCGCAGTTGCTCAAGGTTCGAAAATTTACAGAAGCGTGCGGCCTGCCTCAAGGCCGCGATAAATTCTGATGCTGTTTCGCCAGGTTGCTGTACTCGCTGATCAAACGTGAAGGGCCAGGCAATCTCTGACATCTTTGGCTGAAAATGTTCTCCCAGCTTCTTCTTGAGGTCCGAGTAGGAAATCGACTCTATCTGTGTCGGAGCAAAGAGGTTTTCAGCCAGGTCGAAGGTGGTTGGGCCGCATATGCAGAGCAACGTGGCGGCCTTCAACCCCTCTTCTGCGATTTGGTTTGCCCAGAGGTAGTTTTCTACCTGGGACAAGTAGGAAGGCCATCCCTCTGGGTACTTGACGTTGAATTCATGAAGTCTTCTGACCTTCGGCATTCTGTCTTCGGTTGGTTCCTGCGGTTTCCAATCCTGCTTCCCAAGGCCCAGGGAATGAATCCACTGAGCACGTGATCGCTAGTGTGGCTTGCTAGCCAACTGTAGGGGGGGAGGAGAAATACCTTTTCCTCCCAAGCATGAGCTGCTTCTCCCCTAGTGGACTTCAGCTCTTTTTTGGAAGCAGGATCCCACCTTCATCGCCAGTGTTATGTAGCGGGTTCTTCGCACAGGAAAGGAGACGAGGCAAGTGAATTCAACAAAGCTCATGGTTTATTGCTTGCAGGATCTGAACTGAGAATTGGGCTGCAAATAGCAGCAATTTATAGCCTAGCCCCTGGGCAGCAGCCAATAGGTTTAAAGCAACCATTGCTGCCTAGCGACAGCCAATAGCAGCACTGGAGACCTGGAGTCTGGGTGGCTGGAGAGCCGTTAGCTGCTCCAGTTAACCACGTGGTATTACAATTGAGCCCAATACATAACAAGATGGGTATTCATTTAGCCTGTAACATAGATTGCTCTTATTTAAAAGGACCAATCCTGAATTTAACAATAGACTTGTAAGTAAACAGCTCAGGCCTCTGGCCTAATCTGATGGAAACCAGTCCCCCAAACTACCAAATTCTTACAATTTCTAAAATTTTTCAAAAGAAAAATTGTTAGTTCTGGCCCTCCTTGGGGCCTGAAAGCCAACGGTGTGACTTTTGGCCAGTCACTCATTCTCAGCCCAATCCACCTCATAGGAGGCAGGTTTATTAGATAAGTAATATTTCCTGCCTTGAGTGATATATAAAAAGGTAGAATCATCATTATCTCTTTGTATCCTTGCCTTGTCAGAGTTGAAGTCTAAAGATGCTGGCTGGATGTGTGCCATGTAAGGGCTATCTTTGATGTCTTCATCATCACACATAATGTGAACAGCATATTCACCAGGCTCTTTAGGCCAATATTTCACATCACATGAGCCGTCATTCTGATCATCACACTCAATTTTTGCTTGCGATGGGCCTTCAATGGCAAAGCCTGAAAAAAAAGATTTTAGCAGTTAGAGCCACTCAAATTTAGGATTTTTAAGGCTGTGTATTAAGCTGCAATGTCAATACAAGAGTCTGTTGAATAAACAATACTTGGTTGGATCATACAATTCATTAATCATAGCCATGAAAATTTCATATTTTAGAATAATATATAAACCCAGTCTAACAAAATGTGTGAGCCTGATTATCTGTTCAAAACCTATTTTCCCATTTACAACAGCAATCTCAAAGTTTTTTTTCCAGCCAATATCTACATGACCTCAATAGCTGGGTTAACAGATTGTACCTAGTGATAAACAGTACCTGTTTGCTTAGTTTAGGTTTTGTGTGATGTCTAACAGAACATTATAGTTTATAAGCTGCCATTTATGGTTTAGAATTTTATGTGATCCCAGCCACTTTCAATGAGTCAGCAAACCATAGTTTAGTGTGATGTCTGAATTAATTTAATCTACACATTGCACTGTAATTCCGTACCTGTAATCCACAGTGCTAAGTATTAATATTGCCTATGATTTTTGTTAGGATGTTCTTTCCTACTATTATATCAGATTCTGTTTCAAGGCAAGGCTAATAATGTTATTAGCTTGGTAACTTTGAAGAAAAAAATGATTGGTCATTGCTTATTGCTAATCTCTCTCAGATGAGAATAGGATATAGACTTGACATCAAAAGCACTCTGCAAAGCCAATTCCATTTAAATATAGTTAGAAAATAAGATTCAACCCATTAGTTCAACCACAGGAAATTCTTACTATTGAAATAATTAGACATCATCTATCATGTAACATCTGTTTTGGAAAGAAGCAGTGTAATGAGTCAGGTTATTACCTAGGGATCCAACTTCCGGACCAATCGATTCTACAATGAAGTCTGCTGATTTACCAACAACTCCTTCATGAAGGCCTGGCCCCCAAGCTCTCACTTTCTGAGGACCAGCTTCAGGACTGACTTGCACTTCAAATGGGCTAGGAGAAGAAAGTAGAATTAGGAAAAATGAAGAGGCAACAATCATGGGCACAAATATATTTAATCCGTATCTGTTTATTGAGCAAGAACAGTCAGTAACAGATTGGAGCTAAGATGTTTCAGGAACAACCAAAGGGCTATCAAAAAGCTTACCAAACAATTTAGAGCTAATACCCAATTCCATACCTAAGTCACCACAAGAGAGTTACGATGAAATACCAAAGAAAACCATGTAGACACCCATTAGTATTTTCAAGAAAAGGGAGAACACAAAAATTAAATTGGGAATTTGATATGCTAAACATTTTTCTGCTCCAAAGTCTTGTTTTTAATTGTTTCTTAGTACCTATTACCAAATTTAGGCTAGACTGGAAAGACAGGATATTCCTTTGTCCCACAGTAAAGCTTAGAACTAAAACCGAAACTGTCACAAATACAATATTCTTCCAACACATATGATTTTAAAATAATTTACTATGGAATCACTTTCAATTACAACATATTAAATATTTCAACTCACCTTTTTGGGATGTTGTGACCTCCCCAAGAAATTGTGACAATGTATTTCCCTGGGATTACTGGATAGTATTCAAATGCATATACTCCATCCATGAATTCCTTTTGTTTTACAAGTTCTTCTAATCCTTCTGAAGAAATATCATTAATTTAGCATTAGTCTTTAATAACTCCAGCCTATATTCTCTAGATCTAGGTAATTGCATGTTTCAAGATCAAATGCCAAGAATGAAGTCATTTTTTCTTCTCATCCAAAAACTGTTGCAAAGGGGAGATACTACCCTAGTCATGTAATAAAGACAGCATAAATATTTCCAGAAGAATGTGATGAGTAAAAGTGTTACGTTACCATGCTTAATACATTTCCCTATGTTATTCCTTAGTCTGCAACATTATGCATGTCATATGTGAAAACAAAGAAAGCTTAAGCTTTGTTGGACCTCATGACCACAAATATTTGGGGAATGCCTACTTGATTTAGTTTTCTTGAGAGTCTAAATATTCTAAAGTTTGTTGACACAAGCCTATTCTCTTTACTATTGCACAGTTGGCAACATTTTCTAGCCAATGCTCAAGCAGCATTGTGTAAATATTACAACTCATTTTATCAAAGGCTCCCCAAAATCTATACTAATTTATATGAAATTGAGATGGAACTCCATTTGTTTAATTTGGAGGCCAGAAATCCCTTTCAAACCAGGCTATGTTCCCAAAATTGAAGAGATGACTGTCACATAGATGATCTTTCAGTTCATTGCGATTTCCACACTGACGTAGTTTTGTTAAACTGAAGAACAAAAAAAAATCATATGATCTCTCAGTTTAAAGACCCTAGTTTTTTGTGGTTTTTCACTCAAGGGAATATGTAAAGTGTAATGTTCTGAGTTATTTTTGTCTTCAGTCTATAGACAAGGAAAAGAATGACTGCTTTGAAAACCTGATATGATCACACCAGTTGCATTCACCATATGTAAACTATTTCAAGACTAGTTAAAAAGGCTAGCTACATATAGCAAGTCAGGCTTGTTATGCAAATCTCTTCTGCTAATGTTTCTATCTGAAATAAACCTTGCGGGTTATCAACGTTTCCATAAGATATCTCTTTCAAAAAGGTTGAGTGACTCCACCAAAAGTTGATTCATGTAGTGTGATTTGGCCTACGCACTCACAAACACACACATACACACAGAGGGAATCTCAATCTGGAGATAGAAAGTCGCTTCTGTCCTATAAATTGGAGAATTGAACTTTGTCTGAAAGTCTGTCTTTTCATTTTGCATATCAGAATTATTGGCTTTTGCTTTTTTTTTTCCCAAGCAATGTTTTCCTACAAGTTTAGTCTCGTCTTAGAATAAGGATTTTCCTGCACAGACATTTTGGCCAAGAGCCTCATCAAATACATGATTCCATATCAAAGATTACAAAAAACTTACACAGGGGTTATGCAGTTCAAGTTAATTCTATATGAACATGTAAACAATATGTTATTTTAAGTGAAATTAGTGTTTTCATGCTTCTATCCATATATTAAATAAATATCTCAGTGAAAAGTGGAGCTCTATTTCACTTCTAGAGTTCTCTTGAGAAGTAAAGTCAACATGCAGATAGCAGAATCAGTGCCTGATTGGAGTTATTTGCAAAAGACTCATATCACTGTGCAAAGCAATGCAAAAAAAAATGTTCAGCACTTACTTGGTCCTTTTATTGCCACATGGATATCTCCACTCCCTGCGGCTTTAGTATCAACCTTGAAGTCTGCAGTTTCTCTGATCCTAACCCCTTTGGGTTGGAGGCCCCTACCACTGGCACGGCAGGCATTTGGATTGCAGGCTACAAGCAAATTGCAGACAGACATGAATGCAGTCTTTGATTCCTAAAGATATTTAATTTAACCAAGCCAGGCTGGAACAGCTTCTCTTGGCTTCCTTTAAGATGGATAAGACATTACATGAAATGCAAAACCTGAATACCATTTTGTAGTCTTAAGAAGCCTGTTCTTGGTTAAAGTCTTTACTTTGTACGTATACAAATATACTGAATATTAATAAGCCTTTTGTCAATGGTTGCTGCAGAACAGCTATGTATCTGAGAACAGTAAAAGGCAATCAAATATTCCCATTTCCGAAGCTCCAATTTTAGAAACATGAAGCTTTCTAGCTTAAACAAATTTTCAGAATCAGTTTCAAGTGTTTTGGAAGAGAGGAAGAAGAGGAGAAAGAAAGCACAATATAGTGAAAGAGTTCCATAGAAATTAACCAAATAATCCAGACAAGCCCATCACAGGTGTGTGCTTGGAATAGGAAGCTCTAATGTAGCGGGAAAGTAACACACAAACGGTCTTCAAATATTACTAGATATATTGGAATAACTAATAGACAGAAACTTTGAGGGGGGGATAGAAGGCAGCTTAGAAAATATTAAGCCAGGGGCATTTTGCGACAGAGGGAACATTTAAAATGTTGAGGATATATGACAGACGTTGTAACAAAGCAGTTTCATGGGGAAGGCCTGTCTGGTAAATTATTATGATGGATGCATAGTTAGTCACAAACCAGAAGATTATTCCCTCTCAATTCTTCTTGATACCAGATATTCTCTGATACTCTATTACTTTTCCCTAAGTAAGTGTGCACAGTTCTAATCACAGAACTTTGCTACAGCTATCAACTGTTTTTATTTCTTGCAAGAATGTCTTAAAAAGTCACAGGTATAAGCTGACTCACTGCTTGCAGCATATGCCAATTTCCCATTTATTTGTTCTTATTATTTTTATTTAAACAATTAAAAACCCAAGAGACAAAGTATTTGGCAGACTCTAGACTGCTTCTCCCTGGCTTAAGTTAAGAACCTACTTATCGGCATTTGTCTCATCGTGATATCGCAGCTTTTCTAAATATACCCCAGGCATCTTGCAGTAGCTCAATTCAGTACATATCTTTCTGCACTCAGCCACTGTTTCTTTGAAAGTTTTTAGCATATACTCCACAGCAACTGCTCTGACCATGCATGTATACCATCGCGCTTTTCCTAAATATTTTTTCTATAGGCATTAGCTATTCTTTGCCTGTTTGCTCACTCTAGCAAAAGGAAGATATGAACAGCAAGCTAAAGTTTAAGTCCAATTAACAATTTTCTACTTTCAAGTCTCCTACAACCAAGTTGGCTATTTGCGGTAAGGCAGTTCAACATCTTGAAGACTGCTTGCAAGAATCTCCCTAATCTGAGAAATTGCTTGCAACATTCTAAAGCATTTCTTTAAATTGCAAACTTACAGAATAGATTTGCAGGGATTAAAAAAAGGCAACACATACATGGTCACCCTGAACACATCTTACCGACAGAGCTTGCTCAACTAGGAAGTCAATAGCAGTGAAGTCCAACTTCCCACAAATTGAGAGTGGCTCAGGAGAAGTAAGCAGAGGTCTGAAAGCACAGGAGTAGGCAAGGATGGAACAGAAAGCCAGTATCATTTCAGAAGGGGGAAAAAGAGTTATGATACAAAAATAAAGAAAATATAGTGGGTTTAAGAAATATAGCAAGAAGGTACTCTACTGCAGAAGTGCCAAAAAGAAAAATGACCAAAAAGAATAAATATGACCATTTAAAATGGCAGATCAATTACGTTTAGTTAGTAAAGAGTTTTCAAGGAAGAATTTAATCACTCTTCACCAAGCCAGAATGCTGATATTTTTTTAAAAAATTAGCTTGCATTTGTAATTTTTTTTTAAAAAAAAAATCTGTATTCATATAAATGCTAATATGCACATAATATTTCATCCATCTCTAAAACATACCTTCACCAACAAGAATACCCCAAGGACTCTTTGGAACATGCTCTCCAGCAAATACTACTTTTATAGTGTGAGGGCCAGCTTGAAGAGGTTTATAAACACAGCGATGAACTTGATTTCCTTTGTCTTCTACCATAACCTCAGCTATGTTTGTTCCTTGGGGATCTTCAACCTCTACGCCTATATCACCAACACCAGCACCTAGAAGACAGAAAAGATAAGCTCAAAATTTAGCTTCCATAATTAACCTGACAGCTAGAGGCCAATATGAAGGGGAGAAAAGGGAAATGCATAATATTAAAAAACTGATTAGTAACGATAAAAATTGTACAGGATTAACAGGAAGGATCTTAATATGATGCAATTTTGCCTTGAGGGGCATCTGATTTGTTGCAAATGTTCAACACAATGCATTTGAACATAAAATCTGAAAATAAAAATCAAACTGGCAGAGTTGAAAGATGCTTTCTACAACCCTAATATCTGAGACAAAAAAACTAGAATTTTTTTTAAAAAAACCTAGTTTTTTCCCCCCAACTAGGTATTCCTAAAATTATGTAGGCCAAAAGAAGCAAATGTTTCTTCTGCAACACAGCCTAACAAGACACGCACCCTGACTGGGACCTCTTTGATATCTTTAAGCAAAGTAAAGCTAACCACAAATTAAGTTTCCATGCAAACTTGATCAGCAACAAAATGCCACACCTAGTTACTTCATCTTCTAGCAGACTGTGGAGAAACATTAGCCAAGTCAACAATGAGTGATGCAATTCAAAAGGAGCACCAATTCAAAATGCCTTCCCCCAATGGAGAAATAAATTATAAATATGGAAGAATTGGCAGAAATGGCCAAACTGACCTGCCTGGTCAAGGATAAAACAACAACAAAAAATTAATAAAAGACTGGAAAACTTTTGTGGACTTTTTGCTGAATTGGAAAAAGTATTTGCCATTTTTCACCTGTGATTTTCTGAGGAAAGATTTCTGAAAACAAAGGTTTAATCTAAAGTAGACTGCAGAATCCATGACCTCTGGAGGCCTAACCAGTCCCTTTCAAATGTTCTCCCAAACTATAGTTTTAAATTTTACTATAATTACATAAAGAGTGAATAGTCTTATTAATTTTATCTAATTGTTAAATAAAATTTAAATTTCCACAAAAATCTTAGTTGTTTCATCTTCAAATGTGCAAATAAAGGGTTCAGACATCAAAAAATCTCAGTTTACTACAGCTTATTACAATGTGGCATCATATACAGTTTAAAAAAAACCTACAATTTTGTTTAGTCCACCTTACCTGCTGTGTAGATGTCAAAGTAAGTAGGTTTATTAGCTATATTTCCTGTTATTTCTAAGCCTGGACCTTTGGCTGTTACTTTACTGGCATCTCCCTGGGCTTTATCAACATCTACTTCAAATGGACTCTTTGAAATATGCTGGCCAGCAAACAGAACTGTAACCTAAAAAAAAAATTAAGTGTTCATTTTAGATATAACAGAGAATGCGTGTGGCAAGTGATGCAAAATGTGACAGACCATCTCCTGGCCACTGAAAATTGTGGTGGTCATACACCATTCAAATATCTCCAAAGCCATCTCTTTCCACAACCAGCTCATCATACAAACTGCTTTTCTTAAAATAGCAATAGCACTTAGACTTCTATACAGCTTCAGGGAGCTTTACAGCACTCTCTAAGATGTTTACAGAGCCAGCATATTGCTCCCAACAATCTGGGTCCTCATTTTACCGACTGTGGAAGGATGGAAGTCTGAGTCAACCTTGAGCCAGTCAGGACTGAACTCCTGGAGTTAGCCTCAGTACTATATTCTAACCGCTGCACCACCATGGCATTAAAAAGACATGTTTAAAGTCCCTGCCATTCAAGAGGATGTAGACAGTATTTCTGTGCTGAGGCTCTTTTTCTTAGAAAAGACTCCACACATCCCCTCAAGATTTGACTGGTGTCCATTTTCCTATATTCTATAAAAGTAATGAAAACAGTGCCTCTGGAGGGTGATTATTGTCAGTAGAAAAGATACCACTGCGAGGAAAATAATTGCTTCAGTTAAGGAAGCATCAACATGGAACTTTGGAAAGAGCACAGAGCTGCTGCTGGAGCCTCCTTAACTCAAATGTGTATTTTCTTGGGATCACAATGCAGTTGTGAGCATAGACACAACTTCTTCAAAGATGAATTAACAGATGTACCCCTGCTGCCTCCAAAGCAAAGTTTTGGGTTTGCATCTGAAAGCACTGCAAATCCCTGAGTAAAACCTGTATCAAAACTGATATGGTCACATGACTGTGACATGTCACATTTTTTGCTGGAAACCAGCATTTCCTTCCACTTTACATTAAAAAATGCCCATTGTGGACACTGGATTCACTTAACAACCAAGATATTCGCTTAACTACTGTGATAGTTCACTTAATGACTGCTGCAAAAAAAATGGCATAAAATCGATTATGGTCATGTCATAACCCACTTAATAACCAACATGACTTACAACCATAATTCCAGGTTCAATTAAAATTTAAAGTTGAGGGCTACCTATAGACATGGCTGAAAATATATTTAATACTTTAAATAATAGTGGGTGAGGTGAATCTAAACAAATCAAAACCTTCACAATTTATTTGGGCCAAATTTCAAGAAGTCCCAAAATACAAGACAAGGTTTTTGATTTTGCTGCCATGGGATGCTTCATAAAAATTGGTAAACCAAACTATCAAGATGCTGGGGTGGCAAATGCATATTTCAGAAGGAGTTTTATAAAGCATGATCAATATTGCTGTAGCCACCATACTCTGAATGTATTACAATCCTACATTTACAAAAACATTTCTCAGTTCAGTTCTAGTTCTCCTCCCTATGTACAAAGTCTTCAGATTGCCTTACCTTGTGAAGACCTGTAACTTTTGGCACGTACTGCACAGCAAATGTCTTGTTCTTGTCATTGTCAGGTGTCACTTTGGCCTAAAAAGAAACATTAGCTCAATATTTTCACTTAGAATTGCAATCTTTTCCTGGTATCTAAGCTTAAAATAGCACTTTTGGGGAAAAATGCTCCTCCGCTAGAAATTTACCTCACAATATCTCTTTCATGCCAAACAAATGAAATTCTCCCACTGAAACAGTCTCCTCCATTAGAGCAGCATTATAAAAGATGACATGAAAGAGCCAGTCTTAATTTTCTAGTTAAGGAACTGTCCAATATTGTTTTGTAATGCAACAGCCACTGCAAAACTTATTTACTGGATTCATCTAGTCTAAATTTCCATTGAAAATGTTACTCAGAGAAGCTAACAAGAGTAACAGAATGGTAATCAAACATCCAAGTCAAACCTATTTCAGTTTTAAATCCATCAGTAAAGAGTGTTACTGATTCACCTTAGCAATCAGACCAATCTATACATCAAAAGTGTATTGAAACAGATATGATTTTGCCTACCAAGAGGATAACAAGGAGTAAGCTCTCCCATTATAAATCCTGAATGGCTTAGGACCTGTCTGAAAAAATCTTTTCCATTATGAACATGTCTAGATTAAAATCAATAGCTGAAGATGTCCTAAGAATTTGTTGAGATACATGGAAAAGGCGGTGCTCGATCAACTTCTCCTGCATCCCTCAGAGAATGTCTCTGGAAGATCTATTTGGCCTCCAGTTTCTCTGCCTTTAGAACAACCAAACACATTTTTTCCATTATTTTAATTGTTAATTTTCACATTCATTTTTGCATTTTCCTCTATTTTTGATGTACTGTATTCTAACTGTGTAGCTTGTCTAAGAATTCAGACAACTGACATAAAAATTGAATAAAGAGCTTAGTACCTGAACTGGAGATACCAAGGAGTGAATCCCAGTTCTTATACATGCACTATATTAATCACACTATAGTCCCATGAAATTCATTCTAATTACTATCATGCAAGAATATCATTTTCCAATTATGAGAGAATAACCCAAAGTAACTGTTTATTCTACTCAACATTCCTCAATATGCACACCTCTTCTCTGTTTCCTTCTGGATCTTCTATGAAAACCATTACTTCACCTTGACCAGCACTGATAGTATCAACAGTGAAGTTGGCAGGTTGTCTGACCATATTTCCATGAGGTTCAATTCCTGTAAACATATAAAAAAGCCACGCTCATGTGTAAAAGTATTCATTTACTAAATCTTGATATGCTCTCAGAGTTAACACTGAATTAAGCTATCATGACAAATCACCATTGGCAGATAAGTTTATGGATTTGCTTAAGTCATCCAAAATAGTGGCCAGCAATCCCATAAACCTAGTTCTGCAATGCTCCAATACTCCTGACCCAGTAATTCCCATTGTTTCAATGTTTTCTTCTCCCTCATGTGTCTATGAGATTTCTAAAAACAAGTATTTATACAATCTTCTCCTACAGGATACCCTTTAGTATCCATACAATACAAAAATTAGAGCATAACTAGCACAAGAATAGCTGCTGAAAACTGCCTACATATAAATTGAAGTGGACATGGTCCTAACACCTACATATTCTGATAGCTTTGTTCCTTAAAACACAGGCATGTTTCCATTATCTTGGATTATTCTATCCTCAAGAAATCTTGTTTTTCTCCAGGGAGACCTTTGTCCACTATTCTTTCCATTGTTTAGAGGAGTCAAATGATCCTCCAATCAAACCACCGAAAGATGAGTTAATGTAAAGCTGAATCAGTCCAGGCATTCCCCTAGATTTGAAAAAGTCCTGCAAGCTTACTACTAATAAAAACAGCTTATAATATACAATAAAACCAACTTATACCTTTTTTCAAAACTCTATGTGTGTACTTTTAAAAAAAAAATCCTTGGGTTACGTGATCTTGCTGCTAATAATATCTATGACTTAACCATCTCCATGTTTTCATCTACTTTTTCAAGCTGTATTTCAAGCTGACAGTGATGAAATACAAAGGCTTAAGTCTAGGGACATCAACAATAATCTGCTCAAGAATGTCATGTAAAGAAACATTACAGATACAAAAAATAATAGCCTTGCTGAACTGGTTTCTCACAGGATTGGGGAATTCATATCAACGTAGGAGTGCCTTTTGGACAATTTCCACATTTCTGAATGTTAGCAGTGCACCAAATAAACACAGTGAAATATAGATGTTTCGTTACATAGTAAGAATAAACTAGCTTTTCCATCAGAGTTATAAATATGCTAAGTGTTGCCTATTTATAATTTAAATTTATTATAGCTGCCCAATTCCAATAGAACGCACAGTGTAACAAACAAACAAAAACCTATAAAAACATATGAAACCTAAAACCACACAGACAAAACAGGGCTCCAAAAATAAAACCAGTACATTAACTCTAGTCCAGGAACCAAGGCCAAATTACATAGGACCTTACCTCTGCCATATGCTCTTGCCTTCTTTGGATTAAGTTTAGGTTTTAAAGGAGCACCTGGTTTCAGTTTTGCTTTGGGGAACTGTGACAAATAGGTCATTACAGAATGCTCATCCACATTAGGATGTATGATTTCTTCAGGAGTGATGACCTAAAAAACCATTAAAGGACAGTGTTAAGTGGGCCTTCAACTTCCTTGCCAACATTCCTGCTTCTTAACTATTTGCTTAGGTTTGGAACTACAGTTAACTAAATGCATTAATAAGGGCAAATCGCCTTTTCAAAAATGTACATCAAGTTGCAATCTACCTATTAAAATGATACTATTACTGCTATTCAAAACTGAGGAAGTTTTATCAGTTTTACCATATATTTTTAATAATATACGCCTATATATTAACTTGTTTAGATATCTCATCACCCCCAGAGAAAGCCAACTATAAATGGCATGATCTGAAATGTACATAAAAACATACAGTCTTTATTCTACTTTAGCAACATCCCATCCAGGTGCTATTTACATGTTGGATCACAGTGCAAACATTTCCAGCCACATTTTTTTTCCTATTTTTACAATAGAAAGACAACTAAGCAGCTCTGTAGGCATTCAGATTGATTACTGTACACTTATAAGCTCTGA